>CAUYUJ010013403.1:345534-387082 GCA_963575745.1 Prorocentrum cordatum
GCATAATCACTTAAAATCGTACGGGGACTTCATTAATTGTAGCTGATGTTGCTCGATGTTCAAAGTTCTGCAACAGTGCTTGCACTTAGGGTGTCTCACTTCTTATCTGGCATACTGTGCCTGATTGTCGGTCTGGCGGCTATCTTGTCGCCGTCGCCGCCGCGTCGCCGCCTCGTCGACGCCCGTCGTCTGGGCGTGTTTGTCGGTCTGGAGGCTATATGTTCGCCATCGCCGCCTCGTCGCCGCCCGTCGTCTGGGCCATATTCTCGGTCAAGCGGCTATGTTGTCGCCGTCGCCGCCCCGTCGCCGCCCAGATGGCACTGGAAAGATCGCACAGCTTATTTTGCACCACATAGACTGCGCCGCATAGATCGCACCGCATAAGCTATACGTATAATGCACCATGTAATGAACAGTACCAGCACCGATTGCACGACACAGACTGCGCGCAACAGATGTCTACAAAGATATCGTATATACCACCCCCTCGTCCCTGGTTGTCTTGTTTCCGTCTTCGTGTACGACGATTTACATGCGACTCTGCCCCATCGCTCGTTCGAAATAAGAACTCGTACCATCCCAGCCCAGTCGGTGTCGACTGGCCCCCCTCATCCTCGTCAAATAATGCAAACGTTTTCGCTTAGCAGCACACAGCGCGACGGAGTCCACACGCGCGCGTCGTCGCACTCGCATGCCGAAATTACTCAAAAACTGGAGGTGTCGTACAGATTTCGGGATCGAGGTTCCTGGGAACACATAGACGGCAATGGTTTTGCAACGTGGCACTTCAAAAATGGCGCGCGCGCCCTTGCAAATTCTTACTGCACCATCGGTCATTCTGCATTTTCTTCCAATGTGACCTAACGAACCCTTCGCGCGCACAGGTCTACATCATTGGAACGCTTTTGCGCGATTGCTGGGTCATGAACCCCTTGCAAAACATGCGCTGGTGTCCACGCGCGCGCATGCCGGAACCCTTGGACCACGCAAGGCTTTCAAGATCGAGGTCCCCGAAGACATCTCGAAGCAGTGATTTCGCAACGTGGCTTGTCAAAGCAATCTGCGCGCGTTCGAGCGAATTCTTTCCAGAGCCACGACCAAAACTCCAACGAGCTCATCAAGAGCGGCCAAGCGGGCTTTTCGCACGCGCATGTCGGAATCATTGGAACGTCCTTGCGCTCATGATGGGGTTGATACGGTCCATGTCGAAGAGTACCATGCGGGCCACTCGCGCCCGTCGGCCGCGCGTGTTGGTCGAAATCCGTCCAAAGCCTTCATCACCGACACATGGACACCATCATCGTCACCTGCGTGATCAACATCGGCGCCGTGTTTGGTCTTGCCGTCGTCATTGGCCTCGTCGCCGCCAGCATCGATACTGTCATATCATTGTCTGCCGTTGTCGGCAGCGCGATTAGGCCGCGCCCGGCTGAGTCACCGACACGCACGGACATTCCCGCGCGTCAGCGCAGCCTGCGAGACGTGCTGGGAAGTCCCCGGTCGGCGCCACCACGGCCTCATCGGTCGCGCCAGACTACCTGGTCGTTCTGCGCGCGAACCTGCGCGCGCTAGCGCGGCCGCAGCGATGCGCCAGTCAGCGCCGAACAGTCATCGCAATTGCCGCCGCATAGGTTCAGCAAACCATGTTGCGGGTGGGAAGGTGGGATGCTTGCGCGAGGAGCGGGGGTCTTCAAGTTCGGCCCGGCGACATGCACTACATTGATTATCCTTTATTCTCCTTTCTAAAAACAGAATAGGATCTACCCCCCCGGCGTTATCGGTCCCCCTTTCGGGTATGTAAATCATATATGATTCTGACCACATGTCCATCCTAAATATGAATTTGCACTATCCCCGGGGGGCCGGAATCCCCCCCCCCCTGAGGGCACCTGGTAAAAAACACTATGCGGTGACATTCGTTGCTCTAACATAACATTTTTTCACGAATCCCTTGCAAAAAACGGGACGAGGTGCGCACGCGCGCGTCGTCGCGCTTCAAAAACCTTTGGTGCCGGAGGCATTTCGCAATCGAGTTTCCAAAAAACATACAAAAACACAAGGTTTCGCAACACGGATTTGCTAAAAAAGCTTCCGCGCGAGCTCTTGCGAAATCTGAAGAAAACTTTAGGTTTTTCAGCATTTTCACAACATGCTATTAAACGGGCTTCGCGCGCGCGCACGTCGAAATCTGTCGAACGCCCTTACGCGTGTGCCGTCGCGAGAATCCTCTGCAAAAAATGAAACGAAGTGCAGACGCGCGCGTCGTCGCGCTCGTATGCCGAAATCCTTCAAAACCCATCGGCTTCGGAAGGATTTCAAAATCGTGTCCAAAAAACCTACAGAAACACCAGGTTTCGCAACACAGATGTTCAACAAAAGCGTGCGCGCGCGCTCTTGCGTCGTCGTCGTCGTCGTCGCCGTCCTCCCTCCTCCCGCGTCGTCGTCGTCGTCGTCGCCTACGTCGTCCTGTCTTTCCTCGTGTTCGTCGTCATCGTCCTCTTTGCCGTCGTGGTCGTTTCCGTCGTCGTTGTCGCCATGGTCGTCCTTCCTTCTCCTCCCTCGTCGTCGTCGTCCTCCGTCGTCGGCGTCTCGTTGTCGTCCCTCCTATTTCGTCGCCGTCGTCGTCGTCGTCGTTGTCGTCGTCGTCATCCCTCCTCCCTCGTCGTTGTCTTCGTCGGCGTCGCCTTCCTTCATCCTTCTTCGTCGTTCGCGTCGACGCCGTCCTCCCTCCTCCGGCGTCGTTGTCGTCGTTGTCGTCGTTGTCGCCGTCGTCGTCCTTCCTCCTCCCTCGTCGTCGCCTTCGTTGGCGTCGTCGTCGTCGTCTTCGTCGTCGTCGGCGTCGTTGTCGTCGTCGAAGTCGTCGGAGACGTCGTTGGTGTCGTCGTAGTCGTTGTCGTCGGCGTCGTCGTAGTCGGTCTTAAGAGGTTTTGCAAACCAAGTTGCGGGTGGGTGGGTGGGATGTTTGCGCGAGCAGTGGAGATGACGACTTCAAGTTCAGCAGAGAGGCTAAAAACAGAATAGGATCTACCCTCCCCCCCGGCGTTATCGCCCCCCCTTTCGGGTATGTGAATCACATATGCTTCTGACCACATGTCCACCCTAAATATGAATTTACACTATCCCCGGGGGGCCGGTATCCCCCCCTGAGGGCCCCTTGTAAAAAGCACTATGCGGTGTCTTTGTTTGTTCTAACATAACACTTGTTCTGTCGAACGCCCTTGCGCGTGTGCCGTCGCGAGAATCCTCTGCAAAAAACGAAACGAAGTGCAGACGCGCGCGTCGTCGCGCGCGTATGCCGAAATCCTTCAAAACCCATCGGTTTCGGGAGGATTTCAAAATCGTGTGTCCAAAAAACCTACAAAAACACAAGGTTTCGCAACACAGATGTTCAACAAAAGCGTGCGCGCGCGCTCTTGCGTCGTCGTCGTCGTCGTCCTCCCTCTTCCCTCGTCGTCGTCGTCGTCGTCGCCGTCGTCGTCTGTTCCTCGTCGTCGTCGTCTTGGCGTCGTCGTCGCTTCCGTCGTCGTTGTCGCCGTGGTCGTCTTTCTTCCTCCCTCGTCGTCTTTGTCGGCGTTTCGTCGTTGTCCCTCCTATTTCGTCGCCGTCGTCGTCGTCGTCGTCGTCTTCACTCCTCCCATGTCGTTATCCTCTTCCCTCGTCGTCGTCGTCATCCGTCGTCGGCGTCTCGTCGTCGTCCCTCCTATTTCGTCGCCGTCGTCGTCGTCTTCGTCGTCGTTGTCGTCGTCATCTTCCCTCCTCCCTCGTCGTTGTCGTCGTCGGCGTCGCCGTCCTTCCTCCTTCTTCGTCGTTCGCGTCGTCGCCGTCTTCCCTCATCCATCGTCGTTGTCGTCGTTGTCGCCGTCGTCGTCCTCCCTCCTCCCTCGTCGTCGTCTTCGTTGGCGACGTCGTCGTCGTCTTCGTCGTCGTCGTCGGCGTCGGCGTCGTCGTCGTCTTCGTCGGCGTCGACGTCAGCGGTGTCGTCATAGTCGGTGTCGGCGGCGCCGTCGTC
Organism: Prorocentrum cordatum; assembly: GCA_963575745.1. Classification (NCBI taxonomy): domain Eukaryota; class Dinophyceae; order Prorocentrales; family Prorocentraceae; genus Prorocentrum; species Prorocentrum cordatum. The sequence goes on from CAUYUJ010013403.1 coordinate 349,544, forward strand.
GTCGTTGTCGCTGTCGTCGTCGGCGTCGGTGTCGGGGCCAAGTGCCATGTGGTACCTACCGTCACGGTCTATAAGCAGTCTTGCGACCAAGTTGCGGGTGGGTGGGTGGGATGTTTGCGCGAGCAGTGGAGGTGGCCAGGCGCGGTGCAGGGTAGTCAGTTAACCAAGTTGCGGGTGGGAGGGTGGGATGTTTGCGCGAGCAGTGGAGAGGACAGCTTCAAGTTGAGCAAGTGATTGGTTGCACCACATAGATTGCACAACGTAGGTTGCAAAACTTAGATGGCACTACATGCGTTGCACCAGAGACTGCTCCACATATACAGTGGGCGCCAGTCCACAAGAGATCTTCCACAAGAAACCCAACCCTGGGACCCCAGGACGTCCATCGATTTTTGGCGTGGGAACGCCACGCCTTCCACAGCAAAACCATCGAACACACAAGAAACCCAGGGCACCCTGAAGGCAAGCAGGGTGTTTCTCGGCACGGGCCTCCACTGTATTGCACACCATGCATAGCTAGAAGCACAATGCTTGGGGTCCACGCTGGCTAGCATGGTGTCCCCGCTGCATCGTGGACCCCATTTTCGGATCGGCGCTTTGCTCCCGTCGCTGGGAATGGCGCTCTCGCCCCAGCGAGGGCCGCCTCTCTGGATCCCACAGGCTCCGCAGGTCTCCACTGGCCCTCCTGCGCTTGGATTTCCCTCCACTCCGTTTCCTGCTGCTGCTGTTCGTCCTCGGCCTCCTCCTGCCAAGGTGACGTTGGCTCCTCCTCCTCCTCCTCCTCCTCCTCTTCTTCCTGTGCGCAGCTCCGTTTTATCGATCGCGCAGAACACTTAGGGGTCTTTTTGAGGGTTCCAGGTCGGCTATGACACGCGTCCACGGGTACAGATAACAACAGCGCAGTGGAAGGGATGGGCAGAAGAGACAGTATGTCAGATATGGCGCGAGCGCGCATACATTCCCACTCATCCCTCCTCCGCCAAACTCGTCCTCCTCCTCCTCCTCCTCCTCCTCCTCTTCCTCCCTTCTCTAAACTACCCTGCCCCGGCTGGCGTTGAAGTGCGGCGTGAGCAGGGCCTTTTTGATGCCGTGGAAGTTGGCGGCGATCTGTCGGGAGCAGCAGAAGGAGGAGGAGGGAGGCCGAGGCGGGGTGGCAGGAGGACGAGGACGACCACAAGGACGCGGACACCAGTGAGGTTGAGAGCCAGGGGTAGGAGGAGGAGGAGGAGGAGGAGGAGGAGGAGGGGGAGGAGGAGGAGGAGGAGGAGGAGGAGGAGGAGAGGAGAAGGAGGAGGGGGCAGGAGGAGGAGGAGGAGGAAGCGAGTAAGCGGCACGGCGGATTGGCGCGCGCCGCTGGCGGCCTCGCTGGCAGGTGGAGCCACCGCGCGCCGCTCCACCCTGACATCCTTCGGTATGAGCTGTTCAATCCGCTGCATCAAAAGTCCCGACACCTTCCCAGGGGGGTAATTTTGCGCCCCGGATCCTTGATAGACGGTCCCCAGGCCCAGTGACGGGCCGTGGCGCCCGAAATCGCGGAAACGCACCCGGACTGAAAAAAACATGTCCTCCGAGATCTGGGTCCTCCTCCTCTTCCTCCTCCTCCTCCTCCTCCTCCTCCTCCTCCTCCTCCTCCTCCTCCTCCTCCTCCTCCTCCTCCCCCGTTTCTCCTCCGCGGGTGCCCACCTCGGCGCAGGGCCCGCCCGCCGCGCGCCCAGGGCCCTACGCGGCGCTGGCCACCGGGAGCTCCAGGTCCACCGCCAGCGGCCAGTGGTCGGAGGGCCACGCGGGCCCCACGAGGGACCGGAGCGGGAGCGTCGCGCCCAGCTGCGAGGGCGCCCGGGGGGGCAGAGGGAGCACACGCCTGCCCCCAGGAGGAGGAGCACCAGCAGGGAGGGGGAGAGGAGGGGGAGAGGAGGGGGAGGAGGGGGAGGGGGAGGAGGGGGAGGAGAGGGAGGAGGAGGAGGAGGAGGAGGAGGAGGAGGAGGAGGAGGAGGAGAAAAGAGGTAAGATGATGAAGTTCAAGAGTGTCTAACGATGGCCCCGTTTAAAAAAGTTAGCTGCCCTCAATGTATGGAAGTGTTGTGCACACATGCAAAAAGTGCTGGTCGTAAAATTCGTGGGGGGACGAACGAGAGCCCCATTTCAAAAAAGGAGCCGCCCTCCATCTGTGTAACTGTTGCACGATTTGGAACCTGGGTCATAAAGTTGCGGAAGTCTTAAGCGAGAACAGCGATCTCACCAGCCTCCAGATTGTAATTGTTGAAAGTTTTTACAAAGAGATGCGCATCACCAGGGCGGGAGCCGCATTTTGAAAATCACTGACCCTCCCATATACATGTTAGAAACGTTAAGATCAAATGCGCGCAGTGCTAAGGCAAGAGCCGCCCTGTGAGTACGTACGGGCCTCTAGCATCGTAAAGGCTAGAAAGTACTAAGACGAATGTGCGCGAAGCTGAAGGCAAAAGGCACACTTTGAAAACCACAGGCCTGCCAACCCCATAACTTTAGGTGGGGCACGTCCTCCTACAGGCTGAGTTTGGTCTAAAACTCAAAAATAATCTCAGGGGAGGGAGAGAGAGAGAGAGAGACACAAAAAAAACGCATGGTGGTGCGACAGAGGAGGGCGGGGAGCCGCTCACCAGGAAGAGGGGCGGAGGAGGAGCTGGAGCACGAGTGGGAGCGGGAGGAGGACCAGGAGGGGGAAGGGGATGGAGGGGGAAGGGGAGGGACGGGGATATAGAGAGGAGGGGAAGGGACAGAGGGAAGGCGAGAGAGAGAGGAGGGGAGGGAGGAGAGGGGATAGAGGAAGGGGGGATGGAGAGGAGGGGAGGGGAGGCAGAAGAGGGGAAGGAGGGAGGGAAGAAGGAAGGAGCGGGAAGGGGGATATTTGGGGGGGAGGCGGACGGGGTTGGGGCGTGGCCCGCGTGCGGAGTGTGCCCCCCCGGGGCAGCAGAGAGGGGGCGCAGGCGCCGGCGACGGGCCGCGTGGAGCGCCGGGCTCAGCCACACGTAGTCTATCCAGCCGTGGAACCCGAGCTTGGAGTTCGTCAGCAGGCCCTCGGCGTCGCCGTCGCCGTCGTCATCGTCGTCGTCGTCGGTCGTCGTCGTCGTCAGTCGTCATCGTCGGTCGTCGTCGTCGGCGGCGGCGTCGGTCGTCGTCGTCATCATCGTCGTCGTCATCTTCGTCGTCGTCGTCATCGGCGTCGTCCCGAGACCACCAACGTCGTGAGGTGTGGAATCTCTGCGTCGTTCCTCGGTTTCAGCCTCCTGGGGTCGCTTTCGAGCGCATGAGAACATCATACACGGATCGGGGGCGAGACGTCTAGCGCCCACAGATTGAAAACATGAACCCATCGGAGGTCTTGGTCTCCTCCTCCTCCCCTCCTTCTCTCCTCCTGTTTCTCCTCCTCCTCCAGATCTTCAAAAGAGACCCCCGTCGCTTCAGCTAGATCCGCCTCGAAGTCCTTGTCGGGACGCGCTCCAGGAACGCTCTGGGGGAAACGTTGAGGTCGTTCTGCTTTGGGAATATTCGTCATCGTCCGCATCGACGATGACGATGACGATGACGATGACGATGACGATGACGATGACGATGCCGTGACGACGGCAACGACGACGAGGACGACGACGACGACGACGACACCAACATCGACATCGATGTCGACACAACGACGATGACGATGAGGATGATGACGAGGATGGCGTGGACGAGGAGGACGACGACGCCGCCGCCGCCGACGACGCTGACGATGACAGCATCGCCATCGTCGTCGGCGTCGGACTTCGTCGGCAGCCCCTCCGCCTGCGCCCCGCCGCTCTCCAGGTCCTTGTGCGGGCAATACCGCTATCCATATCCAGTGCGTGTTGGACTTTCTCGGAAGGGGCGCCGCAAGGCCGAGGCGCACTGGGCATGGGCACAAATCGAGCCTTTGGGGGCCAGATTTTGATCCGCATCCAGTGCGCCTCCTGTTTCTGGGGGAGGGAGCCCGGAACTTCAGGACGCACTGAATGTGGATACAGACTTAGGTCGGGCATGTCCCCTTATAGGCCGATTTTGGACGAAATATTAAAAATATTCCAAAACAATTAAATTATCCTGGCGAAGGACCCAACCCAACCATACGCAAGTGTGAGGGGGGCGCGGGGCAGGTGGGACGAAGCAAGGGGAATTTTCAATGGGGCCACGAACTGTGTGAGGGGGGGCGCCAAAATGGGGCGGGGCCGCCATGCGAACCCTGCCTATGGGGCCACGAACCATGTGAGGGGTGCGCCAAAATGGGGCGGGGCCGCCATGCGAACCCTGCCACTGTATGGGGCCACGAACCGTGTGAAGGGTGCGCCAAAATGGGGCCGGGCCGCCATGCGAACCCTGACACTGGGACCTTCGGTGAAGCTCCCTATGGGGCCACGAACCGTGTGAGAGGTGCGCCAAAATGGGGTGGGGCCGCCATGGGAACCCTGCCACCGGGGCGTTCGGTGGAGCTCCCTATGGGGCCACGCACCGTGTGAGGGGTGCACCAAAATGGCGCGGGGCCGCCATGCGAACCCTGCCACCGGGGCGTTCGGTGGAGCTCCTTATGGGGCCACGAACCGTGTGAGGGGTGCGCCAAATGGGGCGGGGCCGCCATGCGAACCCTGCCACTGGGGCCTTCGGTGGAGCTCCCTGTGGGGCCACGAACCATGTGAGGGGTGCGCCACAATGGGGTGTGGCCGCCATGCGAACCCTGCCACTGGGGCCTTCGGTGGAGCTCCCTATGGGGCCACGAACCGTGTGAGGGGTGCGCCAAAACGCGGGGCCGCCATGCGAACCCTGCCACTGGGGCTTTCGGTGGAGCTCCCTATGGGGCCACGAAGCGCTGTACTGGGTGGGTGAAACGCAAGGAGGAGGGAAGAGGAGGGGGAGGAGGGCGGGAAGGAAGGAACGCGGGGCATCGTCTCTTCAAAACGAGGACGGTTAGGAAAAACAATCAAGAATGCTTAAGAATCGTCCCCAGACTTGTTTGCGAATATCTTTGACTATTCCTCCTGCAGAGGGACACGGGCCCGACTTACAGATTGGCATTGCCCGCACCTCGTACGCCGACCTCAGGGCCCACGGCTGGCCCAGGCGCCCGCCGCCGTCGCGCAGGAACGCCCCGTGGCCGGCGCCGGCCCCACCGCGGCCTCCGTGCAGAGGGGAGAGGAGGATCCCCGGGCGGTGCTGTTTCGGCCCTTGGAGGCTCTTGCAGGCTCACTCCTAAGTCAGGTCGAGCAGGTCCTCCTACAGGGGGATTTGGGACGTAAAGGTGTAGAGGTAGTCCAGGAATACGCAAAACGTATTCAAATATAGTCTTAAAAGTCGTCCCCAGGCTATTTTTTACAATGTTTGAAAATTCCTCCTGTAGAGGGACAGGCCCGACTTAAATCTTAGGAGCTGGCCCTGTCTTGAGTATCGCCTAGCCGATCCCTATCCCCACTGGCGTGGCCTGGGCCCCACTGGCCGGTTTACCCCCCTAGATGTGGATATGGGCTGTTCCCTTCGGGTTTCGAGGGGTATATCCCAAAGTAGGCTGGCGTGGTGGAGCTGAGACACCATGGCCCGATATGGAATGGGGATAAGTCTAAATATACAGCTGTCTGCCGCCGTGGGCCGTTCCCCGTCGGTGGTCCACGGCCGTTCCGGCTCTCCTAGCAGTGCTTGCATTCGGGTGTGTGCTCGCTTCTTGAGGGGCTGGCCTGAGGTCGGGCATGTCCCCATACAGGCATAGTTTGGAGACAAGAAGCACAATACTCGAAAAATGCTTCAAAATAGTCAGAAAAATAATAGAAAAATCGTCCCCATCTTATTTTTCCGATTTTTGAACATTCCTCCCGTAGAGGGACAGGCCCGACTTGGGGCTGGCGCTGCCTGTCGCAGCTGAGCGTTCCCCGTCGGTGACGCTCGGCCGTTCCCGCTCGGTGCTCCAAAGGCTCCCAGCTTCGCGCTTCGCGCTGCGCGAAGCGCGAAGTGCGAACAACTTCGCGCTCTCGCGCCGCCTCCCAGGCGAGAAGAGGAGGAAGAGGAGGAATCGGAGCCGAACTCGGAGCCGAACCGCGAAGCGCGAAGCGCGAATAACTTCGCGCCCTCGAGGGCGCCCTTGTGCTCTGTGGCCGGTGCCCCGCGCCTGCTGTGTGCGTCGGAGCCCGAGGGCCGCTCCCGCTGCCAGGTCCAACGGAGCGGTGCCGAGCGACAGCTTCGGCGGCGACGACGACCGGCTACACGCAAGAGCGACCCTGGGTAAAGTGACCTTTGGCGCGCGGTTTCTAAGGTGCCGCGGGGAGGCCAAACCTGGGCGCGCAAGCCCCTGCTACCGCTTCGTGTTCAGCCATCTGGGGGCCCATCTGTGCCCGCACCAAAGGTCACTCCGGCGAAAGGTCACTCTTACGTCTAGTCGAGACGATAGGGGCGAGTAGCCCAGGGGCGGGAATTACACGCGTTCGCCCGGGAACCTTTTCGAAGGCATAGATCATCGGCGCACCTGAATCATACATGTGTTGCTCTCCCCTGGGCTATTCGCCCCCGGTCGTCGCCTCTGACAGCTTTTGAGCAGGGACCGACCGTCCCGGCATTCCTATAGGCCTACCACGACATGGTCAATGTTCTTAGAACATTTAAGACAAGACTGCCCCACAGCCAGAAATTACGCGCAGACCACGCGAGGTTCTCTGAACTCTCTTCGCTGCGCCGCTAGGCTTTAGTCGGGCGTGCCCCCCTACAGTGAGTTTTGGACGAAAAATAAGAAACACTCAAAAAATGTCGAAAAATACTCCGAACATAATCCCCAGACCATTTTTTACTATGTTTGAATATTCCTCCTCCTGCAGAGGGACGAGCCCGACTTAACGTGAGGCAAGCCGGGACGCTTTGCCGCTGCTCGAAGCTGCCGCCAAAGCTCCGTCCGCGTCACGGGCACCCACAGGGGGAGGCACTGGCCCAGTCGACCTGGAGTCAGCCTCCCCTCGCCCACAGGTCGGCGAGAGGCCCGTGGCCGATGGCGCGCATGCGCAGGGTCCTGGGCGGGGCGGGCTGCCAGGACCCCTGTCAGCGATCGCGGGGCGACTGGGGGTCGAGGCGCCCCCCCCAGAGCCTATCCTTAGGTCGGACGTGTCCCCCTACAGACAGATTTGAAGGAACAAACGAACATGTGCAAATCCGCCGACCCCTTGGGGTTCATCGGCGTGCGAGATGCTCCCCCCCCCAAACCCCTCCCCCGGAAGCCCGGTCCGGTCGATTTGATTTGGAGGGGGGGGGTCCGGCCGGATCCGCGGGGGGGGTCATCCGCTCCTAGAAATCCTGCAGGGACTCCTCCGCGGCCTCGAAATGGTCCCAAGACGCCACTCGACGGCCCAAAATGACCTCCACGTAGATTTTGGTATACCCCCAAGATGCCCGGGCTCAAGACAGCCCACGATGCCTCCAAAGATGCTCCAAGAGGCCTCGAAGAGGCACCCCAAGAAGGCCTCGAAGAAGCCAACATCATCAATTTCCCATCGCAAAACGTACATTTTTAGCACGCACGACTTTTCGGCCTCCACGGCGGTGAAGCCAATCCAAGAGGCTCCCAAAACCACCCCGTCCGAAGAGGCCCCCAGGAAGCGCCCGAGACGGCCCAAGCGGGCGCCAAGACAACCCAAGAGGCTCCCAAAACGGCCGGAAAGGGCCCCAAGACGGCTCCCAGAGAGGCCCAAGCGGGGCAGCCCGCACCAACAATCCGAGCCTTCCGCTCCCAGACGGCTCCAAGGCACCCCCAGAGGCGCCCGAAAAGGGCCCCAGAGGCTCCCAAGACGCTCCCAAAAAGCCCCCAAGAGGCCCACAAGAGGCCCCAAGAGGCCCCAAAACGGCCCTCAGGAGGCTTCGAGACTACCGTCAAGAGGCCTGCGAAAAGTTTCCCCAAGGTGATCCAAGCGAACGCCGCACAAGCCTCATACCCACAACCCGGGCCCAGCGGCCAGACTCCTCGCAACTTCCGTTGCTTGCCGCCGTGCTCGTCGCTTGTCTCCGCAGGGCGTTTCGGCGGTTCTCTCCGCAGCGCCCGTCCCGCCTTATAGCACTTCCCGCAAACCACCGGATTGCCCCCTTGGGCCGACGTGGAGGCCCCAAGAAGGCCTCCAGAAAACACCAAGAGCCAACTAAAAGGACCCGAAAAGGCGACCTAGAAGGCCTCACAAATAAAACACGGCAACCGCGAGTTCCCCAAAGGGTCGGCGGTGTGGCGCAAGCGTGAGAATAATGATTTAAAGATATTCGAAGGAAATCAAAAAAACTTCTCCGTTCTATTTGTTCATATGTTTGCACATTCCTCCTGTAGAGGGACAGGCCCGACTTGAGCCTGTTCCCCCGAACGTTGCCCACGACGGCCCGCGCAAGCGTGGGCCTGGCAGCGGGGGCAGGGGGGCCAGCTGGTTTGTTCTTCGGCAGTGCCCACAGGGGTGCAGAGGGCCAGGGGGGAAGGCTTCTTGGAAGGAGGCCGCTTCTTGGAAGGCGCCGGCCCGTCTACAGAGAAGGCCCGCGCCTTCTGAGAAGCAGGCGTGCTCCTCGGGAGCATCCCCCCCTCCCCCTACGTATCGCCTCTGCGCGTGGCTGATTTGCTCTCCCCCGAGCCTCCTGGCGCCTCCAAAGGGCCCAGCAGGTCGACTACGGCCTGGATCTGGCGCTGGGCGCGCGCGGAGGCGCTCTCGGTGCTCAGCGAGAACCAGTAGACCTGCTGGCATGCGGTGCACTCGTGCAGCTGCTCGTCGGCGGGCGCCCCGGGCGGGATCTCGCCGCTGGCGGGCCCGCCGGCCCCGACGGGCCGGACCTGGAGGGAAAGGCAGCGAGGACTGTGACCCAGACTGCCTGCGAAAGCCGATCTTGGTCAGCGTCCATGTTGGTCCTCGTCAATCCCTGGAACGTCCTCGCGAACCGGCGACGGCAGGCATGGACCATGACCAAGATCGGCGTCGACGAGATCCCGCAGCGTCTTGGTCAAGGCCGGCGTGCTCCTTCCCTCGAAGACCTCCCCGTTGCACTTGACGCACCGCCCGAAGAAGCGCCCCGGGCGCACGTCCACCGAGAGCCGCCGCAGCATCTCCGCCGTGCTCGCCTCGCTGGTGCGCACGTCGAGGAAGTACGCCGGCGGGCAGTCGCTGCGCTCCAGCAGCTTCTTGCAGGCGGAAACCAGCAGGCGCCCCTCCCGGGCCGCGCGCGCGAACAGCGGCACGCTGGCGCGGGCCGGGAAGCCGCCGTCCTTGGCGCCCAGCGGGCGCGCCTCGCGCTCCTGCGAGGGGAGGGAAGCAGAAGGAGGTGCCGATGCCGCTGCTCCCTATGGACCTCTCCCGGGTGCGTTCCGACAACGGGGAGGAGGAGGAGGAGGAGGAGGAGGAGGAGGAGGAGGAGGAGGAAAGAAAGTATAGGGCTGGAGGCTAAGATTTATTTTGGTCAGGAGGCGGCTGGGAGGTAGGTGTATTAGGCGGAAAAGCAGGAGAGGAGTGGGAAAGCAAAAGCACATTGGGGAGGAAAGAATAGGAGGAGGTAGGGAGAGCCTGGTGGAGGGTTATAGGAGGGTGGATAGGAAGGAGGAAGGTGGAAGGTGGTAGTGGTTTTAAAGGAGGGAGGACGAGGAGGGAGGAAGAGGATAGGAAGGAGGAACGATGGAGGAGGAGGCAGAACGCGGTAGCGGGGGAGGGTGGTGTAGAGGGGAGGGTGAGAGGTCTTTATCTTTTTTAAGGAGGAAGTGGTTAGGAGCTGTAGGAGGAGAGGATGGAATTAAAAAAAATAAATATAAAAGGGGGGGGGAAGTAGTAACAAGGAAAGGTCGGGCCGGAGGAGGTAGTCGGAGGATCGATTTGGAGATAAGGCTTAATTGTAGTGTAAGAGGAAGTAGGAGGAGATAAGTGAACAAGGAGTTGAAGCGGATTTTGGGGATGAGGCGTGCTGGGAGGAGGAGGGGGAGGGGGGAGGAGGAGGAGGGGTATGAGGTAGGAGGAGTGCGGAGGAGGAGGAGGGAGTGAGGGGAAGGAGGGGAGGCAGTCGAGGAGGAGGAGCGAGGAGGAGGAGCTATGTGGGGAGGAGATATGTGTTGGGTGTAGGTTGGGCGGAGGACGAGGAGGCGGAAGAGGTATTGGAGGAAAGAGAAGCAGCAGAGCTCCGAGACGAGTCCCGCCGTGGCGAGGAGGGCCGTCGGGGACAGTGACGTTGGCAGATGTCTTCCTCCTCTGAGCTCCACAGACGGGCAAGGAGCGGCACGAGCACAACTTCAGTTCGGGCGTGCCCTCCTACAGGCAGATTTGGAGCGAAAATTGTCAAAAGAGTCCAACATTAATCTCAAACATCTTCAACCATACGAAAGATGATCGTCCCCAGACTCGATTTTTCCATACTTTTGAAAGCGTTTCCGCTCCGCCGCGTTCCTGGCCGGATTCCCTGTCTACCGGCCTACTCGCCGCGATTCCTCTAGCTGCTGCCTTAGGCCTCCTCCATCATCAATTCCTCGCTCTCTTACGGCCTCCTGTTTTTCCTCCATCTCCCTCCTCCCTAGCCCTCCGTCCTTCCACCTCCTGCCCCGCTTCCTATCCTCATCCCCCTCTTTTTTCTCTCTCCTCCGCGCCTTCCTTCTCCTCCTGCTCCCCCTTCCAACCTTCCTCCTCATCCCTCTCCTCCGCCTCTCCTCTCCTCCTTCTCCTCCTTCTCCTCCTATCTCCTCCTCCATCCTCCTCCTTCCGCCTCCTCCTCTCCTCCTCCTCCTCTCTCTCCTCTCCTCCTCCTCCGCCTCTCTCCTCCTCCCCCTCAACCTCCTAATCCCCCTCCCCTCCTGTTCCTCCTCTCCTCCTTCCTCTCCTCTCCTCTCTCCTCCTCCTCCTCCTCTCCTCCTCCTCCTCCTCCCCCTCCCACCTCTCCTCCCCCTCTCGTCCTCCTCCTCCTCTCCTCCTTCTCCTCCTCCTCCTTCTCCGAGGAGCGGCCCGAAAACCAGAGCCCCTCCTGAGCCGGAAGACGGGGAAACCGAAAGGTACCGATACCGCTACAGGCGGCCGGTATCATGCGGATCGGACACCCATGCCGGAGCCCGTCCAGCGGGGCGCGGCCAACGAAAGTGGCCGAGGATGGACCGAGAAGGCAAGGACACAAGGGAACCCTCAGGAAGGTTGCCCATCCATATTATGCGGGTTGCTTGTACTCCCCGGACCTTTCGCGGGGAGCGTTCCGGCCAGAATCCAAACAGCCGTTTGGGCTAAGGTGGTCTGGCGAATTTCTTCTTTCCTCTTTAAGAAACCCTCCCCCCTTCGGGGAGAGGTGCCTTCCCCCTTCCATCCCTGAGGTTTTTGGGGGGGTCGCGATCGGTCAGGGCACACAAGATGGCCTAAGATGGCTCCAAGAGGGCCTCCGATGCTCGAAGGTTGCCTCCAAGGCGGCTCTGGGTAACCGAAGATGGTTCAATGTAGCTCCCCGCATGCCTCCAAGAGGCCCGATGAGGGCCACAAGACGGATCAAAGTGCTCTCGAAGCCCCCTTTATCAAGACTTCCCCAAGATGCCCAAACCCTTCAAACACCGAGAAGACATGAGTTGTGTCTTCTCGCCGTTTCGCTTCCGATGCACTTTCGAGGCCTCAAGATGGCCCAAAGATGGCCCAAGATAGGCCCCAGAGGGACCTACGAAGCCCCCACAACCGCACCAAGAGCGCCGAAGATCTGTCCAAGAGCGCCCCAGGAGGCGATGTTGGGGCTCTTGGGGGGGGGGCAGGAATCGGGCCCCCCTCCTTTTGATCGATAGCCTCCGAGATGGCCTAAGAGGCCCTCTAGGGCCCCCGAAAAGGGCCCCAAGACCCCCCAAAAGAGACCCAGGAGAACCCCGGGATCCCCCAGAAGAGTCCCGAGACGGCTCCAAGAGGCGATCTGTAGGGCTCTGTCTTGAGGCGGCGCACGCGGCGCAACAAGGAGGACACCCCCCGAGGGTCAAGGTCGTCGGTTTAAGGTCAAGGTTTGGGGCCTCGGTTTTCAAGGTTTAAGGTTTGAGGTCAGGGTCCAAGGTAAAAGGTTCAAGGTCACTTGCAAGGTCAAGCAAGGTCAGTAGTAGTTGTTCCAAGATGGCTCCAAAACGGCATCAAGAGGGCTCCAGGATGGCACCAAGACAGTCCGAGAAGCCCTCCAAGACGGCTCAGACAGCCTCGAACGGCCTCCAGCACAACCCTAAGACGCTTCCAAGACGTCCAAGACGCCCCCAAGAGAACCCGAGTTTGCCAAAAGATGTTTCGAAGATGGCCGATCGTCGCGACATTAATTATTGAGGCGCGATATTGATTAGGCGCGATATTGATTATAGGGGAGCAGCCTTGAGGCGGCCGCAGGAGGAGAGGACGACAATCATTCGGTACTTGTTTCAAGTTTCAAGTCGTTTTCATCTCGACGACCTCCGCATTGATCCAAGCACGCTTTGACTCCTCACGGTGGCCTGTGCCACCGTGCCGTCGAGGCGCACGCGTGGCCCCCTGGGCCGTGGCCCAACTCCCCCTAGGTCTGGCGATCGACCACCCAAAGTGAAACTTGAAACTTGAACCGATCCTCGCTTCCTGAAGACTGGCCGGACTGGTCCCAGATTTGGGCGTCTGGGCATCCACCTCTTTGGTCGGGCTCTCTTCATCTCTGCCAACCCATCCAAGCTGCTTCCACACCAAGGGGTCACTTATATCGAGCTTGCTAAAGTTGATCCATCCATTTTGCTTCCAGGCCTCGGGGCCCTCGTTCTCGTAGCCCTGCCAACCATGTTTTTTGTTGTCCCATCCTTGGATCAGTGGGATCGGCTTTGCTTTTCCAGCCCAGGGGCTTCCACGCCTCGGGGTTGTCCATGTCGAGCTTGTCGTAGTCGATGCACTTAGACGGGTCTTTCGTCCACTTGCGCTCGCGCTGGCCCGCATTATTCTGGCTGCTGTCGCCGTCGCCCACGAATGACCTGACATGCTGTTTCTGCATCGGCATGATCTGCGGCAAGTAGCCTCCCATGTTGCAGATGGCCTGACCTCAAGTAGTTTGGTAATCGACTGCCCGACGCACTTGCTCTTGGCTTGCAGGGGCCTGATCATCTCGCACTTGGCCATCCTCTCGTCGGTGGTGGACGTGCGACCCTGCTCCACGATCACGAGGTGCATGTCCAGCTTTTCTTTCATCGCGGTGAGCTCCTCAACCTTGATGTCCGTCACCGCCCGTGACGCTTCCATGTGGCAGGCCGTGATCTGCAATTGCGTCATGGCTTTCTTCATGTAGATCGCGTATTCCCCGATGCCCCCATGTGGCCCTTCGCTCGCTGAACTCTGGGACCACGACGCCTGCTTGATCATGGGCGCTGTGCCCTACTGCTGCGCGTCTCTGGGCGGGGGCCCAGGGGCAGCCGCAGAGATGGCTGTGCGCTGGGCACTGCGCAGGCCGCGCGAGTAGTTGCTGTAGCCTGAAGCCTGTAGCTTATTACTTACTCGAGCCAGGCAGCCGCTCAATGTACTCCAGGTTCAGCGTTGTCGTGTTCTCTGCGTCTCTCGATCGCACCGTCGTTTGTCGACGCAGTTGGCGCAGGAGTCGGGGAGCGCCCCAGGGGCTCCGGGGGCTGCAGAGTCCTATGGGCGAGGAGGAGGTGGAGGAGGAGGAGGAGGGGGGGGGGTCCCGAGTAAACCCGGGAGGCACCAGCGATGCTGCAATGCCCCCTCACGCCGCGAGCCCCCATCACCCCTCGCAACGCGCCCTTGCTGGCAGCATTCCTCGACGACGACGGCGACGACGAGACTCGAGGCTAGGACCGGGGATGGGGGCACAGGAGACTAGGATAATCTCCCCACCGCCTCGGAAAGCGGCTTGGGGAGAGGGCGGAGAGCGGGGGGGCGCGGGAGCAGGAGCGACGGAACGACATCACCTCATTACTCATTATCTCATTACCTCATTACCTCATTCTTCACTATTCACACTTCAGTGTGTATTATTCATTACTCATGTCTTCCCTCTCCCCATCTCCCCTCCTTCTCCTTCTCCTCCTCCCCCCCCTCCTCCTTGCTCAGGCCTGCTTAGGGCCCGGGGCTGGGGGCGTAGGTCGCGGCGCAGGGCTGGGGCCTGGCGGCTAAGGGCTCAAGGCTTAAAGTGTGAAGGGCTTAGGGCTTAGGGCTTAGTTCTTAAGGCTCGGAGCTGAGGGCTCAGGGCATAGGGCGCAAGGCTCAAGGCCCAAGGCTCGGGCTGAAGTCTCAGGGCTGAAAGGCCAGGGGCCACGGCTCAGATTCAATGGCTCAGGGCGCAAAAACTCAAGGCTTAGGGCCCAGGGCTCAGGTCCCAGGGCCCAGGGTTCAGAGTTCAGAGCCTGAAGCTGAGGGCTCAGGGCGTGGGTTTCGGGGCCTATGGGCTCGAGGCTCAAGGCTAAGCGCTACTGGCTTAGAGGTCAAGGGATTAAGGCTTCGGGCTTAGGGTTTCGAGCTCAGGGCTGCGTGCTCAAGGCACAGGGGTTAGGGCTTAGGGCGTAAGGCTTAAGGCTCAGGGCTCAGGGCTGAGGGTTGAGGGTAGACGTTGAGGGCTTAAACTTTTTGGCTCCGGGCTGAAGGCTTAGGGCTTAGGGGTTGCGGACTAGTTCTTAGGGCTCCGAGCCCAGGGCCGGAGGTTCAAGACTCATGGCGCGGGGCCCAGGGCCTGGGGCCGAGGGCCGAGGGCCGAAGGCCCGAGGCATCGGGCTTAGGGCTTAGGGCCCAAGGCGCAGGGCACAAGGCTCAGGGCTGCTTAGGACCTAGGGGCCGAAGGCTAAGGGCTGAGGGCTAAGGGCTTAGGGCTTAGTTCTTAAGGCTCGGAGCTGAGGGCTCAGGGCGTAGGGCGCAAGGCTCAGGGCTCATGGCCCAGGGGCTCAAGGCTCAGGGCCGAAGGGCCGCGGCCCAGAACTCATGGTTCAGGGCGCAAGGCCTACGGCTTAGGGCTCAAGGCTCAGGGCGGAGGGCCCAGGCCCCAGGCAGCAAATTCTCCGGCCCAACGGGCCAGGGCGTGCTAAGATCTCCGGTAACTGGTTAACAGTATTAACCGTATTTCTAGTTCGCGCGCGCGGGGCGGCCCCTGGGGGTCCCCCGGCGAAAAGCACCCCGACCAACGCCCGGTCGCCGCCCGGTCGCCGCCCGACCGCCGCCCGACCGCCGCCCGGCCGCCGCCCGACCAAGTCTACTCAGAGATGGTTGTCCTTCTGGGCGCGGCCTCTCAGGCTCCCCAGAGCGCGCTCAGAGTGCCCCAAGAGGCCCCCAAGACTGCCCAAGAGGCCCCCGAGACGCCCAAAGAGCGCTCGAAGACGCCGAAGATGACCCCAAGACGGCCCAAAAGGCCCCCAAGACAGCCCAAGAGGCCTCCAAGACGCCCCAAGAGCCTTCCAAGAGGCCTCCGAAGAGAGCCCCAAGAGGCCAAAATCGTTGATTTTCATTTGTTTTTTCTATGTTTTTTGCGCTCTGGCTTTTTCGGCTTCCGGACGCTCCAAGACGGCCCAAGAGGCCCCCAAGACCGCGCCAAGACGGCCCACGAAGCTCCCAAGACGGCGCCGAAACGACCCAAGAGAGCCCTCAAGACGGCCCAAGCGCCGCCCAAGACGGACCAAGAGACCCCAAGACGGGCCCAAGAGGGACTCAGGAGGGCCCTCCGTCCCAGAAGGCGCCCAGGAGGTCCCAAAGAGGCCCCGAGAGGCCTCCAAGAGGCCCCAAGATGTCGCCAAGAGGCCCCAGGAGACTCCCAGGAGGCCCAAAAGAAGCCCCAGAAGGCTTCAAACATGTCTCCCAGGCGCCCCCGAACGGCCTCTCAACAGACCCCAAGAGGCCCCCCAAAGAAGCATCTTGACGACGACTCTATTTCGCCCCATCGAGAGACGACCCCCAGGGAACTGCTTCACCATCAAAACTCCCCACGCAACGCGTCCGAACGACACCCGCCCCCAAGAGCGCAACATGGGCAACGAACACACAGACAAAAACCAGCGATGCCATATCACGGGCCGGCGGAATGAGCGAAGCGATTCAATAATGTCGGGCCGCTGCAACCCCGCGACTCTCGAACTCCGAGATGGGGGGCGGGCGCCGCCGCCGCGCGCCCGCGCCTTGTCGCGTCGCGATGCCTCTGCCGCGGGACATTGGGAGTGGCCCGGGGGTGTGCACCCCATGCCGCACTCCCCCGGGCGCCGCGCGCAGCTTTGCGAAGAGACATTCGCTTTGCAAAATGGGCCAGCGGCGCGCCATTCTGGTTCGCACTTGTGCGACCGACCGTGGGCTGGGCGCGAGCCCGGGGTGCAATTTTCTGACCCTGGCCTGGCTGGCGTGGTGCATCAGGGGGACCTTGCCACACTGGGCAAGGTGGGGTCTTCCGGAAGTCTCCCGGGGCCTCCCGGGGCTTTCCGGGCCCAAGGTGGGGGGGGGTCGACCATGGTAAGGTGGGGTCTTCCGGAAGTCTTCCGGGGCCTTCCGGGGCTTTCCGGGCCCACGGTGGGGGGTCTCTGGGCAAGGTCGCAAATTCCGGGTCCAAGGTCGACCTTTTCGGCGACCAAGGTCGACGCTCGCGGCGGCCAAGGTCGACGTTTGTGGCGCCTGAAGTCGTTCGAATGGACCGCGAAGCGAGCGGCGCGGCTCGGCCGCGCGCCGAGAGAAGACGCTCGACGAGATGGCAACGCGCCAGATTCTTTCAAACAGTGCGGCCGACGTGCAGTTCCACCAAATTCTCGAGCCAGTTGACACAAGATTGCGTCGCATGCGCGGTCACATTTCTGCGCGCGCTTGCACCTCGGGCCCGGGGCCTAGGGCCTCAGCGCCCAGGGCTTGCGGCTCAAGGCGCAGGGCCCAGGGCTCAAGGGTCGGGGCTCAGGGCTCAGTTCGCATGGCTCAGGGCTCAGAGCATAAAGCTGAGGGCCCAGGGTTTGGGGCCCAGGACCCAGGGGCTTAGGGCCCAAGGCCAAGGGTTAATGGCTTAAGTGGTTAAGGCCTACGGCTTAGAGCTTAGAGCCAACTTGGCGATCCGACTTGTTCCTTGTTGGACGCGCCCCACCCGCCAATGTCCCATGACATATAGAATTCAAACGCGTCGACGATGATGACGGTGCTGATGGCGCTGGTGATGCTGATGGTGATATTGCTGACGATGATGATGGTGCTGGCGATGGTGATGGACGCGCCTCCAAGCTTGGATGGGCCTCGTGCTCGTTTTGGCCAGCGCTTGGGAGCTCCCGGGGAACGCGCAGGCGCATGGGGGCGCCTGGTGCGCGCGAGGACGCCTGGCGCGCCAGAATCATGCGCAATAAATACCTCGCGGCGCACATCACCTCACGCACCCCCCGCCCGCCCTTGCAAAACACACGGTTTCGTGCGCGAGCGGTCAGCATCCCCAGCGCAAACTACCGCGCGGCGCGCGCACAAGCGCCCTCAAGCGCCCCGAGCTCCCAGGCGTCCTACAGCGCTGCCTGGCGCCCCCAGGCGCTGCTCAGGCGCTGCTCAAGGGCCGACAGGCGCTGCGAGGCGCTTCCAGCCGCCCCTAGACGCACCAAGTGCCTTTAAGCGCTCCCCAGAAGCTCCAAGCGCTGCCTTGCGCGGGCCCGAGCCGAGGTTTTTTTCCAAGCGCCCCCTAGGCGCTCTTGGGCGCTGCCAGGCGCCCCCGGGCGCTTCCTGGCAGCCCCGAGCCACAAGCGTTCCCAGGCGCCCCCAGGCGCTCTCAGGCGCTGCCCGGGCGCTGCCCAGGCATGGGCCAGGCGCTGGCAGGCGCTCCCAGGCGTGCCCAGACGCACCAGGCGTTCCTGAGCGCTCCTCAGGAGTTCCCAAGCGCTGCCTTGCGCGAGGCCATGACGCGTCCAAGCGCTCTCCAGGCGCTCCTGGGTCTCGGGCGTTGCCAGGCGTCTCCAGGCGCCTCCAAGCGGCCCCCGGCGCTCCCAGGCGCCCCCAGGCGCTCCTTGGTCTTCGGCGCCGCAGGCGCTGCCCAGGCGCTGCTTGGCGCCCCCAGGCGCTAACCAGACTCTGCCCGGGCACTGGCTGGCGGCGGGTCCTTGGGGGTCATTGGGTGCTTCTTCGGGGGCGGGCCCTTCGACGTTGGCTGCGTTCTCTTCGGCATCAGCGCTATGGGTTGATGCGGCCCCGCGGGCGGCGCCGACTTCATCGCCTTGGGTCGAATCGACATCTTCGGCATCCCACGGGGCGGCCCCGCGGGTGGCATCTCATAGGGCGGCATGCATATGGCCAATAAGTCAAATCTTACAATGTCAATATGTCAATCTTATCTGGTCAAGATTGTAGATCTGCCAGTATTCCCAGCGTGCTTTTCTCAAACTGGTAAACCTGTTACTTGTTAAGTGTGAATCGTCTTCGGTCAACTGGTGAGCCCTCCAAGTGAATTGTGTCTGGTCAATCTGTCAATCGTCCCAGTGAATTATTGTGTCTGGTCAGTATGTGAATTTTATTTGGTCAGTCTGCACAAGGAACAAACATAAATGGCAAACAGCTAGCAGCTTACAGCTTACAGTTTACACTCAACACTTAACATGTTAACATGCCCAATATCTATATGTGCTGAAGCTTGGTTACGCACATCAGCTCATACTTGTATAGTTTATCATTTATGCTTTTTATATAGCATATGGCTACTGAATTGTGCTTAGCTTATTAGCATATAGCATGTGTGCGTGGCACATAGCATATAGCATACCTGGCGCATAATTGCGTAGCATATAGCATTTCTTGTGCGTACTTGTATGGCATCTAGCATATGGCTACTGAATTGGATTGTGCGAGCACAAGGCGATGACGGCGCTGGCGCATTGGCAACTGGACCAACTACAATCTCTGCAAGAGATGCTACCGACGATTGCGATTCATGCTGGATATTTGAATATTGTCAGTGCCAACATTGTCTGTGTCTGGTTGATCGCCGCCGATCGGTGCAGCTAGAAACGCCAACTCGACTAAACTCATGCCTCATGCCCCTCATGTTTGAGACAAAATGCTATCATACCATAGGTCATAAGCTACGGAGTATGCGGACGTGGCCACTGGGACATTTGGACCCGCAATTTGCGGACAAACGACATACGGCACCCCTAACACCTAAGACCTAAAACCCAAAACTTTTAAACTCAAAAATGATGATGACTAGGAGGAAGGGGAGGGTGAGGACAAGGAGAAAGAGTGGGAAAGGATCGAAGGCGAGGGCATGCTGAGAATGCAAAGAGGCGGGGAGGAGGGATGGAGAAGGGAGGGAAGAGGGAGGAAGAAGGAGGGAGGATGAGGATGCGGATGCGGATGAGGAGGAGGGAGGACATACTTGACAAAACGAAGGGGGGCAGGATGAGGACGGATAAAGAAAGACCGAGGAGGGAGGAGGGGGCATCGCCTGGAGAGGTCCCATCGAAAGAAACGATGCGCAAGAGGAGCCGATTTCGATACAGGAAACGCATGGGGCCCTCGGACTCGCGATCAGTATGGAGGCCCCCGCGCATGTCGGCGCACCCGTCACTCGCATGTCGTGCCCCCGTAGGAGACTCGACCGAAAGCCCCAGTGGCCGCGGCCGCATGGGGAGCCGATTCCCCCTTTCCATTTCACATGCACTACGGTGCCGCAGTTGCATTGTGGGGCTCGCTGCTAAGATAAATATCAAGCGCTCCTCCCCAAAGGGCCCTTCGACGGTAGCAACGTAACATGATAGTGAAAAAGTCAACCTTACAAAACCATGACACCTTGACCTTAAACCATGAACTTTACCCATGGACCTTACCCTGAAACCATGAACCTTGACCATGAACCTTACCCTGAAACCATGAACCTTGACCATGAAATGGGTGTCCTCCTAGATCGCTCTGTTGCGCCACCGTACAGAACTGTCTAAGCATGCTGTGCAAGTGTGTCGCAAATCCGGTTGGAACTTGACACGTTTGGGCACGCTTCGGGCGGAAGCCTGGAAAGCAACAGTGCGCAAGTAGATTCTCTATGCCAGTGCTCATGTGCCTACGGACACGCGGCTTCATTCATTCATTCCTCGTCCCCGCCGTTGTCCTCCTCCTCCTCCTCGTCCTCGTCCTTGCCCTCATCGTCTTCCTTTTCCTTTTGCTCCTCTTCATCGTCGTCGTGGTCGTCGTCATCGTCGTCGTCTTCCTCCTCCTCCTCCTCCTCCTCCTCCGCATTCCCTCGCCCCCACGCGGGCCCCAGGGAGGGCCCGAGGAGGCCCTCCAAGGCCACACCCCTGCTCCCGGAGGTGTCTCTGTTCACACTGGTTGCCTCCTCCTTCTCCTTCTCCTCCTCCTCCTCCTCCTCCTCTTCCTCCTCCTCCTCCTCCTCCTCCTCCTCCTCCTCCTTTGCTTCACCAGATGACTCTCTTCGTCACTTTTCCCGTCGGCTCTCCTGGGAAGGGTTTCTGACTGGGCTGGTGGGGAGCACGCGAAGCGCGGAGAGCTTCGAGGCGACTCCAGCGCCGTGGCCACGAGGGCCCCCCAGGAGGTCCAGGCAGGCAAAAACGAGGGAGGGGGAGCGCAGGATCGGTACGGCAGGTTCGCGCGGCGTCGGCACGCGCAAGGGTTTTCGACACCGCGGCGATCGCTCCACCTTGAAACGATCGCGACCCCGATCGTTCAAGGTTGAATGCCGTTGGGTCTGGTGGCGTTACCGTGTCCACCGGTGCTGCCGCGTCGCGGTCGACGCATTTGCGGGCGTCGCTAGCGCGCCAACGCCGCATGAATCTAACGTACCATCTCCTCTTCCGAGAAGCGGTCCTTGTTGGCGGCGCGCACGAGGGTGGTAGGGGAGGGGGAGGAGGGCTTCTCAGAAGGAGGCTGCTTCTGAGAAGGGGCCAGTCTCACATCTGCAGCTAAGGCCCGCGCCTTCTACGAAGCAGACGTGCTTCTAAGAGGCCTTCCCCCCTCCCCCTACCCTTAGGTCGGACATGTCCCCCTGCAGGCGGATGTTGTGCGAAACATCAAATGCAGTCAAAAAAAAAGATGCCAAATTAACCCGGAAATGATCGAACAATTGCCCCCTTATTACCTAACAGCGAAGACTGTTAGGTTTCTAGTGGTGTCAAAAGAGAGCATCTGATGACTCAGAAGGGAGGTCTGGGCGGCATCCGGACAGCGAGGGCCGGGCTCAGGGCCGGGCTCGTTTTAAGCAAACAGTCACACACACACACACTTCGTGCTCTTCGACCTCCCAGAACTCCATTCCCGGGCCACATTTTGAATGCCCGGAGCCAACTGTAGGCCACTTCGTGCTCTTCGACTTCCCAGAACTCCAATCCCGGGCCACGTTTTGAATGCCCGGAGCCAACTGTAGGCCACTTCGTGCTCTTCGACTTCCCAGAACTCCATTCCCGGGCCACATTTTGAATGCCCGGAGCCAACTGTAGGCCACTTCGTGCTCTTGGACTTCCCAGAACAACATTCCCGGGCGACATTTTGGATGCCCGGAGCCAACTGTAGGCCACTTCGTGCTCTTCCAGTTCCCAGAACTCCATTCCTGGGCATGATTTTGAATGCCCGGAGCCAACTGTAGGCCACTTCGTGTTCTTCGAGTTCCCAGAACTCCATTCCCGGGCCACATTTTGAATGCTGAGGCAGGCTGAGGCTGAGGCTGAGGCAGGCTGAGGCTGAGGCAGGCTGAGGCTGAGGCCGAGGCTGAAGGCAGACTGAGGCTGAGGCTGAAGCAGGCTGAAGGCTGAGGCTGAGGCAGGCTGAGGCTGAGGCTGAGGCAGGCTGATGCTGAGGCAGGCTGAGGCTGAGGCTGATGCAGGCTGAGGCTGAGGCAGGCTGAGGCCGAGGCCGAGGCTGAAGGCAGGCTGAGGCTGAGGCTGAGGCAGGCTGAGGCTGAGGCTGAGGCAGGCTGAGGCTGAGGCTGAGGCAGGCTGATGCTGAGGCAGGCTGAGGCTGAGGCTGAGGCTGATGCAGGCTGAGGCTGAGGCTGAGGCTGAGGCTGAGGCTGAAGGCAGACTGAGGCTGAGGCTGAAGCAGGCTGAGGCTGAGGCTGCAGGCTGAGGCTGAGGCTGAGGCTGAGGCTGAGGCTGAGGCTGAGGAGGCTGAGGCTGAGGCTGAGGCTGAGGCTGAGGCTGAGGCTGAGGCTGAGGCTGAGGCAGGCTGAGGCTGAGGCTGAGGCTGATGCTGAGGCTGAGGCAGGCTGAGGCTGAGGCCGAGGCTGAAGGCAGACTGAGGCTGAGGCTGAAGCAGGCTGAGGCTGAGGCTGAGGCAGGCTGAGGCTGAGGCTGAGGCAGGCTGATGCTGAGGCAGGCTGAGGCTGAGGCTGAGGCTGAGGCAGGCTGAGGCAGGCTGAGGCTGAGGCCGAGGCTGAAGGCAGACTGAGGCTGAGGCTGC
Source organism: Prorocentrum cordatum (assembly GCA_963575745.1). Taxonomy (NCBI): domain Eukaryota; class Dinophyceae; order Prorocentrales; family Prorocentraceae; genus Prorocentrum; species Prorocentrum cordatum. The sequence continues at coordinate 371,845 of CAUYUJ010013403.1, forward strand.
AGGCTGAGGCTGAGGCTGAGGCAGGCTGAGGCTGAGGCAGGCTGAGGCTGAGGCTGATGAGGCAGGCTGATGCTGAGGCAGGCTGAGGCTGAGGCTGAGGCTGATGCAGGCTGAGGCTGAGGCAGGCTGAGGCTGAGGCCGAGGCTGAAGGCAGACTGAGGCTGAGGCTGAAGCAGGCTGAGGCTGAGGCTGAGGCAGGCTGAGGCTGAGGCTGAGGCAGGCAGGGGCTGAGGCAGGCTGAGGCTGAGGCTCAGGCTGATGCAGGCTGAGGCTGAGGCAGGCTGAGGCTGAGGCAGGCTGAGGCTGAGGCCGAGGCTGGAGGGCGACTGAGGCTGAGGCTGAAGCAGGCTGAGGCAGAGGCTGATGCAGGCTGAGGCTGAGGCTGAGGCAGGCTGATGCTGATGCTGAGGCGGGCTGAGGCTGAGGCTGTGACTGCGACTGCCGTTGCCACTGCGACTGTCATCGCGAATGCGACTGCGGCGACTGCGAGAACAGCAGAATTCTACAACTGGATTCTCATCTGAATCTTAAGGGGAATGTTTCCAAATGTGCTTCTACACATCGCTGTTAGGTTGCTTTGCCGGGATAATCTTTCTTTACCTAAAAGCGAAGACGGATAGGTTTCTACTGGTGTCAAAAGAGAAATCTGATGACTCAGAAGGGAGGTCTGGGCGGCATCCGGGCAGCGAGGGCCAGGCTCAGGGCCGGGCTCGTTTTAAGCAAACAGTCACACACTTCGTGCTCTTCGACCTCCCAGAACTCCATTCCCGGGCCACATTTTGAATGCCCGGAGCCAACTGTAGGCCACTTCGTGCTCTTCGACTTCCCAGAACTCCATTCCCGGGCCACATTTTGGATGCCCGGAGCCAACTGTAGGCCACTTCGTGCTCTTCGACTTCCCAGAACTCCATTCCCGGGCCACATTTTGGATGCCCGGAGCCAACTGTAGGCCACTTCGTGTCTTCACTTCCCAGAACTCCATTCCCGGGCCACATTTTGATTTACATTTTGAATGCCCGGAGCCAACTGTAGGCCACTTCGTGTTCTTCGAGTTCCCAAAACTTCATTCCTGGGCATGATTTTGAATGCCCGGAGCCAACTGTAGGCCACTTCGTGCTCTTCGAGTTCCCAGAATTCCACTCCCGGGCCACATTTTGAATGCCCGGAGCCAATTGTACGCCTTTTCGTGGTCTTCGAGTTCCCAGAACTCCGCTCCTGGGAATGATTTTGAATGCCCGGAGCCAACTGTAGGCCACTTCGTGTTCTTTGAGTTCGCAGAACTCCATTCCCGGGCCACATTTTGAATGCTGAGGCAGGCTGATGCTGAGGCTGCGGCAGGCTGAGGCTGAGGCAGGCTGAGGCTGAGGCCGAGGCTGAAGGCAGACTGAGACTGAGGCTGAAGCAGGCTGAGGCTGAGGCTGAGGCAGGCTGAGGCTGAGGCTGAAGGCAGGCTGAGGGTGAGGCAGGCTGAGGCTGAGGCTGAGGCTGAGGCAGGCTGAGGCTGAGGCAGGCTGAGGCTGAGGCCGAGGCTGCAGGCAGACTGAGGCTGAGGCTGAAGCAGGCTGAGGCTGAGGCTGAGGCAGGCTGAGGCTGAGGCTGAGGCTGAGGCAGGCTGATGCTGAGGCAGGCTGAGGCTGAGGCTGAGGCTGATGCAGGCTGAGGCTGAGGCAGGCTGAGGCTGAGGCCGAGGCTGAAGGCAGAGAGGCTGAGGCTGAGGCTGAGGCTGAGGCTGAGGCTGAGGCTGAGGCTGAGGCAGGCTGAGGCTGAGGCTGAGGCTGCAGGCTGATGCTGAGGCTGAGGCTGAGGCTGAGGCTGATGCAGGCTGAGGCTGAGGCGAGGCTGGCTGAGGCTGCAGGCTGAGGCTGAGGCAGGCTGAGGCTGAGGCAGGAGGCTGAGGCAGGCTGAGGCTGAGGCTGAGGCAGGCTGAGGCTGAGGCTGAGGCTGATGAGGCTGAGGCTGAAGCAGGCTGAGGCTGAGGCTGAGGCAGGCTGAGGCTGAGGCAGGCTGAGGCTGAGGCTGAGGCAGGCTGAGGCTGAGGCTGTGACTGCGACTGCCGTTGCCACTGCGACTGTCATCGCGAATGCGCGACTGCGAGAACAGCAGAATTCTACAACTGGATTCTCATCTGAATCTTAAGGGGAATGCTTCCAGATATGCTCCTACACGTCGCTGTTAGGTTGCTTTGCCGGGATAATCTTTTGGCAGTTTTTGAATATTCCTCCTGTAGAGGGACACGCCCGACTGAACCCTACCCCCCCCCTGGGTGCGTGGCCGACCGCGGGCCCCAGGAATGTACACCACCGCCGCCTCCGCTCCCCATCCCCCCCCCCCCCGGCCTCCCTCTTCCCCTCCCCCTTCCCAGGGCGAGGGAGGGTGCGAGGGAGGCGATGGTGGCGTATACTCCTCGAGTACGGGGCCGACGACGTCCAGAATCGATGTACCCCAAGGACTGATGTCCCGTCGAGTCTGCGGGCCATACCCACACTGCTCCGCAGATCTACCGACCATGCTGCACATTTTTTCTCATGGGCTCGACGAGAAAACCAATTCTGGGGTACATCGATTATGTAGTCGATCCCCTGCTCGAATTTTGGGCCCCAGGGAAAGAAGTGGTCCTTGCTTCCGCGCCTCGGCTGTGTGTGCCTTCTGTTGAAGGCCTGGAAAGCACCAACACCAACACAGGGGGTTGCCTGCACCAGTGAGAGATGATCCTAGATTTTGGTGCTGGTGGTGGCAGTTCGGCCACTAAGGAAACCGAAGTTGAACACCATCACCGAGATCGGGAGCACCTTGCCTCGCTGGAGGCACACCGCCGATGTTGGCGTTGCGCTGGTGTGAACAACTGGGCCTCCGATTCTGGGACCCTCCGGCTCCTGGGCCCCCTCCACCGCCGCGTCCAGCCCCAGGAGCCGCAGCACCCGGCAGGCCTTGGAAATGTCCCGGTCGAACAGGAAGCGCTCCACGCCGCGGAGGGTTCGGAGCCCCCGGGAGCAACTCAGAGCCCAACCCCTCTCGCGTTGCGAAAAAATAGCGACGGGAGGTTTTTCGCCTCCGGGGGCCCTTACCGGGCCTGGGGACCATCAATAAACGACGCAGGATGCAAAACCGATCCCGGGGAAGGGGTCCAGACATCTGGGGGTCGACGTTGCGAAAAATCACGACGTCGGGGGTCAGGGAGCGTCTCCAGCCCCTAGAAATGCTCCAACGCATTGGGAAAAATCGCGGCGGAGGTCTTGCGCCGTTTTCAGCCTCCAGAGGCCCCGCCGGGCCCGGGGGCCGTCAAAAAGCGACCCGGGATGAAAAGCCAGTGCCTGGGAGAGGGTCGAGACTTCCAGGGGCCCCGTATAAAAAAGCACGACATCGGATCTCTGGGCCCCCGAGGGGCCTCTGCAGGGCACTACGTGCTGATGTTACAGGCAAACGTCCGACACGACAAAATAGTGCACAAATCTTATGGCACATCGTTTCCCGCGCGGCATGGCCAGAAAGCGTGATGGTACCTCCGAATTCCTCCCGGGGGGCGGGGGAAATCGGCGGATCCGCCGCCCAGCAGGCTGCAGGACCTGATGATCAAAAGCAATATCAATGACACACCGCGGTGGGGAACCCATCAGCGTGTTAGTGGTGAAGATACACGTGGCCTTCGGACAAAAACGAAGGAGTAACACGTTGACGGACAGGCAACGGCGGCGTATCATTGATACTCTCTGTCCCCCCCCCCCGGGGACCGAGGAGAACGTGGGAAGAGCGGAGGGGGGGGGGGGCCAGATTTTGGCTTGACCTGGACTTGAGTAACGAGCGCGCCATTGCCTCAACTCGCGGACTGTCTCGGAAGAGCGCAGGGCAAAGCAGAGATTGCATGGAGCAACCGCTGCAACAAGAGATGCGCCAGCAGTGTGTTTTCATGTCCTTCACACTTCTCCTACGCGGGCCAGAGAGGAGGGGAGGAAGAGAAGGACGATGACGACGACGACCACGAGCGGGAGACGCAACATGAAGGTCGGGAGCAACTGCAGCAGTAGCATCAATACGAGGCCCGCCTCCTCCTCCTCCTCCCGCCACTCCGCCTCCCCGCTTCCCCGCCTACTCTTCCACCTCCTCCACCTCCTCCTCCTCCTTCTCCTCCTCATCGTCATCATCCGAAACATCAGCAACATCAGCACCATCATCACCACCAACAATCCTCCTCGGCATCATCACAACCACCGTCGTCATCACCACCATCCTCATCCTCAGCATCGTCACCATCACCGTCACAACAATCACCACCAATCATCATCACCACCACAACAGCCAATCATCACCAGCATCATCAAGAGCAGCAGCATCAGCATGAGCATCAGCATCTCCATAAAGTTTAGTTTCACCACCAGCAACATCGCCACCATCACCATCACCATCATCGCAATCGTCGTCATCGATAACAGCACCCGCGGCATCAACATGACCATCAACAACTCCATCAGCATCATCAGCATCATCAACATCCGCATCGCAATCAGCATCGTAACAAACCACATCAGCACCACACCCATCACCACAACGTATCAGCATTCGCCTCATCATGGCCATCACCGTCGTCATCACAACCATCATCATCATGACCATGGTCACCATCACCACCAACATCACCATCACCACCACCAATCAGCATTCACATCATCAGAACCAACACCAATCTTCATTACCATCGGAAGCATCATCACCATCAGCAAACTCAAGACTGGCATCATCACAGTGTTTAGCAGCAACACCACCACCACAATCGCCATCAACAGCATCATCAGCATTGTCATCATCATAGCCATCGCCATCGCCATCACCATGGTGACCACCAGTAATCCTCCTCATCGTTATCATCACCACTACCCTCGGCACCATCGCCACCAGCATCATCAACGTCAGTATCATACTCATCAGTACCATCACCATCAACCATACACATCCATAACCACCACCACCAATCATCATCACCATCAACATGAGCATGATCAACATCATCAGCAGCATTGCCAGCGTCATATCCCGTGCAATCACCACCACCACCACCATCGCCATTACAACCATCATCATCGTCACCAACATCATTGACAGCATCATCATCGTCGACAGCATCACAACCACCATCATCATTATCCTCACCTTCATCACCATCATCCGTATCACAATCACCCTCAGAATCCGCATCATCATCACCATCACCATTATCACCACTATTACCAGCAGCACCATCTTTACACCATGATCAGCATCATCATCGACGACATCGCCAAGAGCAGCAGCATTGTCATGGGAATGGGAATCGGAAGAGGAATGGGGATGAGAACGAGAATGGGAATGGGAATTGGACGCTGGGGGCGCCAATCGAACGACTGGAATACCTAGAGAAAACCTGGGCCTCTACCCACTAAAAAGTTTCGAGATGGGTGCCACTTTGCCCCGGGGGCCTTCAGAGGGAACACTTGGCCCCGAACGCTGGGGATGGAGGCCCACAGGCGATTCGTGGCGCCTCGTTGGCGGGGGGCACTGCCGATCTGACAGGGCATGCACTCGACTGGCCAGCGTTCAACTGCGAAGAGGGAGGACAGGCGCGGCGAGAAAGGCAGGCGAAAGGGGAGAGGCTGCCGCAGCGGGCGTCGTAAGACGAATATGCCCACTGAAGTCATGCAACGAAGACATCGGTGGTACTGCCAACCATGGAGAAGAACAAACCCCTCCACATTTTCAGTAGTCACATCCACCGACAGTCACCCAATCAGCTCGCCAATACGCGGCATGCGTAGGGTATCATGTCGGAAAAATTCACGATCGTTCGTTTGCGACGTCCGGGTACACAAACGTTGGACTGCGCCGCCATCCTGGGGCGGCCTACAGCGACACTGCGCCCTAACCCACCAAGTTTAACACCCTCCCACTGTGCACCAATCATGAAGCGCCAATGTGCTCTGACCCGTACTACTCGTCGAGGGGATTCTGAAGTGCTCGCTCCAATAGGCCCCGAGGAACGGGGCACATCTTCACGACTCTGCTGGCCACCTGCTTGGAAGCTCCGATGATCATCTTCTCTATGGACTCGTGCTTGCGGCCGAGGGCGAACACAATTTTGGTGATCTCGGCGCGGCCTTCCCTCTTTTTCGCCGGTTTCGAACGGTAATGGAGAACCGACCCTTGAAGCAGCTGCGCCCTCTTGTCCTCCACGTGGTGGTTCCAGAACTCTTGTACTTATTGCTGCGCCTGTTGGCTGAGCTCGAGCCTCGCGATGGCTTGCAACATCGCTGTGGACACGTGGACGCCGGGCACTCCGAGCTCGTCTAACTCCGCTCGTTTGCTCTGCAGCCGCTGCACTTCCTTGTGGTAGGCCCCTCCTGCCGCCTTCACCGCAAGGCAGACGGGATGTGTCGAGAAGGGCAGTACGGTGCGCCATAGGATCCCCGCCAGCTCCCTGAACTCCGCGGCGCTGGACAGCGCGAGTCGTGCGAGGATGAGGACCAGCGCTGCCACCGTCTTTTCTCCCGATGACTCCGCGATGTCTTGTGCGGCGCGCCTGCGCCTTTGTGCTAGTGGCTCGCCTGTTTCTTCTTGGCGCAACCCCCAAGCCGGTGGCGCTAGCTCCAGCGGCATGGCCACGCAGGATCTCGAAACGTGGTGCGCGTGTCCGCAGGTACTCTTGCAGTACCGGAAAATGGGTTAGCCTCGAACGAGCACAACTGGCATCTACGTGATTGAGGATGCAAGGGCCCTCCAAGATACCGAGATCGATTTGCAGACGCTTCCCTCGTAATACGCTTTTGACAACATGCTGTTGTGTGGCTACAACAGACCCGTAGATCCCCTCACAGTATGGGCATATGTTGTTCACCACAAAGCACAGCCACGGGTCACGGAGGCCATGGTAGGCGAGACGATGATGTGCAAGAGCTTGGAATGAGGAAACCTCTTCAAGCAAATGGCCCCCTCGGATAGCTCAAACCCGCCTGTCCACTCCTCTGTCTCCTGCTGCCGACAAGGTGAGCACAGCGGGGTCGAGCACGGCACAGATTCTGGGGTCCGGCCTGGAGGAGGGATCGCCGACCCGTAGACTCCCTGTCGAAGCCTCGGTCATCATCATCATCATCATCATCATCATCATCAGCATCAGCATCAGCATCAGCATCATCATCATCATCATCATCGTCACCCATCATCAGCATCATCATAATCATCATAATCATCCGAATCATGTCATCATAATCATGATCATCATCAGCAGCAGCATCATCATCATCCGATGTCTCATCACCACCAGCATAATCATCACCATCATCATCATCAGCAGCAGCATCATCACCATCATCGTCATCGTGCTCATCATGAGGATCACAACCAGCCTCAGCATGATCATCATCTTTATACACTCGTCGTCATCCCCATCCTCAGCATAGTCTTCAACAACATCACCATCAACATCATAATCATCATCATGATCTGTTTCATCATCAGCAGCAGCATCTGACTTATGGTCCTCATCCTCAGCACCGCATTCCCACCCATAGTCGTCATCATCATCATCAGCATCATCAGCTTCATCACCATCATCATCACCACCATCACCATCGTCAGCAACATCGTCAGCAGCATCATAGTCCTCATCATCATCACCCTCATCAGCACCATCATCGTCCTTTCCGTCATCGTTCGTATAAGTATCATCAGCAGCCAAAGCATCAGCAGCAGCATCATCATCATCATCATCATCATCATCATCCGAATCATCAGCATCATCATGATCAACATCAGCATCAGCATCATCAGCAGCAGTTACACCATCATCATTCCCATCATCATCATCAACACCATCAACATCATCATCATCATCATCATCATCAGCTTCACACGCATCACCCACCTCCGGTTTATCCTCATCCTCACCATTACCCTCGTTATCATCATTACCGTCAGCATCATCAACATCATCATCATCAGCATCAGCATCATCAGTCTCACAATCATCATCGTCAACATCATCAGCAGCCGCAGCACAAAGATAATCATTACCATCAACGTCCTCATCATCATCCGCATCGGCCTCGTCAGAATCGCAATCGCCAGGAACCACAACACACAAACCTGCTCATCATCAACACCCGCAACATCATCAGTATCAAACGGATCATCATCAGCATCGGCATCCGCATCACCATCAGCATCATCAGCGAAAGACGCGTCATCATCAGCGACAACATCCTCATCGTACTTAGCATCATCATCATCAGCATTATCATCATCCTTGCAACCGCCATCTTCATCAGCACCACCATCATCTTCACACGTACCCTCAGCGACACCAACAACAAAATCCGCAACATCCTCATTCTCGGCCTCATCACCATCCCTACCATCATCAAAGCATCATCATGAGCATGATCATCATAGTTATTTATCACCACCATCATCGGCATCAACATCGTCATCATCAAGATCCTCATCCTTGCCATCACCACCATCAGAAGTATCACGACGATGGTCATCATCATGATCAGCCCCCTCCGTACCCTCGTCATCAGCAACACTAGCATCATCAGCATGATCATACGTACCGTCATCATCCGCATCGTCACCATCATCAGCACCAGGCTTACTATCACCAGCATCGCCACCATCACCGTGGCATCATCATCATCACCAGAAGCCACATGAGCATCAGCATCAGCATCGTCACAACGTCATCAGCATCAGCAGCATGATCCCCATCTTCATCATAATGCTCATGCGCATCACCACCACCATCAGCATGGCCAACACCATCCTCATCATCGTCAGCATGGTTAGCAGAATCGTGATCAACAGCATCACCATTAACATCATCAGCATCGGCATCAACATCGTGAACATCATCATCGTCGTTACCAACATAGTCATCAGCTCCACCTTTATCAGCATCGTCGTCTTCAGTATCATCTCCACCCCGTCCGCATCATCAGCGTCACCAGCATTATCAGCATCAGCATCATCACCAGCATCAGCATCACCACCCCCTATCACCATAATAAGCATCCTCATAATCAGGATCATCATCACCACCACCACCATCACCAACCCACTATCACCCTAATCACCACCATTTCCAGCATCAACAGCGTCATCATCAACACAATCGTCGTCACCATCCTAAGCATCAGCACCATCCTCATCATCACGAGCATCACAAACAGCAGCAACAGCATGCCCATCCTCATCGGCATCATCACCAGCACCAGTACCAACCTCATCATCAACATCCCCACCATTCATCATCCCCAGTCGCATCAGCACCCTTATCATTTTCAAAATCACCAGTATCATCATCCTCATCAGCATGATCATCATCATCATCGTCATCATCAGCATCATCGTCATTAGCATCGTCAGCATCGTCATGATCATCATCAGCATCACCATCAGTCTCACCAGCATCATAGTCATCAGCAGCAGCATCATCATTATCATTATCAGCAGCATCGTCTCCATCCTCATCATCATCAGCATCGTCACCATCATCCTCACCACCATCATCATGATCAGCAGCATCAGCATCAGCATCACCATCATCATCATCATCAGCAGCATCATCATCTTCATCATCGTCGCCGTCATCATCGTCACCATCATCAGCATCATCATCCTCATCAGCATCGCCGTCGTTATCATCACCACCATCGTCAACGGTATCCTCACCGCCATCATCAGCATCAGCATCAGCATCAGCATCAGGATCAGCATCATAATCGTCATCCTCGTCCTCAGCCTTATCAACCTCGTCATCATAATCCTGAACAGTATCATCAGAATCCTCGTCCTCACACTCATCATCAGCATCACCATCAGCATCAGCATCATCATCATCATCAGCATCGTCATCGTCATCCTCATCATCATCACCATCATCCAGATCATCTTCACCAGCATCATCACTATGTGCAGAATCATCATCACCATCATCATTACCATCATCACCCGTATGATTAGCATTGTCGTCATCGGCCTCATCGTCACCATCATCATCGTCATAGTCCTAATCCTCATCGACTGTATCATGATAATCCTCACTATCATCATCCTAATCCTTGTCGTCACCCTGATCATTACCATTCTCACCATCAGCTGCAACAGCAGCATCATCGTCATCAGCATCATCATGCTCATCATCACCATCATCATCATCATCATCAGCAGCAGCAGCATCATCATCATCATCATCATCATCATCATCATCATCATCATCAGCATCATCATCATCATCATCGTCATCATCATCATCATCAGCAGCATCATTAAAGTCATCCTCATCCTCGTCACCAGCATCATCGTTGTCATCGTCATCATTAACATCATAATGAGCAACATCGGCGTCATGTGCATGATGCCAATCATCACCACCACCATAATCATCATCATCATCGGCATCATCATCACTATTATCGTAGTGTTCGTCATCATACGCTTCATCATCCTCATCATCATCATCATCATCCTCAGCATCAGCATCACCACCAACAGCAGCAGGATCACCATCGTCATCGGCGCCGTCTGCTTCAGCATCCGTCCTCCCCCTCCTCTCCTTCCTCCTCCTGCTCCTGCAGCTCCCCCTGCCCTGGCCGGGCGACCGGCTGCCAGGCAGCGTGTTGAGGTCCCCGCACAGCGCCAGGGGCAGGGCCGGGTCGAAGCGCGCGCGGGCGGTCTCCAAGAGCACCTGGAGCTGCCAGGACCTGGCGCCACCGTCGTCGTCGTCGGCGTCGGACCTCCAAGCGTCGCCGAAAATCCCGACGGCCTCTCTTTCAGACGTCTCGATACCGTAGGCGAATGTTCCTGCTTATTCGCTGTTGAACCGTGTGCTTCCCAGTTCCGTAGCTTGCCTAGAGCCTGGAGCTCGAATTAAGTAGAAAAAAGCAGCATTGCCTGTCAACAAAATTTAGGAGTGCAGCTAGTTTTTTGGTCGCAGATCTGTAGGAGACCAATCTTCGAGCCAGAGAAGCAAGAACCCCTTTGGGGGAATCCGTGAGCAGAAGTGCAGCACTGGCAACGAGAGCTGTACGGATGGAGGCCCTTCCCTGTCCAAAACGGAGACCTCGCTGGACCCTTCCCTTCAGTGAACAACTCGACCTCCTGGCACCTCGCACAACCAGAAAGATGGAGGGCGGCTCCTACTCAACAGCAGATGTTCGCCTGAACGACAGGCCTCATGGGGACGGCCCCCGTAGAGAACAAAGAAATAGTTGCAGAGGCTCCTGACGGAGGTCCTTGAATAGGAGGAGGATGCATTGAAGCATCGGCTCCTCCTGCTCCTCCTCCCCCCTCCCTCTCCACCTCCTCCTCCCCCTCCGCCTCCACATCTTCGCCGTCGTCCTCGTCCTCGCCCTCCTCATCCTCCACCTCCTCCCGCGCCACGGCCTGACGTCCTCGTGGTCCATGCCCCAGTACAGGTGCGTCGTCGCGAGCAGGAACCGGAAGCCCCCGCCCGCCACCGCCTCGAGAGGACGAGGTGGGCAGGAGGGTTCGGGAACGACTTCAAGGGGGCTCCAGGGTGATCATTGGGCTCCAGGGGTCTCCTGGAGGGGAGGACAAGAAGGAGGAGGTCTCTACGAGGGAGCGGGGCATTGCAAAGGATCTTTTCAGGAGCCCCAGGAGGTCCTCGGGCTCCACGGGGATCCAAGGGAGGGGAACGGGGAGGAGGAGAAGGAGCAGGAGGAGGAGAAGTAGAAGGCAGGCTCCAGCGCGGTCCTTGGAAGGAAAACGGGGAGGAGGATGGGCAGGAGGAGGAGGAGGTCCCCAGAAGAACCTGGAGGTAACCAGAGGTAGGAGGCCCCTCGAGACCCCAGGAGGTATCTGGGGACCTACAGCCCACAATCATTCGAAAACGCTCAAAACCTGGTTCCTCAAACCATGAACCTCAACGACGAGGAGTCAAGAAAATGGGATAGCAAGGCACCCAGTCGACTCGGACCTTTTCTCTTGCTGTGGCAGCTGGCAGGGATCGTGGCGGCCTTTCGAAAGGGGTGTCCATTTGATTCTGGATTGGCATCATGGCCCCGGGGACAATGGTTGCGGCACTTGCAAGGCATCCGTGTGAAACTTGGTCGGCAGTCCGCTTCCAACAGATCGAGGGGCAGTATGCTCCACGGCCCGTTGAAAGCAAGGAGAAGCATCATTGGGGCGCCGACTGTTTCACGATAGGGGGGCAGCGCCAGGTAGAGATGGGAAGATTGCGAATTAGAAAGCCAGGCTTTCAAACCAACGACGCCTCTTGCAGTGAGTGCGGAGGGGCCCTATCGTATCCTCAGCAATACTCCTGGACAGGGAAGATGCCAACACAGTGTGCCGCCCTGCTGCCACAAGCTTCTCTGGGGGGTATAGCACAGCTGCGCTCAGAGCACCCTTCTGAAATGCCGCGTTGCTTTGCCCCAGCATTTATGAATAATAGAGAGGTGTCCGGGGTGCCAGACAAGCTACCTGAGAATGTCATTCCCGGGGGGGGGGTAAAGGTGTCCCTGGCCCAAGGTGCCCCTAGCTTTTCGCTCCATGTTGGAGCTCCTGGGGCCCTCTGGCGTGGGGGAGTGCTCTGGAGGCCGTGGGGTCCGCCTTTGAAATGGCGGGGGGCGCCTTGCGCCAGGGACGCTTCTGGCAGCACCCGAGGGGGCCAGGAAGAGGAGGAAGGAGGGCGAGGAGAGGGAGGCGAGGGGGGAGCAGGAGGAGCACGAGGAGGTGGTGGATCAGGAGAGGAAGGAGAAGGGGGAGGAGGAGGAGGTGGATGAGGAAGAGGAGGAGAGGAGGTAATGGAGGAGGAGGAGGAGGAGAAAGAGCAGGAGAGCTGGGAGGCGGAGGAGACCAGCACGCGGCCCCGCGGGTCCTGGGCCACACAGGCCCCCGCTGGGAGCGTACGCGCTGGCCCGAGGCCGGGTGCGGGGGAGGGCTGCCTCCTCTTCCTCCTCCTCCTCCTCCTCCTCCTCCTCCTCCTGTCCTCCTCCTCCTCTCTCCTCCTCCTCCTCGTCCTCCTCCTCCTCCTCCTCCTCCTCTCCTCCTCTCCTCCTCCGTCCTCCTCCCTTTCTGAGGGCGCGGCCCGTGCGAAATCCCACTTGCGCCCAGGGGGGCGCCAGGCAGGGTGCGGGGAGGGGCGGGCCCTCTCATCCTCCTCCTTCCTCCTCCCCCTCCTCCTCCTCCTCTCCTCCTTCCATTCTCCTCCTTCCCTCTTCTCCTCCCCACCCTCTTCTCCTCCTCCTCCTCGTCCTCGTCCTCCTCCTCCTCCTCCTCCTCCTCCTCCTCCTCCTCCTCCTCCTCCTCCTGCGTGACGACCTCCAGCTCCACCACGAGGCCGACGTTCCGCCGCGTGAAGCGCGAGGCCACGCACGCTGGGGGGGCGGCCGAGGCCACGGCGTCGTCGTAGCTGACGGCGAGCTCCCCCCGCTGGCGGAAGAGGCTCGACCGCCAGGCCAGCAGGCAGCCGTCGGCGCGCTCGGGCCGCGCCTGCCGAGCTCTGAAGCCCCACAGCCCAGACGGGCGATGCAGCGGAGGCCAGTCCACAAGAAATCTCCCACAAGGAGGAGGAGGCGCAGGAGGAGGGAGGAGGGAGAAGGAGGAGGAGGAGGAGGAGGAGGAGGAGGAGCAGGAGCAGGAGGAGGAGGGAGGGGGACGTAGGGGTGGGGTAGGGGCAGAGGTGGGGTAGGGGCGCGACCACAAGAAACCTTCCACAAGAGACCCAGCCCTGCGACCCCAGGGCGCCCATCGAGTTTCGGTGCGGGAACCTTAATTACGCCTTCCATACAAAACCATCGAGACCCAAGAAGCCCACGGCACCCTGGAGGCGAGCAGGGTGCTTCGTGGCGTGGGCCTCCACTGTAGCCCCTTGAGGATCCTTCTGGCCACCCGACTTCGCGCCCCGCGCCAACCGCGAGGCGCGACCCCGCCAGGCTATACCTTCCACGCCCTCGCGCCCTCGCGCCCTCGCGCCCTCGCGCCCTCGCGCCCTCGCCCTTTGTCCGAAGGGCAGCCTTCTCCGGCCCGAGCCGCGGCGCGCTCGGGCGCGATGACCGCGGCGCGCTCGGGCGCGATGACCTTCGCGCCCCTCAGGGGACGACCTGGAGGGTCCGAGGAGTTTGAGCGCTTCGCGCCCCTTCTGGCCCTCCAGGGGCCCTAGGGGATCTTCTGACCCGGTTCAGTCCAGACCCAGATCAGTCGGGCCTTGCAGGACCTTGCAGGATTCTACATGGATCCTGCACCCAAGCCCGGGTCAATGCGCCCCCGGACCTGCAAGATCCTGCAAGATCCGGCGCCCTGGCTGACCCCCGTTTACATTGACCCCTCCGGGCCCAGGCCCCCGACGTGGTGCTCGCTTCCACCACGTGGGCCCCTGCAACTCTCGACCCCCGTCCCTGGAGCCAGCTCTTCGTCCCGAGTCGGCTCTTGACCGCGCATGGGCCTGCAGAGAGGCCGAAGAGTATCCCAAACCTCCCGCCTCCATGTTCAACGGCGCGGGGGGGTCTCGATTCAGGTCGGGCCTCCTGCAGGCGGATCTCGGAGGAAAAAAAGGGACTGGTCCGAAAACAAATACCCCCAAACAAAACAAAAAAAAAGAATCGAAAGGAGGAGGAGGAGGAAGGGGAGGAAGAGGAGGAAGAGGAGGAGGAGGAGGAGGAGGAGGGGGAGGAGGAGTCTTGAAGGAGTCTTGAACATTCCTCCTGTGGAGGGAAGCGCCCGACTTACAGCTGCGGTGAGGAAGTTCTGCTCCGCGTGTCGCGGCGGCGGCCCCTGCGACACGCCCTGCTTCGAGGAAGCCCGTGGCGCGCCGCGCTGCCCCGCGGGACGCCGACGCCCGAGGACCGGGGCGTGCCCACCTCGGCCGCTGCTCAGAATCGGGGAGGCGTAAGACTCTATGGACGAGCGCGCTCCACGACTCGCAAGGTTGAACTACTCCCGAGTGGCCTGGATCTCAGTGGGCCCTGGAAACGACAGGGCCGTTTTTGTTACCGATTCCGTTTTGCCGTCATCTTGCCGGTTCCGACGCCGTTTGTTTACCGGTTCCGTCGCCGTTTTGTTGACCGGTTCTGGCTCCGGTTCCCATCCTGGAGCCGTTTTTTTGCCGTTTCCGGTCGCCGTTTTTTTTGCCGTTTCCATTTTCAAGGGACCTTTTTCTGAAAACTGTGAAAAAACGGCCCTGCCGTTTCTGGGGTCCACTAAGGCCTGGATCCCCCGCGGAGGATCGACGATACATTACATCAAAGCGGCCATG
>CAUYUJ010013403.1:387182-437182 GCA_963575745.1 Prorocentrum cordatum
TCCTCTCCTCCTCCTCCTCCTTCTCCTCCCTCTCCTACCTATGGTGGTGGTGGTGGTGGAAAATGGGCCCATCAGCCTTGAACGCACGGAATGCGGCCTGCAGCCGCACAGCCGCCGCCGCCATGCGAGCGTGCATGCGTCGCACCCCCCTGTCGACACGCAAAATGGCCACCACGCGGCGGCCCATCACCGCACGCCACCAGGACTGCAGCGTCGTCGCTGCGGCCTCGCGCTGCGCGTCGAGGAGCCGGATGGAGTGCTCGCTGTGCTGCGGCTGGGACAGCTGACTCCGCAGCTTGCTGGGCAGGCGGACGACCTTGCCGCCCTGGTCCGTGAGGCTGAGCCGGACGCGGGCCTGGAACCCCCTGACGACGGCCTGTATCCTCGTGGCCGCGGTGCTGATCTTCAGCTTGCCTGCCAGCCTGCTCTGGGCCAGGGACTGCCGCTCCTGGGCCTCCTCCTGGGCCGCCGCCTCGCGCTCCTGGGCCTTTTGCTGGACCCTGCGCTCTGGTGCCCCGGCCGGCTGGCCACCCCGAGGGCTGGTGGGCCGAGAAGAAGCCATGCAGACCCTCCTTAGGTTAGGAGTAGGAGGCCACTCCTGGGAGATCTTCGTGGGAACGATCCTTTATAAAGGGGCCGAAGGATCCACAAGTACATACACACAAAGCCCAGGATTCCCATGATGTTCCTGTATGTTCTGGGTTTTCGTCTTCCCCCCCACTTCCCATGTCTTCCCACGTCTTCATGGGAACCGACGATGAATTGTGCCTGTGTGCTCTTGTTCCCCTCCTGATCGCTGGCGGCGCACACAAAGGGGGGTCGGGGGAGGAGGGAGAGCTTCTCAGGAGGAGGCTGCCTCTCAGCAGGCGCCGGCCGTGCATCTACAGGTTGAGGCCCGCGCCGTCCAAGAAGCAGGGGTGCTTCTAAGAAGCCCTCGCCCCTCCCCCGTAGCCCCCCTCTGCGCGTGGCCGAGATCAAGGGGCACCAAGCCGGAGCGAGGGGGCCATCACGCCGGATCAGGCCCGAGTGCGCCCAGGATGAAGCCGGATTCGGCGGGACCAGGTGGAAGTGGACGGGACGAAGCAGAATTGGGCTAGTTTTCGCCCGCAGAGATACGAGCGCAGATGCTGAGTTTGACCTCCCATGGAATGCATCCGAATCGAGGCACGAATACAGCCAACCCGTATCATAAGGATGCGCGGTATGCATGCAAGGGCATTGGAGGTCCATGCGAACGCTGTTCGAACAAGGCTGGCCAGCTAAAGTCGCTAAGGATGGGCCGAAGGGGCAAGGATGCATCGGGGGCGCGCAAACATGGATTGGCGATCCATTTATTTGGCGCGCGGTCGCCAAATCCATGGATCGGGGGAGGTGCCCTACCCAAAATGTGGCCGGTGCCGCCTCGTTCGGCGGCGGGCATCCGCGATTTCCCCTGGAAACGGGACCTGTCGGTGATCCACGCCCCCTTGATCCACGTTTGCGATCGCCTGAATGCAAGGGTACCCTCGGACAGGTTGCCCATCCTCGCTATGCGGGCCGACTGTAAACTTCACTCGGGCGCGTCCCCCTACAAGGGCATCTTCGACGAAAAATGAAAAAATACCCGAAACATGATCCAAAATTGTCACAACTAATTGCTGGAAACAGGAATCCCCAGACTTTTTTACAATTTTTGAATATTCCCCCTGTAGGGGGACAGGCCCGACCTAACTGCAAACGGCTTCCGGGCGCGCAGGAGGAAGTGCCCGACGCCGGCGTGACTCTCGAGCGGGCGCCTCTCGGGCGCCTCTGGGGGGCCCCAGACCCGGCCAGCACATCGGCGGGCTCCCCCCAGAGACGCCGACTCCAGCATCCCGACGATGATGGAGGGAGGAGGGAGGAGGGAGGAGGGAGGAGGGAGGAAGAGGAGGAGGAGGAGGAGGAGGAGGAGGAGGAGGAGGAGGAGGCGGAGGAGGAGGAGGTGGAGGAGGAGGAGGAGGAGGGAGGAGGAGGAGGAGGAGGAGGAGGGAGGAGGGAGGAGGGAGGAGGGAGGAGGAGGGAGGAGGAGGAGGAGGAGAGGAGGAGGAGGAGGAGGAGGAGGAGGACCCCCCTGCGCGTGGCTGGGAAGGCCGTCCTCCTCGAGCAGGGTCGCCAGCGCGGCCAGCGCCAGCACCCACTCCCAGAGATCCAGCGTATCGAAATTAGCCCAACTGCGGGTACTGTATCGTCTTCGGTGGAGCTCCCTCTGGGGCCACGACACGCTGTATCTGGCCATCGCTCGGACGTCCATTCACTGTGTTTTTTTTCGGTTTCGTGCATGGCTTTTTCGCCAAATGATCAAAGATGCTCGTCGATGGCCCTCGCCGAGGAAAAAACGCACACGTCCGAGCGATGCCGAGTGTATAGGGTGGGGGAACCACATGCGGACTGTGCCACTGGGGCCTTCGGTGGAGCTGGGCCACGAAGCGCTGCACTGGGCGGGGGAACCGCATGCGGACTGTGCCGCTGGGACCTTCGATGGAGCTCCCCATGGGGCCACGAAACGCTGTACTTAGCGGGGGAACTGCATGCGGACTGCGCCACTGAGACCTTCGATGGAGCTCCCGCCTCCCTCTGGGGCCACGAAACGCTGTAATGGAGGGAGGCACCGCATGCGGACTGCGTCACTGGGGCCTTCGCCGGAGCCCCCTCTGGGGCCACGAAACGCTGTAGAGGGTGGGGGAACCACATGCGGACTGCGCCACTGGGACCTTCGGTGGAGCTCCCTCTGGGACCACGAAACGGTGTACTGGGTGGGGGAACCGCATGCGGACTGCGCCACTGGGACCTTCGCCGGAGCTCCTCATGGGGCCACGAAACGCTGTATAGGGTGGGGGAACCGCATGCGGACTGCGCCAGAGGGAACTTCGGTGGAGCTCCCTATGGGGCCACGAAACGCTGTACTTAGCGGGGGAACCGCATGCGGACTGCGCCACTGGGACCTTCGCCGGAGCTCCTCATGGGGCCACGAAACGCTGTATAGGGTGGGGGAACCGCATGCGGACTGCGTCAGAGGGACCTTCGGTGGAGCTCCCTCTGGGGCCACGAAACGCTGTACTGGGTGGGGGAACCGCATGCGGACTGCGCCACTGGGACTTTCGGTGGAGCTCCCTATGGGACCACGAAACGCTGTACTGGGTGGGAGAGACGCATGCGAACTGCGGAGGAGGGAGGAGGGGGAGGAGGGAGGAGGGGGAGGAGGAAGGAGGCGTGAGTTGGTGAACGCTGGGCGCTGCCTCTTCAAAACGAAGACCCAACACCACAGGATGGTTGGGAAAAAATCACGACATCGGATCTCTGGGCTCACTCTTCACAGCTTTGGCCGTTCTTTCTGCTCCATGGGGGGATCTGCTTGGCGATGCCTGGGCTCCCTTGCCCTCGACAGCGGACAGATCCGGCCGGGGCGCTTGCTGGGCAAGCCGCTCACGCAGCTCCGCGAGCTCCTCCTCGGCCCTCTCCTGAGAGGGAAACGAAAGCAGGAGGGACGAGAGGCACATGGGCGCGGGCAGCAGCGTCGGTCGACGGACTCGTTTCGGAGGTTTGGAGGCGTTTCAAGAGGTTCTCTTCGCAACGGCTGGATGCCGCTCGAGAAACTGGCCGGGATGGACCCCGGGAGGAGTGCGAGCGCCGATCTCAGCAAGATCTGCAACAAATCGATTCGGAGATCGACTACAGAACTGACTTACCCAAAAATGAAACTCCGTCGAATGATTCTACGTGTGTTTCGTAGATTCGACTGAAAAAACGCAGCAGGAGGAGGAGGGAGGAGGGAGGAAGGACGACGACGACGACGACGACGACGACGACGACGACGACGACGACGACGACGACGATCTCCAGCAGGCGGTCCCCGCGCTCGCGCGCCGCCGGCGCGCCGCCGAGGGGCTGCACCGGAGACGGGCCCCGCGCGCGGGGCGCCGCGGGGCCGCAGGCGCCGCCCCGCGCCGAGCGCATGGCTTCGGCGGGCGCCGGGGAGGCCGAGGGGTCGCCGCGAGCGGCGGACTTGTCGTCGTCGTCGTCGTCGTCGTCGTCGTCGTCGTCGTCGTCGGCGGCGTCGTCGGCGCCGGCGTCGTCGTCGTCGTCGTCGTCGTCGTCGTCGTCGCCGCCGTCGTCGTCGTCGCCGCCGTCGTCGTCGTGCTTCCCGAACGGCGAAGGTGTCCGCATGCGCGCCCTCGCGGTCTGGACTGCGGGGCGCGCACGGAGGAGGAGGAGGAGGAGGGGGAGGAGGAGGAGGAGGAGGAGGAGGAGGAGGAGGAGGAGGAGGAGGAGGAGGAGGAGGAGGAGAAGGAGGAGGAGGAGGAGGAGGGAGGAGGAGGAGGGGGAGGGAGGAGGGAGGAGGAGGGAGCAGGAGGGAGGAGGAGGAGGAGGATCCCGCGGATGCGCGGTCGCATGAATATGCCGTTCCGCGAGGGGGGCAGCCGCGCAGCAGGGTCCCCCCCTGGTAGCCGCGGGATCTCGCTGCCTCCCCCCGAGGGTCCGAAATCCGCGAGGGGCGGGGGATTTAGCGCGCCTGCTCCCGCGGCATGCCCAAGAGAGAACATGCAGTTTTCAAGTGCTGGGGAACAGGGCTGGCTGTCTGGGAGAGGCCAGACGTGTGCAAAAAAGGAAAAGGGGCAGAGAGGAGAAACGAGGGGGCAGGGAAAGAAGGCAAGGGGGGAGAGGGGAGAAACGAGGGGGGCAGGGTAGTGGGGCGGGGCGGGGGGGAAGAAGCGAGAGGGGGGGGGAGCAGGACGGGGGGGGAGGGGCACAAGAGGAGGCCGAGGAAGGAGGGAAGCGGAACTTGGGGCCCTCCTGGCACAGGTCGCGAGCCAAAATGGCCACGGAACGCGGCTCCAACTTCGTGATTGACTCAATTGAAGGGGCTCTGGGGCACACAAATAAATACACACACAAATTCCTCCTCCTCCTCCTCCTCCTCCTCCTCCTCCTCCTCCTCCTCCTCCTCCCCCCTCCTCCCACCTCCCCCTCCTCCTCCTCCTTCTCCTCCTCCTCCTTCTCCTCCTCGCTGCCCTCCTTGCGGGTTCCAAAAAGAAAGGAGGCAAGACGGCGTATCTGTTACTACAGTCCGATCCCCTCTACGACCCCATATTCGATTGCTCAAGATCCATCATAGTCAAGTACGCTACGTTAGTATGGGATGGGAGACTGGAGATGGGTAAATTGCAAAGGGCATGGACCAAGCTGGCTGAGGTAGGAGGCGAGGGGGCCACTTTCGGCCTGCTGGCTGACCCTACTACGTATCAATTGGAATATGGTCAATGCTCACACGCTGTGTACTGATCAAAAGGTCACCATTTCGCTATTAACGGTATCGCCATACGATGTCCCCCTAGCCTTGGTAGAAGGAATCCAGAGGTGGCAGATCGCTCGCCTCACCATTCACATGCCAGCGCTGCACGATAGCAGTAACTATACCGCGTGGCCACGGGCCCTCCAATATGCAATTAAAGGTATAAAATGTCCTAGACAACGGGAGGCTCTTGCGGCTGTCTGGGCCAGCGCTCTCCCATTGCCATTTAATGTGCATTGTATGGCCTACAGTTCCAAGCCCAACTGTCTCGCATGCAAAGACCCCGACGGGTCGTATGGCCACGTTTGGTACAACTGACCGCAGTTCGTGACGGAAGAAAGTGATGAATCCGGAGAACGGTGATCCCTGAGCGCCACCTATCGCACCGCAAGACCCTAAGCAGTCTCTGCGCTGATGCGGCTGGTTGCCCCAATGCAGACTCTGTGCATTTTTCGTATGGAGTCCCCAAGAAGAGCTACACCATAGATGAGCCTTCCTTGAGTCCCCCTGTGTGCCAGCTTGGGGATGTTAAAGGATCTTGGGGCCCAGTTCCATTTCTTGATGGGAGCTGCCCTCCAGAGCTCCGTTCCCGAAGTTGCCAGGGCGGGATGGGCCTGCGTTCAAGTTTCGGATTCTCTGTTGCCCATTCGAGCCATCTATGGAGCCCTCCCAGGCCTCAGGCAGACCATCGGCAGAGCGGAGCAATGGGCAGTGCTTCAGCCGCTGGACTTCTCCCCATCGCACTCTAGACTGGTCTCGGACTTGCAGGCGGTCGTGCGAGAAGGGAACTCATGGAGTCCCGAACTTGCGCGCGGCACCGCCAAGCGCGCCAGTACATGGCGACGGATCCAAGACCTGCCAATACATGAGCGGCCCCAGTTTGCACGGTGTCCCGCCCACAGGAGTTTGGACGACGTCTTAGAGGAGGGGGATTGTTTGCAAACGTGGGCGGGCAACTTCTGGGCCGATGTTTTCGCGAAGCTGGGAGCGTCCTCCCACTCGGTGTCAGAGACTTACGCGCAGGCGATGCAAGGTGAACTCAAATACCACCGCAGCACCCTACAGTTTTTAGCCTGGGCTGCGCAAAGATTGGCCGCAGCAGGGCGGTGGACGGTGGTGGATTCGGATCCCCCTCCTCTTCTTGAGTCTCCTCCTGTCCCTCCGACCATCACCGTCACCGAGCATGACAATTGGAAGGCTGATGACCGCAACGACTGGCGCTGCAGACGTTGTGGCAAGTGTGCTCGAACAGCTCTGTCTCTCCGTGCCCTGTTGCCAGGGGCCAATAGTCGTAAGTGCGAGCCAACGCCAGTTCAGCAACACGTGTGCGACCTCTGGTTTGCGAGTCCTGGGGCTACGTTGTTTCGCCCGTTTCGGGAGGAGGCGGTGATGGCTGCTTTGGAGCTCGCTAACTCGCTTCTCCCATGTGCCGCCAATGGGCACGATAGGCCACCCACGCCTGAGAGTGGGATTGTCGGTACGCTCGCCCAAGTCACTGCCATTGGTCACGATTGTTTCTCATTTGCTGCGGCTCACGGCGAGATGGGAACGTTCCACAATTTGCTCTCCGTCTGCAAAGGCCCCGCTACCAATAAGTCGACGCTAGTCAGTCAGAGGCAGGCGGTCAGGCGTCTTGAGAGGGGGTTTCACCCAAGGACTGGTGCTAAGCTCGCGGAGGGTACGACGGCCGTTTCGCCGCCCTCTGCTCCTGGGGATTCCTCTAACCCCAGGCCTCCTTCTCCTTGCTGATGTTCCTTGCCCCCCCGTCGCCCGTCGTGTCGCCCGCCGCTCGCCTACATCTACGCGATGCAGCAGGACAGGTTCGACTAGGCACCGACTGCGGCCACGTGGGGAGGGGCTTTAGAATGTAGCTGGCGTCCTGAGGCCATCTTGAACTGGACCCCCTGGTCGCCCTCGCTGGCTTCCAGGGGGCACTGAGGTCTGTGCCTCCTCCTCCCCTTCCTCCTCCTCCTCCTCCTCCTCCTCCTCCTCCTCCTCCTCCTCCTCCTCCTCCTCCACGAATAACAGGATCCCCCATATTTCCTATAGTTTCTGCGTTGTTGTCTTCTCCCCCCACTTCCCATATTTTCCCATACTTTCTGGAGGATCGACGATTCATTGTGTCTGTGTGTTTCTTCCCCTCCTGATCAATCCTTACGATAGTTCTTCAGTTTCGGCTTCCAGAAGCAGCCGTCGAGCCACGGGGCCATCCAGTGTCTGCCTCGAGGAACAAAAAGGGTCGAAAGGTCCGGCCCACGGGTGCACAAACCACCACGGCGGAGGTCTGAGAATGTGGCATCGGGCATGGGTGGAGGATGGAGATGAGGAGTAGGAGGAGGACGACACCATCTGAAGAACAACAACCTCAGGAGGACAAGCTCGGAGAACTGCCAAACCCACAACCCAGAACCACACTTTAAAAAGTGACTCTCGCTCCTCCTCCTCCTCCTCCTCCTCCTCCTCCTCCTCATCATCATCATCAGCAGCAGCAGCAGCAGCGGCATCAGCATCAGCATCATCATCATCAGCAGCATCAGCATCATCATCATCATCATCATCATCATCATCATCATCATCAGCATTATCGCCAGCATCATGTTCACCGTCATCATCGTCATCAGCATCACGACCATCAACATCAACAATAAGTTAAAACTCGCCGTCCTTGTCTGCTCGCGCGTCAATCAACCCGTATATCCCAAACCATGGATGCCCGCCCTGTCTGTCTTAGATCATACCCCCTCGGGGGCACATTCTCCTTACCTGAAACGTGCAAATGGCATAACCCCTAAAACAAAGGATGGGGAGGAGGGAAGGGACGACGGGGAGAGACAAGGATTTGTTCTGTCAGCGATCCCGTGAGGGCCTACACGAAGGGCCGACAGGCAGGCCCACGATGGAGGTCGCGCACTGTGAGCGACCTCCCCGAAACAACCATCTGTCCAACCGTGTTCGTCGGACACCGCGGCGGGCAATCGGCTCAGCTCCCAGGCCGCGGGCGCCCAGATGGCGCAGCAAACGGGGGCCAACGGCGAGCCCACCCAATGACCCAGGGGACGGAGAGTGGTGGGCATGTTCTCCACTGCCACCACCAGACGTAGGAGGGGAAGGGGGTCCCCCTCCTCCTGTTCTTCCTCCGCCTCCTCATCGCTGGGGAAACCAGAAAGCGAGAGCGAGATGCGTGAGCGTTGGGGACGCGGCGTATCAAGAAACTGCGAGGACATACCACGCGAGAGCGCGATTCCTGCATAACCAGTAAGGAAATGTTGCGCGAAAGCGTACGAATTTGAGCCACTTGCGAAGATCATTTGTTAGACAACAACGCGCGCGAGCCCTGGGAGGGGCACTTAAGCTGCAAAACACATTGTCACCAAAGGGGTGACCAACAATTCGCCGGCCCAACGGGCCAGAGGCGTGCTAAGATCTCCGGTAACTGGTTAACAATATTTCTAGTTCGCGCGCGCGGGGCGGCCCCTGGGGGTCCCCCGGCGAAAAATATCCCGACCGCAGTCCGACCAGGTCTACTCAGAGATGGTTTGGGGGGCATGTTTTTCGATACCCCTCACGAGGATCGTGGCCTCCGAGGGGGGTGCACCCGACTACCCCGCCCTGGGAGGCCCCCAAGAGCCCCCCAAGAGGCCCAAGGGAGCCCCAAGACGCCGCCAAGGAGCCCCAAGTGACCACCAAGAGGCCCCCAACAGGCCCCTAGGAGGCCCCAAAGAGGCCCCCAAGAGGCTTCAAAGAGGCCCCATAGAGCGCTCGAGGGCCGGCGGAATGAGCGAAACGATTCATAATATTCAGCCCGACGTGAAAACTCAACAACCGCACCAACATCAGCATCGTCATCCTTAGCAGAAGCAGCAGCATCATCAGAAGCAGCAGCATCATTAGCACCATCGTCATCAGCACTGTCGTCAACGTCGCCCTCCTCGTCAACATCATCATCAGCAGCATCACCGTCACCACCAGCACGAGAATCATCACCATCTGACGCAGCAGTATCATCGCCATCAATTTCATCATAATGAACTTACTTTCGCCATGTTCCTCATCCTCCTCTTGCCCCTCCCCTCCCCAATTCCTACCCCCGTCCTCGTCCGCAGTCCCGGCCTCATGATCGTTACCATCACAACCATCACCACCAGCATCGGCATCATCGTTACCATCACAGGCATCACCACCAGCATCGGAACCTTAAGCAGCATAACCACAGGTCGCTAGCGCCGCCAGAAGGATCATCAACAGCAGAAGGACGGGCGGGCTCGCGCGCGCCCGCTGCTGGCACGCCACACAGCTCAAGGGCCCTGCGATCCGAGACGGCCTCGGGGCGGGGAGGTGAGAGAGAAGCGCAAGAGGCAGGGAGGCTGAAATACAGTAGGGGCCCGACCACAAGAAACCTTCCACAAGAAACCCCACCTTGAGACCCCAGGACGTCCATCGGTTTTGTTGTGGGAACTTGTTTTTCTTCACATCGCTCCACCACCACGTGACCACTTGACTGTAAGGCCGCGTGCGCTGGATCCACCAGAAGCCCGCCGAAGAAGATAAAACGAAGGCGTCTAGCGTTGAGATGTTTCCCAAGCAGCACTCTGTTTGGAATCCGCTTCCCCTCATGGGGCTATTCGTACCGGTATGAGGCTCTATGGCGGCAGAGCTGGACAAACAACGGCACAGAGTTAAAAGATCACAAACGAGCACAGCAGTAGACAACAAAAAACGATAGAAGCATAGCCCTGGTTCCTATCCCGCAGTTCAAAGCCTGTAGCACGATGAGCTGGACTGCAAATTCCCGCGTCCATCACGCCAGCATCTTGCGACGAAACTGGCGACCTTGTGCAACCCGGTGGCACTTCAAACGGAAGAGGAGAAGCTGTTGATTCCCTACCTAGGCTCTGCCTAGAGGGTTCTTACTCGCTGGGCTTCAAGGGGCCGGGCAGTGGGCTCCGCCCCGGGCGGTTCCCCCGGTCCCCGTCCCGCGGTTCCCCCAGTTGCGCTCCCTTACCTTAGCTTTGCGTATCTCAGCTTAGCTTAGCTTAGCTTAGCTTAGCTTAGCTGTAGCTCAGCTTAGCTTAGCTTCAGATTAGCTTCGCGTAGCTGTAGCTGTAGCTTAGCTTAGCTTGGTGTTGCTTAGTTTATATTAGTTCATCTCAGCATATCATAACATAGCCCAGCATAGCATAGCATAGCGCAGAATAGCATAGCATAGCATAGCATAGCATAGCATAGCATAGCATATCATAGCATAGCATAGCGCAGCATAGCACAGCATAGCATCGCATAGCGCAGCATAGCATAGCATAACATAGCCTAGCAAAACATAGCGCAGCCTAGCGTAGCATTGCATAGCGCAGCATAGCGCAGCATAGCACAGCATAGAATTAGCGCAGCATATCATAGCATAGCATAGCATAGCAGCAAAGCAAAGGCAAAGCAACAGCAGCAACAGCAAAGCAAAGCGAAAGCAAAAGCAAAAGCAAAGCAAAGGAAAGGCAAAGCAAACACAATGTGCGACAGATGCCGAGCTAGCCTCAATGGCCTGCCGATGGGGCTGGCAGATGTCGGTGTAGATGTAGATGTTGCTTTCCAAAATGCTTCAACTCCTAGGTAGGGTCGCACTGGGATGATTTTGTGTGGGCACGTCACGCCTTCCACAGCAAAACCATCGAAACCCAAGAAACCCATGGCACCCTGGAGGCAAGCAGGGTGTGCCTTGGCATGGGCCTCCACGGTAACAACCACAAAGCCTTTTTGGGCGGGCAGGTGGACCCTCACGGGCGGGCTGGGCGAGCGGACCAGGACGGGCGAGACGGCCGGCGGCGCACCGTATATCGAGCAGGGTGGGGAGGGCGAGATGTTCAAGAGCGGGCTCGCAGCGAGAAAGTCCGAGGCGGGAGCGCGATGCGTCGTAGAGTGTGAGAGCGCGAGCCCCGAGCGAATCGTCAGGAAGTCCTGAGCGAGAGCGCATGTCCTACGTAGTGGATGCGGATGTCCCACATGAGAATGCGAATCGTGAAAGAACAGCATGAAAATAAAGCTGCCGGCGAGGGCGCGATTCCTGCCAGGCGGCACGGCGAATCTTACAGAAAATGTGTGAGGAAGGCCGAGGAGATGGCGCGGCACTTGGGGACATGGACACATGTATCGAGGGAGACGGCGATGCCTGAATAGCACGCGTGAGCCGTTGTCGTTGTCAGGCCCACCAACACCGCTTGAGCACTAATATATATATATATATATTCTCTCTGGCAAGCAGGGTGCGAGAGCCGAAGGGGGCACGCCAGTTTGAAGGAAAAATGTAACCTGGTGGGGGGATAAACTACAACTGCTCCTGAGGGGTGAATGCCCATAATCTTCAGCATCGTCTTAACTCCCACCACCAGCATCAGCATCAGCATCAGCATCAGCATCAGCATCAGCATCATCATCATCATCATCATCATCATCATCATCATCATCATCATCATCACAAGCATCACCAGCCTCCTCCTGCTCATCATCATCATCATCAGCATCATCATCATTGGCAGCATCATCATCATGATCAGCATCATCAGCATCAGCATCATCATGATCAACAACATCATCATGATCAACAGCATCATCATCAGCAGCATCCTCAGTATCATCATCACCAGCGTCATCATCATCATCATCATCATCATCATCATCATCATCATCATCATCATCATCATCATCATCATCATCATCATCATCATCACCAAACATCATCACCATTGTCATCGTCAGCATCGTCATGTATTCTTGAATGCTACTGTCGTCGTCATCACCATCCTGTCCTGCTCCAACCGCACACATCCACTCACCACCCCTCCCTGCCCCCGCCCTGGCCCTCGGAGGGCCCTGGCCCCCTGAGCGCCCCGTCGCACCCCCGGCGATCTCCCAGGCGTCCAAGACGCCCAAGATGGCTTCGAAAACGGCCCTGGCAGGGCCCCAAGGCCACCAAGACAGCCCCCCGGAGCGAAAAAAAGCACGGCGTCACCTCGATTCGAGAGGGGGGGCGCTGTGACAAGTGGTGGGGAGGTCGTCGCGACGCTGAGGCAAAACGCGCGACGGTCGCAACCCTGGCCGTTCTCGGGCCCTCCCCCCTCCGCCCTCCCCCCCCCGCTTCTGTCGGCCCGGCCCGCCGGAGACTCCCGCGTCGGCCTGCGAGGGGACGTCCTCGAAGCGGAACGCTCGCAGGCGGGGGGAGCCGAGGGAGGCGTCTGCCCCAGACGCCGCTCCCCCTCGCCCCACCCCCCTCCCCAGGAGAGAGGGCGAGGACTGGGACCAGGGCGAGGACGACGAGGAGGGACGAGGGAGAAGAAGGAGGGGGGAGGGGAGGAGAAGGGGCACCGGGAGGAGGAGAAGATGGAGCTGGGAGGGCTTCGGACACTGCAACTGGGGTCCAGTCCGCGGGCAGCGGACCCAGGCCGGCGAGTGCAGGCGGCGGGCTGCAAGAGGATCGGGCATTCAGTCATTCTGCCGTTGGCACTGAGGCACTGAGGTGGGGAAACACCAGAAGGTACCGATACCACTACTAGGGGAACGAAAAATGGCATAAGCATAAAAACTCGGAGGTCCGCGCGGATTTCTCGGATCGGCGCTGGACCCCCCTCCCTGGCGCGCGGAGCGAGCCAGGGGCGGCGCCGGAGGCGCCGCCAGGGGGTCCAGCGCGGATCCGAGAAATCCGCGCGGACCTCCGAATTGTTATGTTTATGTCATTGCTCATTCCCCTAACTACTCCCGGACCTCTCCGGGGGTGCGTTCTGCCCTGGATTTCGAGGCGAATCCAGCGGTGGCGACGAGGACCTCCCAGGAGGCCCACAAAAGGGGAAAGCGCGGGAAGGATAGAGGTATGGGTATATTTTCCTTCTCTGATGGCGGGTGGCGAGGTCGCGGGCGTCGCGGACGCAGAGCTCCAAGAGGTGAGGGTGTGGGTGGATCGGCTCACCGACCACTCGCAAATTCAGCTGCGGCGCCTTCGGGATGGCCTCCTGCCTTCCCACAGCAGCATTGGGCACGGCCGCGGTGACGAGTGTCGAGCGGCAGGACTCGGCCTCAACGGTGTTGCCCGTTTTCGTTGTGCTGTCGTTGTCACTCGTTGTTCGTATTCGTTTTCGCATTCGTGTTCGTATTCGTTGTCGCTCGTTTTTTGTGTTCGGATTCGTTGTCGTTGTCCCTCGTTTGCTCTCGTTGTCCCTCGTTTCGTGTGCATTCCGCCTTTGCGGCGAATTAGAATCAGATCGAAAACGGTCCACGAAATCGCCAAAGCACCGTTCAGGCCAAGTCCTGTCGAGCGGCGTGCCGGGAAGTGGCGGAGGGCCTCCAGCGACGAGCGAGCCGACGGGAGAGTGCTCCACTTCGAAGCGCGAGATCCGTACCGGTTTCGCGGCGGCAGAGGCCGACTCCACGGATGGCCAGCGCGAGGCGGGCCCGATTGGCGTCATGCTACTAGCTCCGCAGGGGGGCCGATTCGCGCGCGGTCCATGCCACGACCTTCGAGTCCCCGTCATTCGGGCTGGAGAGCATCCTTAAGGACTCGCCGAAGCAGGGCCAGAGAGCATCCTTAAGACCTCGCCGAAGCAGGAGGCCAGCGCTCTCCTGCAGGACATCACCCTGTGCACGACGGCTCATGCGAATGATGCAGTTCAGCGGCGAGAGCAACTTGACGACTTCGACGGCGTGCGGTGGGAGGCCCTTTCGAGCCCTCGTGGGAGGGAAAAGCTCGCAGCTCTCGGAACCACGTGGAGGTCTCGATGGGGGCGGGACATGCCACGCAGACGAGCGGGCCAAAACTTGAAGCTACGGCATGACGGGGCGCTGCGCCGTTCGCGACGTGATTGCCTCGGAGGAGCACCGTGTTTTTGACTGCCCGCCAGCTGCGGCTGGCCGAAACGAGGAGGGGGTGGGCTGGAGACGGGGGCGAGGAGCGGGAGGATGGGAAGGAGGACGACGGGAAGGAGGACGACGGGGAGGAGGAGGAGGAGGAGGAGGAGGAGGAGGAGGAGGAGGAGGAGGAGGAGGAGGAGGAGGAGCAGGAGCAGGAGCAGGAGCAGGAGCAGGAGCAGGAGCAGGAGCAGGAGCAGGAGCAGGAGCAGGAGCAGGAGCAGGAGCAGGAGCAGGAGGAGGCCCGTCCATTCTCCATCCTGCGTCCTTCATCCACCCCTCCCCGCACCCCGCGCTGCCCTCCCACGGCTCTCCCTCCAACCCACCCACCCCCACCCCCCTCCACCGCTCCTCCGAGGCGGGAGCCAGACGTGCGCGCCTCCTTCGGCTCCCCCCGTGCAGGGGTAGGAGGCCCCCGCCGCGCCCGCCATGCCGCCCGAGCCTCGCCCTCCTCACCCCACCGCTTCTCCTCTCTTCAGAGGGAGGAGGGGGGGAGGGGAAAGGCAAACCCTGCCAAGTACCACTGCTTCAGAATGTCAGCGGGGGCTGGCGAAGTGGACCGAAAAAGGGGCCCGATGTGAGCGGGTGACACAGCTTGCCGTGCTGCGAGTTCAGAGCGTCCTCTCTAGACGACGGGGCTCTGTGTCCACAAGAAGTGTCCGAGGAATTCTCATGCGTGGATACGCGCGCGTGCTCCAGGGCCGAGGAAGACCCTGAGGGGGAAAGGTAACGCGGTCAGAGCCTCCCCTTCCCTCCCGCCCCCTCTTCCCGCCCTCCCTCCCCCTCTTCCCGCCATCCCCTCCATATCCCCCCCCCCTCCTCCCTCCCCCTCCTCTCCCCCCCCCTCCCTCCCCCCGCACCCCTCCCCATCCTCCCCCCCTCCCCCCCCCCCCCCCCCCCCCCTCTCCCCCTTCCCTCCCCCTTCCCTCCCCCCCCCCTCCTCTCCCCCCCTCCCCCTGCGAGGCCCGACCCTGGCGGGCGCAACGGCGGGGGCCTCCCACGGCAGGGGCTCGGCGCCGCGCGGCCCGGGCGAGGAAGGGCCGGGGCAGCAGAAACCGCACGTGCTGCCGAGGCCCCTCATCACCAGTCACCCTCATGCTCCTCCGCCTCCTCATCCGCCTCCTCCTCCTCCTCCTCCCTCCTCCTCCTCCTCCTCCTCCTCCTCCTCCTCCTCTCTCCTCCTCATCATCATCATCATCATCATCATCATCATCATCATCATCATCATCATCATCATCATCATCATCATCATCATCATCGTCATCATCGTCGTCATCATCATCATCATCTGCATCATCAGTATCATCATCATCCTCAGCATCATCATCCTCATCATCATCATCATCAGCATCATCATCACCATCAGCATCAGCATCAGCATCATCATCATCATCAGCAGCAGCAACAGCATCAGCATCATCATCATCCGCCTCCTCCTCCTTCTCCTCCTCGACTGCGTATCAATATTATTAGTGTGCTTACTCGTATTAACATTTTTGTATGAGCATGACAGTCCGTGTTACTGTTGTTAGTCGTGAAGAAGGTATCCTTAGTAGTAGTAGTAGTACCATTAGTGCTGACCGCAGTAATATTACTACCTGTATTCTTAGTACCATTGGGAGCATGAATCTTAGTATTAGTACTACTGGCTTGCTACGTTCATTCTTAATTGTTGTAGCAACAAAATGGAATGGTAGTAGCATTGTTGCCGGTAGTACTAATACGATCATTAATACTACTAGTTGCACGATTGGTGAAACATCATAATCGCATCACTGCGAGTATCGCATCGTAGTACGAGTAAAACTAGTAGTAGGGGTAGTCTGACTATTATTGATACTACTAGTAACATATCATCAGTGCTATGAGAACTGGCATTGGTAGTACGAATGGTGTCATGAGTATTGTTAATGTTCGTAGTCGCCGTGATACCAGTAATATTCATGGTACAAGTATTAACAATAGTGTGTTCACAGTCTTGCTAGTGGTGATATTACTGGTCGTGTTAGTATGCATGGTCTTCGCCTTAGCCCGTTAGTATTAGCCGTCTCAGTACTAGTATGGTAGTTACTCCTCATCCTCATCATCAACAGCAGCATCATCTTTATTATTATGAGCATCCATATGTGTAGCATGCTTGGTCTTACGAATAGTAATGTTAAACTTCGTACTCGTATGGATGAAAGTAAGTAGCATTATTCGTATTATGATTACGATTAATATTAGCAGTGTCTTCGTCCTCCTGCTCCTCCTCCTCCTCATCATCATCATCATCATCATCATCCTTTGCGTCTCGTTTCTCTTTCTTCTTCCCCCTCCTCCTCCTTCTCCTCCGCCTCGTCCTCCTCCTCCTCCTCCGCCTCCTCCTGCTCCTGCTCCTACGTTCCTTGTCCTTATGAGCAGCTCCTCCCTGTCGTACCCCCGAGGCCAGTCGGAAGGCCTTCGCAGGTGTTTCGCCCGACACTGCCTTACCAAGTATGAGCCTGAAGCTTAACAACTGGCAACAGCTTCACAGATGGAGGAGTGGCCGCTTCCAGAATGTGGTTATCGCTTCAGCGCCGCGCACATTCGCTTTGTTATGTAGCATGCAAGAGTTTTACGGATTGTGGACGGATGGTGTTCAAACTGTTGTTCTCGCCTTTGCGCCGCGCACATGTTGTTTTTACGATCCTGCCTGGCGAAGAGGCCCAACCAGATGCAGTTGTGAGTACCGCTGTTGTGGGTATTGCATTCGGTGGATCTCTTCATGGGGCCACGCAACGTGTAAAGGGCGTGCCGAGAATGGAGCGGGGATGCATGCGGGCGGAGCCATTGTGGCATTCGGTGGCGCCCCATCTGAGGGCCCGAAACGTGCGAGGGGTGTGCCGAAATGGATCGGGGCCGCCATGCGAACGTCGCCACTGGGGCCTCTGGTGGAATTCCCGATGGGACCACGAAGCGCTGTACTGAGTGGGAGAGACGCATGCGAACACCGCCACTGGGGTCTTCGGTGGAGCTCCCTATGGGGCCACGGAGCGCTGTACTGGGCGGGGGAAACGCATGCGGACACCGCCGAGCTCCCTATGGGGCCACGAAGCGCTGTACCGTGTGGAGAAACGCATGCGAACACCGCCACTGGGGCCTTCGGTGGAGCTCCCTATGTGGCCACGAAACGCAATGCTGGGTAGGGGAAACGCATGCGGACCCCGCCACTAGGGCCTTCGGTGGAGCCCCCTATGGGGCCACCAAACGCTGTACTGGATGGGGGGAATGCGTGCGGACACCGGCACTGGGGCCTTCGGTGGAGCTCCCTATGGGGCACAAGCCGCCGCACTAGGTGGGGGAAGCGCATGCGGACACCGCCACTGGGGCCTCCTCCTTCTCTTTCTCCTCCTCCTCCTCCTCCTCCTCCTCCTCCTCCTCCTCCTCCTCCTCCTCCTCCTCCTCCTCCCCCTCCTCCTCCCCATCCTCCTCCTCCTCCTCATCCTCCTCCTCGTCCTCCTCCTCCTCCTCCTCCTGATCTCCGATCCTGAGCCTCCTCAATCTTTTTGTCCTTACGAATAATTCACCCCTGGCGCACCCTGAAACGTGTAGGTAGGGCGGGCCGCGCGTTTCGCCTGAGCCTCCTTCACAATGTATGACCCACAAGCGAAAAAAAATACGGTTTCACGCATGAAGGGCGGATCGTTTTCAACACGCGGATCTCGCCTGAGCGCCGCTCACGTTCGTCTTGAAAGTTCGAAGGGAAAGGTCATCCAACGGGGCACGTTCCGTATTTGAACAAACTCTTCCAGGAGACTATGACGAGGGAACGTGGAGGGAAGATGCATTACAACATCGTTGATGCGTCTTGGGGTTACTCTGGTCTTCCTCCTCCTTCTAATCATCATCATCATCATCATCATCATCATCATCATCATCATCATCATCATCATCATCATCATCATCATCATCATCATCATCACCTCCACCACAACCATCAGCAGCAGCAGCAGTATCATCATCATCATCATCATCAGCATGATCATCATTGTCAGTGTCATTATCATCAGCATCAGCAGCAGCAGCAGCATCAGCATCAGCATCAGCATCATCGTCATCAGCATCATCGTCATCATCATCATAATCGTCATCATCATCATCATCATCATCATCATCATCATCAGCAGCAGCAGCAGCAGCAGCAGCAGCAGCAGCATCATCCCCCTCCTCCTCCTCCGCCTCCTCCTCCGGCTCCGACTCCTCCTCCTCCATCTCCACCTCTTCTTGATCCCACCTCCTTCTCCTCCTCATCATCCTCCTTCTCCTTCTCCTCCTCCGCCTCCTCCTCCTCCTCGGACGCGGGCTGCAGGCATCGGAGTCATGGGTGTCCTCCCCCATCCTCCCTCTCCTCTTCTCCCTCCCCGTCCTCCTCCTCCTCCTCCTCCTCCTCCTCCTCCTCCTCCTCCGACAGCGGTGGCGGCGGCGGCGACGGCTGCGGCGACAAAAAACGGCCACGGCAGCGGCGACGACGGCGGCGGCGGCGGAAACGAACGACAGCCGCACTGCGGCTTTGGCTGCCCCGGCGAGGGCGCCGGCCACCCGAGGCGGATGGCCGCCGCGGCCGGCTCGCCCACCGCCAGCCCGAGGCGGGCCAGCTCCCCGAGGTCCATGCCGGCGGGGCGGGCGGCGCCAGAGGTGAGGGGCAACGGCAGGGGGGGTGGCCAGCTCAGGAGGGGAAGCATCGGGCTGGAATCGGCGCCACATCGATCGGCGGTGTGCCCCTGATGGCGAATCCGCACGGTCCCGGGCGGGATGGGCTAGAGGCGCTCCCCCCTAACCTGGCACATCCCCAACATAACCAAACCCAGGCCCTGTCGACACTGCGCCAGAGCTAACCCGACCCATTCAAACCTGACCAGACCAACGCCTCGGCGACACCATTGTGTCACGCGCGCTGCAGCAAATGTTGCACCAGAATGGACCGACACAGCAACATGCAATGCAAACGTGCCAACTGCACCACTGATCCCCCTCGGCAGTCAACGGGAGTGGGGGTCGATGCGTCCCCCCTGAGCCTGCCCTCGGCGGCGAGCCCGGGAGGGAAGTGAAAAGGGGCGGCGGGCCTTCTCAGAAGGCCCGACGCCCCCCGGCCTCCTGAGAAGTTCCTGCGCCTCCCCCGAGGACGCAGAAACCGAAACTTCTTCCCCAGAAGGCGCGGGGGCTTCTCTCCGGGACGCCCCGCCGCCTCCCCCGAGGACGCAGAAACCAAAACTTCCCCGAAGGGCGCGGGGGGCTCCTCTCCGGGACGCCCCGCCGCCTCCTGAGAGGGCCTCTCCCCTCCTCACTGCTCCCTCCCGAGGACGCAGAAGGAACCAAAACTTCCCCAGAAGGCGCGGGGGCTCCTCCGGGACGCCCCGCCGCCTCCCGAGGGGGCCTCTTCCCCTGACTACCTACCAGACCACCCCAACCCAACCCGAAGACCCCAATTTCGGGTTTGGGGGGGGAGTAGGGGTTCCATATGTGTTTTTTCAATGTTCCCCGACCCCCCCCCCCAACTGGAAATGGAGGGCAAATTGAGGCCTTCGGGTTGGGTTGGGGTGGTTTGGTGGGTGGTGATCCCCTCCTCCCCGCTGCTCCCTCCCTCGCTCGCTCCCGGCGGAGGGGCCCCCGCACCCGCCCGAGGACGGGGCGCCCGCGGCAGAGCGGCGCCAGTGCCCGAGCCAAAAGGGGGGAGAGACGGCACCTCGCGGGCGGCCGCGCCGCGCACGCACCTTTTAGGAAGGGGCCCTGGGGCACACAAATAGATACACACAAATAACAGGATCCCCCATATTTCTTATATCTTCTGGGTTCGGGTCTTCCCCCCCCACTGCCCATATTTTCCCATATCTTCTGGGGAATCGACGATGAATTGTGTCTGTGTGTTTCTTTCCCTCCTGATTTTAGGAGGCAACTCCTGGGAGGCTTGTCGCCGGAAAGATCGAGGAGGATTAGAAACCCCATCTGGGAGCTGTCACGCCAGAGGGGGCCTCGGATTCAGCGGGACTAGGCCCGATCGAGCGGGAGTCAGCGGGATCAAAAGCCGGATCAAGCGGCGTTGCGCTGGATCGAGCCGGATCTCGGACCAGGGCGAAAACAGAACTTGACCTCCCAGGAGCTGCATCCCAACGCACACGAGGCCGGCGGGGCCGACGCGGGCCGCCCGCGTGGCCGCGAGCCCGCGCGCGGACGTCTCGGGTCGGCGCCCGCCCCCCCCCCCCCCGGCCTCTGCGGCAACCCGTGGGGAGCCTCCCGTGCCACCTCGCTGGCTCGTGCGAGTCGACGATGGTCGACGCTGGGGCGACGCTGGGGCGACGCGAGGTGACGCCACATCGACGCTCATCGACGCGAATGGACGCGCAATCGGCACCATCTCGTCGATTACCGGACGCTGATCGACGCGAGTGCACTCCAAAGACAGAAATACGAGGGTGCACAAGGCGCTGGACCCCCCATCCCTGGCGCGCGGAGCGCGCTAGGGTACGCCACAGAAATATATACACATACACCCTCTGACGAACTCCGCGTGAACCCTCAGGGAGGAAACGGTGTATAAAGTCGCTGGCTCCCAGTGGTAATTTAGACACCGCCACCCTCCCCTGAGGTCCAGGAACAACCCAGTGGAGTGGAAGGTGTCTGTGTATTTTTTTGTGGCGGATAGGGGCAGCGCCGGAGGCGCCGACGGGGGGTCCCAGCGGCGATCCAGGAAATCCGCGCGGACCTTCAAAAGCTGATGGCTGCGCCGTTTTTGCTTTTGTTCGAAAAGGGCCGCGCACCAGCAATGCACAAGTACACCTACAGCGATCCTGGCCAGGATCCCCCTGGGCCCAGGGTTGGTGTACACGCCCTCCTGGCTTGGGCAGGAAGGCATCCACACCGATCCTGGGCCCAAGATCGGCCTGGCCAGGATCGCTGTCGGCGCATAAAGTCTGATTTTTTTATTAGCGTGTCGCCGCGGCGGCCCCGGAGACACGCCGTGCCTTGCGAGAGTCTCGGAACGGCTCGGGACGTTGAAGCCTTGGGACCGCGAAGAGGGTAGCGTGCCGCGCCGAAGCGTGGTGGGCCAGACCGGGCGGAGCGGCACGCTATCCGAAGGTTCCAGACCACAGCTGCATGGGCACAGCGATAGCGGCCCCTGCCGCGGGCACTGGAGACAGACACACCGGCATTGCCATGATGAGCTCCGGCAGCCCTGGAGACCTCCTGGGCCGCTCTGCCGCCTGAGTCGTATTCGACCTCCTCCTCCTCCTCCTCCTCCTCCTCCTCCTCCTCCTCGTCGTCGTCCTCCTCCTCCCCCTCGGCGTCGCCATCTCTCTCGTCGTCGTCGTCGTCCTCCTCCTCCTCCTCCTCGAGAAGAGATCTCCTCCTCCTCCTCCTCCTCGAGAAAAGATCTCCTCCTCCTCCTCCTCCTCCTCCTCCTCCTCCTCCTCCTCCTCCTCCTGCTCCTCCTCTTCTCGCCGTCCTCGTCGTCGCCGCCAGTCCCAAGGGAAGCAAGGAGCACAGGGGCCGCACGTCGAGCAGCGGCCCGGCCGCCCCGGGGCGCCGCCCCTAGGAGGAGGAGGACTTGAAATGCTATGGCTTAAGGGGCGCCTTAACCCCGCACCACTCGACGTGAGGGTACACGCCACGGGATGCCCGTAGTGGCAGTACGTTGCCACGCCCGCAACGGCAGGATGGCCGAGCTTCGGCCATCCATGCGGACCAGGTTCCTCGGGTGCCTAAGTTTGCCCTCGTTGCGAGGGCATGATGCCGCAGGGCCCCCTGGAGACAGGGGCGGGCATCCTAGCTCGAGGCTCGAGGTCGCGGATGCCAACGCCCGCCAACCGACGGGGCTGGCCATCCAAGCCAGAGCTGGTTCCCACGGGAGACCAGGAGTGGCAGACAGCTGCCGCGCCCGCAACGGCAGGATTGCCGAGCTCCGACCACCTACGCGGACCAGGGAACGGGGAGGAGGAGGAGGAGGAGGAGGAGGAGGAGGAGGAGGACTTGAAATGATATGGCTTAAGGGGCGCCTTAACCCCGCACCACTCGACGTGAGGGTACACGCCACGGGATACCCGCAGTGGCATTACGCCGCCGCGCCCACAACGGCAGGATGACCGAGCTTCGGCCATCTAAGCGGACCAGGGCGGGGGGAGGAGGAGGAGGAGGAGGAGGAGGAGGAGGAGGAGGAGGAGGAGGACTTGAAATGATATGGCTTAAGGGGCGCCTTAACCCCGCACCACTCGACGTGAGGGTACACGCCACGGGATACCCGCAGTGGCATTACGCCGCCGCGCCCACAACGGCAGAATGACCGAGCTTCGGCCATCTAACCGGACCAGGGCGGGGGGAGGAGGAGGAGAAGGAGGAGGAGGAGGAGGAGGAGGAGGAGAAGGAGGAGGAGGAGGAGGACTTGAAATCATATGGCTGAAGGGGCGCCTTAACCCCGTACCACTCGACATGAGGGCACATGCGACGGGATACCCGTAGTGGCATACAGTTGCCGAGCCCGCAGCGGCAGGATGGCCGAGCTTCGGCCATCTATGCGGACAAAGTTCCTCGGGTGCCTAAGTTTGCCCTCGTTGTGAGGGTAGGATGCCGATGAGTCCCCTGGAGACAGGGGCGGGCATCCTAGCTCGAGGCTCGAGGAAGTGGATGCCAACGCCCGTCAACCGACAGGGCTGGCCATCCAAGCCAGAGCTGGTCCCCACAAAATACCAGGACTGGCAGACAGCTGCCGCGCCCGCAACTGCAGGATGGCCGAGCTCCCGCCATCTACGCGGACCAGTTTCCTCGAATGCCCAGCTGTGCCCTCGTTGCGAGGGTTTGGATGTCAGGCCTGCCAATGAACAGGTTTAGGCATCCTGGCTGCGGGCTCGAGACGTCGGCGGCGCGCCGAAGGGGCCAGGGCGGGGCAAGGCTATCTAGTAAGAGACGTGATTCACAGAAACCCCCGGACGAAAGAGAAGTCCTTCCAGGGTTTCTGAGAAGCACCCTGCCCACTGAGAAGTCAAGCCCCGTCCTCCAGCCCCCTTCGGAGCGCCGCCTTTGGATGCCAACGCCTGACCATCGACAGGGGTGGTCATCCAAGCCAAATCTGGCTCCCACGGGATACCAGTGGCATACAGTTGACGCGCACGCAACGGCAGGATTGCCGAGCCTCGGCCATCTATGCGGACAAAGTTCCTCCGGTGCCTAAATGTGCCCTCGTTGCGAGGGCAGGATGCCGCAGGGTCCCCTGGAGGAAGGGGCGGGCATCCTAGCTCTAGGCTCGAGGTTGTGGATGCCAACGCCCGTCAACCGACAGGGCTGGCCATCCAAGCCAGAGCTGGTTCCCACAGGATACCAAGACTGGCAGACAGCTGCCGCGCCCGCAACTGCAGGATGGCCGAGCTCTGGCCATCTACGCGGACCAGGGAGGGAGGAGGAGGAGGAGGAGGACTTGAAATGGTATGGCTTTAGGGGCGCGAAGAGGAGGAGGAGGAGGAGGAGGACGAGGAGGAGGAGGAGGAGAGGCGGGAGGATAGGAAGGAGGATAGGCAGGAGGAAGAGGAGGAGGAGAAGGAGGAGGGAGGAGGAAAGGGAGGAGGAGGAGGAGGAGGAGAAGGAGGATGAGGAGGAGGAGGAGGAGAGAGGAGAGGAGGAGGAGGAGGAGGAGGAGAGGAGGAGGATAGGGAGAAGGATAGGGAGGAGGAAGAGGAGGATGAGGAGGAGGAGGAGGAGGAGGAGGGGAGGAGGAGGAGGAGGAGGAGGAGGAGGAGGTGGCCGGCCGGCCACGCCGGCCGTGGCCCCAGCGGGCACGGAGCGGCCCAGGAGAGGCTCCCGCGGCGGGCGTGCCGCTCGCGGCGCGCGGCGGCGGCGGCACACGGGCGGCGAGCTGTGGGGTCGAAGCGCACAGGAAGGAGGCGCGGTGCTGGAGCGCTGCGTTGGAGCCACATGGGAGGGAATCGTGGAGGCGTCTGGCCCAGAGATCCCAAGGAAGTGAATGGTGCAACCGGCCGGTGTGTCCTGGATGTCGGCCTCTGGGGCCCGTGATCCGGCCTGGGGGCCATCAAAAATGGATCCAGGACGAAAATCCCCCCCCGGGGAAGGGGTCGGGACCTCTGGGGCCGCGGATTGGAAAAGTCATATCGGCGGAGAAGGGGAGAAGGGAGGGAGGGAGGCAAGGAGGAGAAGGAGGAAGAGAAGGAGGAGGAGGAGGAGGAGGAGGAGGGAGAAGAGATGAATGACGACGAGCAAAAAAAGGGGAGGCAACAAAGTCCAGCAGCCTGACCGCCCTCGAGCTGGCCGCCGTTGAGGTCGAGGAACGCGACGATCTTGTCCACCGCCTACACTACGGACCGAGCTGCCGATGCTGATTTACCTCGTAAGCATCCTGTTCCTCCGCGTCCGCCTCCTCCTCCTCCTCCTCCTCCTCCTCCCTCATCCTCATCCTCATCCTCATCCTCATCATCATCATCATCATCATCATCATCATCATCATCATCATCATCATCATCATCATCATCATCATCATCATCATCATCAGCATCATCATCATCATCATCAGCATCAGCATCAGCATCATCATCAGCAGCAGCAGCATCGTCATCATCATCATCATCATCATCATCATCATCATCAGCAGCAGCAGCAGCAGTATCGTCATCATCATCACCACCACCACCACCACCATCATCATCATCATCACCATCATCATCATCATCATCATCATCAGCATCATCAGCATCAGCATCACCACCACCAGCATCATCATCAGCATCATCAGCATCATCATCATCAGCATCATCATCTGTATCAACATCAATATCAACATCAGCATCATCATCCTCATCATCAGAATTGCCGTCATCATCATAATCACCATCAGCATCATAATCATCGTCATCATCAGCATCATCATCGTCGTCGTCGCCATCAGCATCATCATCGTCATCATCATCAGCAGCATCATCATCACCAGCAGCATCATCATCATCATCATCATCGTCATCATCATCATCAGTATCATCATCATTCCTTCTCCTCCTCATTCCTCCTTCTGCAGACCGCACAGGCGCCCATAAACCTCAGAAGCATCTGCAGAACGCACAGGCGCTTAGACACCGCAGAAACCTCTGCGGAGCGTTCAGAGGCTTATGAGCGCCAGCTGTAAAGTGGCCCATCTGGTTGTGAAGAGCACCATCTGTGTTGTAAAGTAGTCGGTCTGGTGGTAAAGAATCTGTTTCTGGTTGCAACGTGGTCATACCCAAAGGAAAATCATATGAGTTGATCCTTTGCTGGTCGTAAGTGCCCCATCTCGGTGGTAAAGCGTCGTTCTGGTTGCGAAGAGACCGAATCTCGGGGGGTGACACCCCAGGGAGGGGTCCCGGGGAGGGGGCCCGGGGAGGGGGTCGCCCCCCAAATACGCATGCCCTCAGGGCGGTTCTGGGGCCCAGGAAAGCCCCAAGACGCTGCAAGAGTGCCCCAAAAGGCCCCCAAGACGGTCCCCGAGGGCCCCGAATCGCCAAATTATCGGTCCAAGAAGCTAAAGTAGCCTCCAGACGGCTCAAAAAGTTTTCAACACGCCCCAAGAGGCCTCCAAGAACACTCCCAAGAGGGCCTCAAGGGGCAAACATCACATATGTTGTTACAGCGTATGAAAGATGTTGGAATTCTCGCCTTGTCGGTTTCCCGACGCTCCAAGACAGCCCAAAAGACCCTCAATATCGCC
Organism: Prorocentrum cordatum; assembly: GCA_963575745.1. Taxonomy (NCBI): domain Eukaryota; class Dinophyceae; order Prorocentrales; family Prorocentraceae; genus Prorocentrum; species Prorocentrum cordatum. Next base: position 413,072 of record CAUYUJ010013403.1, read on the forward strand.
CAAGAGGCCTCCAAGAGGGCCCCAAAACAACCCACGAGGGTCCCAAAACCACACCAGAGGCCTCCAAGACAGTCCAACAGGTCCCCAAGAGGTTCCAAGAGGTAGCCCAGAAGGGGAACCCGAACGGACATTTCGAGCCCTCGGCCTGGGAGGCTCCGAAGAGGCCCCCAAATGCCCGCAAGAAGCCCCCAAGAGGCCCCAAGAGGTCCCCAAGAGACCCCCACGAGGCTCCCAAGAGGCTCCCAAGAGGCCCCTAAGAGCCTCCCAAGAGGCCCCAAAACTACCACCAAGAGGCCCCCGAGAGCGCTCGTCGTCGTCGCCGTCGTCGCCGCCGCCGCCGTCGTCGTCGTCGTCGTCGTGGTCATCGTCGTCGTCGTCGTCGTCGTCGTCGTTCAGGGTCGCGGCACCGGCCACAAGGCCTCTCCAATAGTAAGAAAAAGCGAAGGGCTGAACTGCACCCCGATGGAAACCTCGATGCTGGATCCCGGACGTCGAGCGCCCCCCGCGGCGGACCGTGCCTCCTGTGAGAGGGGCTCGAGGTCGTCCTCGTTGTCGCCCGGCCTCCTGGCCGCCCGGCTCTCTCGGGCTCGAGGAAGCAGAGGGGGGGACGGGGGACAGTGGAATTAAGAGGGCCCAGGGAGACACACTTTTTGCGTCGGCGGCTGGACAGAGGTCGACTGCTCCGGCGGAAAGGCAACAGGGGACACGCTGTATGCGAATTAAGGCCGCAATGCACGGGAGGAGGAGGAGGATGAGCCCCAGCGCGCAAATAAACACCAAAACACACACACACACACATAAATAAATATACACCAATTTCAAGGTTCGCCGTATGTGTCCATATGTCCTGGCCTCTCGTCTGCCCATTCACTTCTCATATTTACCATATCTTCCCAAAGATCGACGAGTCTGTGTCTGTGGTTGTTCTCTCCTGAGGAACGGAGGGAGGATTAGGTCGGGCATGTCCCCCGACAGGCGGATTTTGGAAGGAAGAATGCATCAAATGCTCCAAAAATGACCAAGAATCATCAATAGATCGTCCCCGTGCGTTTTTTTATATAACCTATTCTTGAATTTTCCCCCTGTAGAAGGACGCGGCTCCGCCCCGAGAGCCGCGACCTGGATCCCCGACCTACCGTCGATGACCAGGCGGGCACACGCGCTCACGACGAGGGCCGCTTGCCCGTGGAACCTCGGCGCTCGCCGCCGGCCTCTGCTCCTGGATGCTCCCGGCGACCAAGCAGTGCGTCACAGCCACCGGCCCAGGCGCCGCACAGGGCAGTTTTTAATACATGGGATTTTTTAAAAATAGGATTGTTAATACATGCTTAATGTAGGAATAAATGCATGCATGAACTCATCGTTGTTTTTAGCACTAAATCCCTGCATTTCTAATACATGATCCGCACGCGGAGCATGATATTTAAATCGGCACTGTAGGTCCCAACTGCTTGTCGCACCTCATTTTGCAATTCCTCTGCGCACGTTGCATGATCGCCGCGTTGCGCTCTGCCGCGCCTCGATCCAGCACCTCGCATAGTCCTCCGCCGCCTGCACTGCCAACGTCATCGCTCGCCGTAGGCATGCAGGGCACAACCGCTGCCACAAACTTGTTCTTGGGCCGAATCCGCTCCTGAGTCTGCCTTTTGCTGTGCTGTCATACCTCTTACCTGTCGCTCGTCGGAAATGAACCGCCTCGCTGGACAGCCGGCAACGCCCGCCTCGAACGGTGGCTCGCAACATGTCGATCGGCCTCGTTTCGTAATCCATCGGCCACGTAGCACGATGTTGGAGCCCATCGGGTTGCGGCCAGTGATGGTGCTACACTTTCTCGAGCGATGATCACGTCAATCTCGGCCCTCGTCATCCCACGCGGGGGCGGCCCGAGCCAGCGACGTTATCGCGCGCACAGTTGCAGTCGACAGCGCACGCGGAACCTCGCCTCGCAAACGATTCGCCGCGTCGAACTAGGTCGAATTCGGGGCCCATCGCCTCCTGCCACGCACTCATCATCCACTCGCGATGTCCGAGCCCGTCTACTAGCACGGGAACCGCTCCTGCCAGCGCGACCGCCGCAAATCTTTTCCATCGACGCGGTCGCCGCGCCATGAGCGACCGCGAACTGTCTTGATCTCTAAGAGCGGCGCTGCCCACTGCAGCTATCACGCATCCTGCCCACGTTCCCTCCCTATTAGAATTCGCAAATGCCGCGCCCGCATGAGTCGCGACGACGGGGTTCTCGGCTGGACAAGGACGGGCCATGATGGTCATGTCTGCAACTGACGAGACCGACGGATCATCTGATCGATCGGTCTCGGGGTCGCCACTGTCGGACTGCCCATCTGCCGCTGCGCCGCGCTCGACTGCGCAGCTATGTCCACGCGGGCACGGGGCTGGTGCCACTCCCCCCTCCCCCAGCTCCCGCCGGCACGCCGAGACCTCTCGCGGGCCCCGTTCGCGCTCGCCATGAGCCGCTCGATCCACCCACGGCATTTTCATGGCATGAGCAAAGCGGGCCTGCGACACCGAGATACCAAAATCGTCGCGCTGCCTGACCTAGGACCCGCAGAACTCGCCTTCTCCGATCTTCCACTTCCTGGAAGGCCGGCTCTGTCCCAGGTGCTTCGCGATCGCCTCGCGCCCGTCGCCCGCGCTCCCGGCGACGGCGTCGCCCGCGCGAATGCCCAGGGCGCCCCGCGACAGTAGTAGAACATGCTCGGGCCCAGCCTGGAGTGTTCTGGCCCACCGTCGGCGCCTCCGCGTCGCCCCTCCACCAAACGCGGCAGGCCTGGATCTCCGAAGCCCTCGACCGCAAGCCTCGCCACGACCTGTCCACCGCACTTCTCCGCCAGCATGCACATCGACTCCAGGGCGCGGCCCTAACGCGTCGACCTCGCACGCTTCGCTTCCTCGATGCGCCGCGCCGTTGCCGCGAGCTTCTCCCGGTGGATGTTCTTCCACTCCGTGGCCTCGATCTGTTTCTCGAGCTCGGGGGTCGCACGAGACTCGCGCAGCGCCTCGCGACCCTCGAGACCAGGCACCCTCGCCCCACCTCGCAACCACCCTCTCCCAGCTCCTTCGCCTGCACGAGGGACAGAGGATGCACGGCTGCTCCGCGCAGCGGAGACCGCCGCGCCTCTCCTCGGCGCGCGCGCTCGCCGCCAGCGCGCACTTCTCCGCCCCCAGAGCTCCCCCCGAGCCACGAAGGGCACCTCCGCGCACCGCCCGCGCGGGGACCGGTCCTCGCCCGCGGTCGTCTTCGCTCCGAGCCGCGCCCGCCCGCGGACCTCCTCCTCCGCCGCGCCCTTCGCGATCGCCGCCACGAGGTCGCCGCTGGCCGCCGCGGCCGCGCCGCCCGAGGCCAGTTGCCCACCTGCTTCTCAAGCTGCAGCCGACGACTTCGCCGAAGACGTCGGCGGCCGCGAGCGCTCTCGACCCTCGCGAGCTCCCTTCCGAACGCCTTCCAATCTTTCGACATCGGACCTAACGTATCCTCGTGGCTCTTCGACCCCCCCGACGTTCCCCTTCGAGCCGCGGCCTGGGCTCGCTGGAACGGTGCGAGGAGGAGGCCCGGCTGTTCCTGGGCGCGACGTAGCGCGTTTACGAGGCGCGGGGCACGCCCTTGCATCAAGAATATATGTTGGGGCAGGCGGGGATGGCGGAGCCGATCGGAGAGGACGGGGCGGAACTGAGCCCGAGAGGGCTGACACGACTGGGCCAGGCTCTCTTTTTTTTGTTCTCTCTCTCTCTCTCTCTTTCTCTCTTTCTCTCTCTCTCTCTCTCTTTCTCTCTTTCTTTTTTTCCTCTCTCTCTCTCTCTCTTTCTCTCTCTTTCTCTCTCTCTCTCTCTCTCTTTCTCTCTTTCTCGGCCAAACTTGTTGCCCACCTAGCCGACCTCAAAAGCCCAGACTACCCCCAGAGATTTCTCTCGCAGGCAGTGCGCCGCTCCGCCGCGCAGCAAGGAGTGAGGGCGCTATACGCCGGTCGGGGGGGCCGGTTGCTCCCGTTGGGTTCCCGCCTGCCGGATGGGAGCGGGGGTCGCGGTCCAAGCTACGGCCCCCCTGCATCGGGGACGTACTGACCCGGGTCAATGCAAACTCGGGTCTGTCAAACATTGAGGGATCCTGCCTGCAGGATCCTGCACCCAAACCCAGGCCAAGCCACCCCTGGCCCTGCAGGATCCCGCAAGATCCGGCGTTCTGGCTGACCCCCGTTTGCACCGACCCCGGTCTCTTGAGCCCCGACTGTACGGGGGGGGCGTTGGCCCGGTGGCCAGCGGCGCTTTCGGGGGGCGCTGGGCGTGTTCAGGCGAACTGGCCAGCGCAGCGGCTTGCGGCGACGGTTCCGCCGCCATGGCGGTCCGCGACCCCCTACCTCGCCCCAATTGGGTCAGCGCCTGGTACAGAAAGAGAGGCAGAAGAGGCAGGGAGGGAGGCAGAGAGAGGTGGGGAGGGAGAGAGAGAGAGAGAGACAGAGACAGAGACAGAGACAGAGACAGAGACAGAGACAGACAGACAGACAAAGAAGCACCGAAAGAGAGGAAGGGAGGCTGGGGAACCCAAAGGTACCGATACCGCTACTCTCTAGATCTCTCCTGGGGCGCGTTCTGACCAGGATTTCGAGGCGAATCCAGCGGTGGCGACGAGGGCCCCCCCCCCCCCCGAGGCCCAAGAAGGGGAAAACTAGGGAAGGGCAGCGGTATGGGTACCTCTTCCTCCTCTGAAGGGAGGCAGCGCGGGCGCAGGAGGGGGGCGGGGAGCCGTGCTGCCTCTCTCGAAGAAAGCAAACTGCAGAAATGGCGCTCCGCGCGGATTTCTGGAATCCGCTCTGGGTCCCCCCCATCCCTGGCGAGCTCCGCACGCCAGAGCGCCAAAAGTTCTTCTCCGCCTGCCCCCTGCCAAAGACCCCCCCGCGACGGCCTCACTCGAGGTCGGGCATGGCCTCCTACAGGCGGATTCTGGAGGATAACGCAACAGTAGTCACAAAATACCTGAAAACAATCCAAAATCGTTCCCAGACTCTATTCTTACTGTCTTGAGTATTCCCCCATGTAGAGGGACATGCCCGACCTGAGCCTCATTCCTCCCAAGTGCTTGTGCCGCCGCCGAGGGGCTCGTGCACCGCCGCGGCACGCACACACACACACACACACACACACACACACACACACACACACGCGCACACACACACAGACACACAGACACACAGACACACAGACACACACACACACAGACACACACACACACACAGACACACACACACACAGGCACACACACACACACGCACACACACACAGGCACACAGACACACACAGAGAGAGAGAGACACACACACACACACACACACGCACACACACACACACACTTTCTGCGTCGGCCGCTGTAAACCAGCCTCGAACTTATCCCTATCTCTGAGATGGGCGAGCAAAAAGCGAGGACAATCTTAGGGATGTGCCCTGAGAAACTGAGGGAATCCTTAGGATCGGCATCGAGGTGAGGTGATGCCAAACACAGGGATCGGGAGATGCTTCAGACTGGTACGCTGTGGGCAGAGGGACTGCTCCGGCGATGTGGCACTGGTGGGTCGCACGCAGAACGCGCACGGAGCCGCTTGGCACGCGGGAGGAGCGAGGAGGCCCGCCGCGGGCGGCCTCCCGCCCCCCCGCCCCCGCCCCCCCTCCTCCTCCTCCTCCTCCTCCTCCTCCTCCTCCTCCTCCTCCTCCTCCTCCTCCTCTTAAGCCTTCGGCTCCTCTCCCCTCCGAGTGCCCAGGGGCTGCCGCCGAGGGGCACCGGGAGCGGAGGCGGCCGCCTCTCTCGCCAGGGCGCGCCTCTCGGCCACGAGCCGAGGCCCGATATTTTTTTTTAGCCGAGGCCTGGGCGAGGACGGCAAATCAGGGTGCAAATCATGGCCGGCGGCATGTGCGCGGCCCAGCGGGGGGGCCAGGGACGTAATGAAATAAGAAGAGGCGCCACGAAATCTGAGGAAATATCATGGCCCACGCCATGATATCCACCCCCCCCTAGTCATCACCCCCCTCTTTGGCGCCCCCGAGATTTGGACGAGGACGAATTCGGGCAAGGACGAGGATAGTTCGGACGACGACACATTGGGACGAGGACAAATTCGGGCGAGAATGCATCGGGAATCGCCGAGATCTGGCGGCTCTGGAGGCCGTCTCGGGCGCCGCGGCCTTCTCAGAGCGTTCCGGAACGCTGTAAAGTCATCCTAGATGCGGTCCGAGTAGATGGGGTCGGAGGATCGCGCCGCATCGGCGATGCATCGCCGACGTCGGCGACGCATCGGCGACGTCGGCGTGAAGCAAGTCGGGCTCCGCATCGAGCCGCATCGCCGATGCGTCGGGGATGCGGCGCGATCCTCCGACCCCATCTACGCCGACCCCATCCAATATGCCTGGAGCACTGAGAGCGTTCCGGAACGCTCTGAAACGGATTTGTCCACGTCCCAGACCCAAAGCCCTCCAGAGTCCTGAAGCAGTCCGTGCCTCAGCGCCCAAACTGCGGTCAGGCATGTCCCCCTACATGCGGACCTTGGACGAAAAATCCAAAATAGTCGAAAAATGCTCAACAATAGTCAAACTCAAAAAATGTCAAAAATCGTCCCCATATGATTATTTTGACTATGCTTGAATATTCCTCCTGTAGATGGGCATGGCCGATTTAAGCCTAGGCTGCAGGAGAGAGCAGCAGCTGGGGCAGCCCACCCTGGGCGAGGGGAGCACTGGATGCCGCCCAAAGGGGGTCCCCAGTACCAGCACGTCCTGGGAAGGGAGAGGGAGGGAGGACGGAGGGAGGATGGAGTACTGTGCGGGGCATGGAGGTAGAGAGGAAGGACAAGGGAAGCGAAGAGGCGGAGGAGGAGGAGGAGGAGGAGGACGGGGAGGAGGGAGAAGGAAGAGGAGATGTTCCCATCCCTGACGCGCGCGTTGCGGCGAGCTCTTACAAGAAGTGTGCTCCTGGCGCAGGCTGTATCGGGCAAAAGGTGGCGGCCCGTCCATCGGGCGGCCAGGGGCAGAAGGTGGCCGCTGATCCATCAGACGACCAGAAGGCAGAAAGTTGCGGCTAGGGGGTGGCTGCCAGTTCACCAGACGGCCTCAAGCACAGAGTCAGCTTCACTGGAATACATCAACCTCTAGGTAGAGCAGCTGCACGGCCCTGTCTTCTTGTCGTGCTGTCCATGCCATGCACATCAAGGACTGAGCACGACGACGACAGGCAACCTCTAGGGTCGCCGCATCTGGCTGTGCAAGGAGCCAGAGGGAGACGCGGCCCTGGCGACCACAAGGACGCTTCAGATCAAGCCTCGGGATCCGCCACCAAGCCTCGGCGGCGAGACTTCTGAGAAGTTATTTCTGTCTTCGGGGAAGGCTTAGCGAACTTCTCAGAAGGCCGGGGGACTTCCGAGCCTTCTGAGAGGGCCAGCTCCTTCTCACTTCCTCCCCTCGCTCGCCACCGAAAGCCACATGGCATGTAGTGCATGTCAGAACGCCTGTCAATCGTCTTGCAAGGTTTCCGTAGGCTTCCAGTGACCCCCCTCCCACCCCTCCCGATAGACGGCCCAAGAACCGCCGAGAGACGACCGCGAGCTACAGTCGGCCCGTGTCATAACGATACGCGACCAGGATGCAAGGCGCGGCCGACGAAGGTCGCCAAGGATGGACCGAGGAGTCGAGGATGCAAGGGTACCCTTGGGAAGGCTGCCCATCCTTAGTTTGCGGGTTGACTGTACACCGTTGCCCCAAAAGACGGCCCGAAGACCCGTGGGGCCCAAAAGGTGCTCACGAGAGGCCGCGAGGGGCCCACAGAGGCCACCGGGAAGACCCTCAAGGAGCTCTCCGGCAGGGTTCTACGAGGACCTCCTCTTGACCGTTGCCGCCGCGTCGCCGCCACACCTCTGCCGATGCATATGCGCAGGAAGAGCGAGAGAGGGAGAGGGAGACAGGGAAAGAGAGAGAGAGAGGGAACAAAAAGAGAGAGCGAGGGAGATGGAGGGAGAGAGGGAGAGGGAGAGGGAGAGAGAAAGAGAGAGAGAGAGAGGAAAAACAAGAGAGAGCGAGGGAGATGGAGGGAGAGAGGGAGAGGGAGGGAGAGAGAAAGAGGGAGAGAGAGAGAGAGAGGGAGAGAGACGTGGCACCACACAGACTGCACCACCTGGATTGCAACGCACAGGCTGCAACCGATACCTCGGGCAAGAAGTCACTGCCCGGGGGCATACTCTGCCAAACGGCAAGCATAAGCCGAATACCGCTCCAAAACAATCGAACACTCCCAGGGTGGCCCAGAGGGACCCCTTCTTGCCCAGAGAAGCAGAGACGGCAGGAACACGCCGCAAGACGTCCAAGGCCGTTACAAGACGGATTCGGGACTGCTGCAGGACGGGCCCAGACGGCCGACACGTGGTTTTACTCGAAGCCTTCCCACACACGGCCCACACACGGCCCAGGCGGCTGTACCGAGCTCTCCCGAGACTCCCCGGGAGAGCTCGGTACCGCCGCCGGTCGCACCCAGGACGGCCCGAGAGCGCCACGAAGGCTGGCAGAGGCCCCCCCCACCACCACGGCAGGGCCGTGGCAGGACGACGGAGCTGGGGCAGCCACGGTGGACACTAATTAGGGGAGCCCGATCCTGACGCTGCATCAGTGCTGCGCTGGCACGGCGGCGGCGGGGCTGTGCACGCGGCAAGCGAACCTGAAGAGCACAGGGCCCACGGCACCGTGCGCATTATAACGCGGCGCCCAGCCAGACCGCACGGACGCGCGCCGCGACCCCCCCTCCCAGGCAGTCCAGGCACCTGGAGCGAGGCGAAGCGGAGCGGCGAACGCCGGAGTGGTGCGCGCGCCTCTGGGGAGCCCCCGCCCGTGCCCATTAGGGCGCGTCGTGAGGGCCGTGGCCTCAAAAGTGTGACACGTTGGCGGACTCACACGGTGACCACAGACCAGCTCCAAGAACCTGGAGGGGCTCTGCGGAGACGCGCAGCCGCGCTGCCGCCCTCGACCGACAGAGCAGCTCTGGGCGCGGCCGGGCCGGATGGGATCCGTGGAGCGAGCGGAGGAAGAGGCCCGGGGAGGAAGAGAACAGCCGAAAACCTGATGCAGAAAGTTATCGATCGTGAAAGCTGGGCCCGCTTCCCGGGAGCTTCTGGGAACAAGCCCCGGCCAAGTTCTGCGGCTGGCGCTGGAGGGGCGCAGGGAACGCTCAAGAACCCGGGCCAGCCTTCCGGAAAGCTGGTCCGGAAACGCTGGCCCAGCTTCCAGGGCGGAGGCCTCTTCATCAGATGTTCGACTGTAGGACAGAGGGTGGGTTGAGGGGGAAAGGAGGAGGGGCAAACTCGCGCCCACGCATCCAGCGTTGATTGGATCGAATCGGAGCGAGCAGGTCAATGGCACAGATAAGATCGAACGGTAGCCTGAGGCAACCCTGGCAGCCCGGACAGGGAGGGTAATCCCAGACAGCTCGCCGTGCGGACAGAGCTATCAAGCCTATTGGAGCGCGCGTGCGCACATGGGACGCCCGTTCGGCTGAATCTGGGGCAAACACTTGGTCGGCTTAGGGAACGGAACCTGCTGAGTGCCCGAGAAGAGCACTGGCTTGAAGATGTCAGGAACGTCGTGGCCCATCACTGGACTGTTCCGATAGCGACGAACGTTCGCCCGCAAGCCCTGCACATTGGACGAAGTCACCTTGCAGATTTTTCGTCGCCCACGTGACCAGCCGCTGTAGCCGTGGAAGACCTGGACCAAGCGCTGCATGTGTTCCTCAGTGATCATGTTCACGAAAGCGAAGCCTTTGCCTCTCCGGCTCTCGAAGTCAACTGGAACGTAGACAAAATCGTAGAGCCCTGCAAAGCCGTGAGCGTTCAACACCAGGAGCAGAGCATCACACATCAGGTCGCACGGCAGGTTCAGCAGCATCGCTGTGGTCGGCGCTGGCTCTGTCGATAATTGGCGTGCAAAACAGGGAACTGGAACATCCTCTGATCTGGGAGGCTGCTGGGGCGTGCTGACCACCTGCGAAGCACGCGGAACAAACGCCGAAGCCATGCTGCTCAGTGGCGTGCGTGCGCTCCCGGGCGTCCGCGCAAGAGCGGGACCCCACAGTGAGGCGGGCGACTTCTCGAATGCTCTGGAAGCACCCTTGGCTTCGACAGCTAAGCCATAACCGTTGATCCCCACCGAAGACAAGCAACGGAGGGGCTCGTCATCAACCTCATGGTCGGAGTCAGGACTGAGGTTGGGCCGGGTGCCAAGACGGGCCAAGAGATCTTCACATGCGCACGCCTTCTCGAAGAGGGCATCTCTGGCACTCCTGTCCACCTGCATCTCGGGGAGCGAGCGAGTGGTGGGCTGTGACCCACGAGTATGTAAAGTGGTGTGGTTTTGCGGCTTGAGCCGAAAGGCGACGAAGGTTATGTTGCCCCCACCGCACTTAAGGATCCCATCCCAGAAATGATTTCGAGCACCCGGAAAAGTGCCGAACGAGTGTCGAAAGAGTGTCGAAACAGTGTCGGATGAGTGTCTCCCAGGGCCCGGCACGTGAAAACCCTCGAGTTTCGGTGCTTTTCTGGTGCTCGAAGATCTTTCTGGCGATCAAGGCTAAGGTAGGTTGGAACATCATAAGACGGAGGGGGAATCCAGACCTCTAGGCTCGTCGTGGGCAATCACGTCGTCATGGCAATTCCCGACGGGAGCCTCCGGCCCAGCTCCTGCGCGCGACGCTCGAGCCAGATCGATACCCGTGCGGGCCCCTGGGCCCCAGGGCGGTGCAAGAGTGCACGCCGTGCCTCTCCCGCGGCGCGCTTCGGCCCCGGCTCCGCAGAAGACTGCGGCCCCTGGACGATCCAGCCGACCGCCCAGGGCTTGGCGGGATGCAAATGGGGGGATAAGTCCAGGGGGGGGGAGAGGCGCAACCGAGGTACAAATTGTACCTACGCCCCACGGAGAAGGTACAAATTGTACCGACGCCACGCAGACAAGGTACATTTTGTACTTTTGACAACGTCCGCGACATGTGCGAGGATGTTAACGGGGGGGAGAAGGTACAATTTGCACTTGCAACCCGCAGAGAAGGTACAAATTGTACCCCAACAAAACGGTACCGGATACTCATCCCCCCATGTCCTGATCCCCCCATCGCCATCCGGCCGAAGGGCTGGCTCCACCCGCACACCCTGCCTCCCGGCAGACCACGCACCGCGCAACCGCAGATGAAGGACGGGCGGCAAGGACGCAAAGACCCTCGGAGGCCGCAGCTGGGACTTTTGGGGGGGGGCGGCGGGGGACCAAAACCCCAGCGGAAACGGCAAAGGACGGGCCGCAGAGGCAAGGGCACAAGGGTACCCTAGAAAGGCTCGTCCTCCTCCTCCTCCTCCTCCTCCTCCTCCTCCTCCTCCTCCTCCTTGACTATAAAAGGGTTGTCCAAGACCGAGTTGGGAGGCTTCCCCACGCTCGCCCCCTGGACGGCATCAACCCGCGGCGCTGCTCGCGGCCAGCCCCCTGCAGCCGTCAACCCGTGGCGGGAGGAGGAGGAGGAGGAGGAGGAGGAGGAGGAGGAGGAAAAGCAGGGGGAGGGAGGAGGAGGAGGAGGAGGAGGAGGAGGAGGAGGAGAAGGAGGAGGAGGAGGAGGAGGTGTGAGGTGTGAGGGCAACGACAGGCTGGACATGGTCTGGGCCAGTGGAATTCAGACGGCCACGGCCACGTGCTAAGACCTGGGCCGTGTGGAAACTTGAACCGCAATTCGTCGAGGGGGAACTGCGTAGGCCAGTCCCCCCATCCGCGTCAAATCATCCACCTGTCTGGCTCTTCAGAAAGCGCCCATGGCACGGGACGGATCCCAAGAAGCAGCACGAACCCAAATGCGTGCACTGGCGACAAAGTTCAGCATGTCGATCCCTCTCTGGCACGGGACGAGGGGGCTCGAGATGAACTTCGAAGTGCTCCGGAGAAACACTGCGGAGGGCAACCCGAGTGACTTCTACATCACACCTAAGGCTGCAAGAAAGCGCAAGGCCTAGCACGTTGATGCAAGATGCGACCTTCCCCAAACAGTGCTTGCCCTCAGGGGTTCTCACTCCGTTTCTAAGGAACTGGACCCGTCTGCGGGCCCTGCGGCCCCGTTCCCGTGCGTTGCCGCCTCATTCTTACAAATAAGAAGCCCGTCCGCAGGCCTGGCGGCCACGTGCCCATCGGCCGCGACTCATACCACACAAGCCCAAACCACGTAGCATGTTGCACGACATCGCTTGCACCACAAAGTGTGCGCCACATAGATTGCACAACACAGCTTGCACCACAAAGCTTCCACCACATAGCTTACTCCAGGTATGGTGCACGACCCAGCTTGCACAACATAGCTTGCACCACAGAGTGTGCACCCCATATATTGCACCACACAGCTTGCACCACAAAGCTTACACCGCATAGCTTACACCACGTAGGGAATATTACCCAGCTTGCACCGCATAGCTTGCACAACATAGCTTACACCACACAGCTTGCACCGCATGGGTGCATCTCATAACGCACACTCTACAATGCAAGAGCGTACCGTTTGGGGCCCACGCGTGCTAACATTCCACGTTTGAACGTTCCACGTCGGCCCGTATTATTCACAGTCCCCTGGGAGTGGATCACCCTGGGCATTTAAAACTCCGAGCTCGAAATAGCCAGGTGACGGGCCCAAACATATGTAACTGCGAGTAGCCCAAAACATCGTTTTTCGGAGCGTTGCCCGCAGGGCCTTCGGTGGAACTCCCATTGGGGCAACGGCGAAGGATTCGCCGAAATGGGCGAGGCAACGCAACGGGGGCATTCGCATTGGAGCCTTCGGTGGAGACCCCTAAGCAGCCGCGAAACCTGCGAGGGGTGTGCCGCAATGGACGGGGGAGCACGTGTCCACAGAGGCCTTCGGTGAAGCTGCCTATGGGGCCACGAAGCGCGTGAGGGGTGTGCTGAAAATGTGCGGGGGAAACTGTGCGAACATGCCCTCCTGGTTTTTCGGGCGGAGCTCCCACTGCGGACATGCGCGCCGGGGGCTCCACGCGAACATGCCCACCGGGGCTCCCGGTGGGGTTCCTTACAGGGCGGGGACGCCCGTGAGCTTGCCCACTGGGGCCTTCGGCGGAGCCGCCCACGGGGCCACGACGCGCGCGAGGGACGCGTTGAGGCTGGCACGCGGAGGGCAGAGGCGAGGAGTTCAGGGCGAGGACCCAGAACCACAGGACGGCTGGGAACAAGGAGGGCAGACATCAGAGAGGGGCCCAAGCGAGCGAGGGACCGAGGGCGGCCGAAGTGCGAACCGAACACACAAGCACGAAAGGCCAGAAAAAGGGGCCGAACGAACGGAAACCAAACGGCGGGTTCGGGGGGGGGGCAAAAGCGAACGGGGAGAAGGCGGAGGAGCGTGAAAGAGGACCGCGCTCTGCAAGGAAACGCCGCGCTGGGCAAACATGCACACTTCAAGGAGAAGGGCGACCCAAATGAATCACCCTCCGCGCCAAAGGAAGGCCCCACCCGCCCCCCACCGGAAAATCTCGGCGAGAGTGGTAGCGGCGGCAGCAGCAGCACAGCAGGCGGGCGGCGGCCCTTGAAGTTGAGCGGGAACGCGCGCGAGGGTGCCCCTCTCTCGCCCTCTCGACCGCCGCCGCCGCCCCTGCGCGCTGCAAACAAGATCAAACGAGTGACTCCACGCGCCACATCAAGAATACTGGTTCGGCACACATTCAAAACTGCGAGCCTAAGCCATACAACCTCTGGGCCATCCAGCCTGGAGCGGATCAGGAGCGGGGGTTGACCTGGCGCCCGGCCTCCCCTCATCGGCCGAGTCGGAACTAGCCAAGGAGAGTATGCGATTCCTTCTGGCCCTCTCAGACATACGAGCATCCTCGGGGCTCAGGCAATCGAGGGGAAAGCGGCCTGCAGACCCCGAAACGTAGAAACCGCGTTTGACGCGCAACGCCAGCTCCCGAGAAGACTCAGCAACGATGGCTCCGAGCGGGGCGGGGATCGACGATGCCCCTGTCGGGCAGGGGGCACGCAGGGACTGCGGAGAGCGCGAGGCATGGACGGCCCATGATGCCCACCCCCCTTCGCTCATCGTCAGATGACGCGCCAGGCGCGGGATCAGGCCCATGGCGCCCTGGCACACGGCCGGCATCTTCCAGTGCCTGCGAGAGCAGGCGTGAGCCGGGAGCCCACACCTCCACGTGGGAGGAGAAGGCGACGAGAGAACGAACCGAACGATGGACTCTCGCAGGACCCCCACGTCGAGGCCGCTACCACCCTCTCGCAAGCGCCGTGGACCTTCCAGCCCCACGCCCCGAGGCCCCTGGACAAAATCTGGAAAGCTAGACGTTCCCAGCCTGCGCCCCCCCTCTCACCGCGGAGGAGAGACTGCAGCAGCTGCGACCCCGCCAATCCAGACCAGCCCCGATGCGCACCACCGACAGGGAGGGCAGCCAAGCTCACCGCCCCAGGAAAGTGCACAACATCGACCGAAGTACTGGCAGCCCTCACCCCGAGATTTCGAGCCAGGCAAGCCCACGTTTCAAAGCAACCCTGACATGCGCGGCGCGGCACCCACGCTTGCAGTAAAAGCATGTCCAGAACAGCTCGCCTGCAACTGTAGATTGGCCGCGAGTGGGCTCATCACGCCTGGCCGCGCCATCTTCAACTGGCCTCGCCGGTCGGGCCCCAGACTCAGCGCGGGACCGAGCGGGGGCGCGGCCGGCATCCATGAGGAGCAGATGCGTTTTGACCCAGCACTCAAGAAGCTTGGCTCCGGGACTCCGTAGCAATTCTAACTGGTCGGATGACAGTCTCGGTCGCGCAGCGGAGCTCTCGACCTCGAGCCGCTGAATGGTCTGCCCATCGATTGCCACGAATGTGGAGGGAGGTGCCGCGCTAATGGGCATTGATGCGGTGGACCTGAAGCCTGTTCCCCAAACCTCCTACACCACGAACCTTTAGCCCAAATCTGGCCCCACGAATCTACATTGGGCCACATGGGGCCGCGTGTCCAACACCCTCCAGCATGCAGCCCGACTACCGGGCCTTTCTAATCCGCATAAAAAACGACGTGCAAAATCGTCATTTGGAGAACCTGGTGACAGGCGGAAAACTCGGCCCTGGGAGAAGACTGCAAGGGCCCAGGGAGATCACCAAAAACAGCGGCAGGAACCTGGCTGTCGGAAGCCAGGAGAAAAAAATGCGCGGGCCGCCCCGGGCCAACTCCAGAGCTTCTCACAGGCCTCGCAGGTGCACACTGTGCCAGACATGATACCAGCGGACCCACACAAGGCATGCCACCGCCCAAAATCGCCACGTTGCGGAAGAGGGAAGCACGACAGAGGACACTGACCACGATCCCATTGCCACGAACCTGACGCACGCTGAGGTAAACCTCTGACACCGAGCCCTTGACTGAGATCCTTCTTCAAGTCCTGCCTCGACGCTGCGGCGCAGCCCCAGACAACGCGATGCGAGTTACAGCTGGCAGCAGAACTCAAATGTGCACGAGCCACCGTCCGTGCAATTGCAGTTATTCAAACGCTCAAGCGCCCACGTGCCTCCACCCAGAATGGCGCGAAGCGAGGGTGCCTCCTTGGCCGAAGGTATCCACTGGGAACTATTGAGACGGGCCTGAAAGGGGTCATGTCGCGGCCCCCTGGATCAGGGGTACCATCCGACTCAGCATCATCATCTGGCTCCGACGCCCGACGAAGGAATCCCTGAATGGGTTCGATCCAACACCCCACTGGATGTCGGGGCCCCACCTATCGATCGTCTGCGGGCAACGGCCTGATGCCCAAGACTCCCAAAGATAGCTAACCGCCGCAGCCCTGGCCAGGCCCCAAATAGTTAAAGGAGCTTCACCTCGCGCGTCCAAGACGCCCAAGGTCGGTTTTCCAATCACATGCTGCGGAGGAGCCCCATGAAGGGCCCCCGAGGGAGACCAAGATGGCGCCCGCGGCGCCCGAAATAACCTTCCAGGGGTCCTCTGCTCCATGAGCAATCCACATATGCTTCTGCCGCGCTCGTTGCAGGGCCCCATCAGCGAGAAGCACACCCCGACACAGGAGTGACCACTGCACCAGTGGAGCCGCCCAGGCTTAGACTTGCGGAAGGCGGAAGCAACTGCCTTGCAGTCAGGGCGTGGTCACCCTGACGCGGTAGATCCGGGCAAGCACCCAGCGCTCCCGAGCGCCGACTTTACGCGCGCGACGAGTCAGGGAGGCGCGCCACGCTCACCAATGCCGCACCCCCATGGCAGAAGGCAACGCCTGACGCGCAAACGCGGCCGATACAGAGCCGGCTCGACGCACTCGCCGAAGCCGCGGAACACGCCCAGCCCACATAGTGGCACGAGAGCGAATGTTCTCTAATTTGAGGGCCCTCTCCGATGCGACCTCTATCCCAAGTGCATCTAAATCAAGCCGGCGCTGAAAGCTCAAGCGGATGAGTTGCTTGCAGACACGCTTCCCCGGGGAGTCCCAACTAGAGGTATCTTCTACTCTGCGTCGCGCTGGAGGTAGCCCCACTTGCACGATCGCGCGAACAACCAGATTGAGCACCACACGTACCGCAACAAACGCATTCATAGAAAAACTACATATACCCACATTGAAATCATTAGCACACAGGTCAATACAACGAGGAAGATGCACGGCACGATTCCAGACCTCGTCGAACGACGAAAGCATAAGGCGCCGCAAGCAGAACACGGCGCAAAGGCACATCCAGACAACACACCACGAACAGCCCACACCGATGCCGAGCAACACGAGCCCCAGGAGAGCCCACGAGTACCCGCGCACATGCGAACGGCGAGAGCGAGCAGTCGCCCTAGGGCCCCACGAGCAATGCGAGACCGCACGAACAGCAACCAACCAACCTGATCGAAACATTTCTCGATGTCGATAACGGCTCGTTGCTGGACGCGGCCTCGGCCCCCGCCATGGCCCGCGCCGCGACGTCAGGAGTGGAGAGCTGAGCGCCCAAGGCGAGGAATGGCCGAAGCAAATCCCTGGCCCCTGATCTCGCCCACGCGGCCCTGGCCCGCTCCACATCCCTAACATAAACGGTAGCAAAGCCATTGGTCGGTAGCCCCCTGTTGGCTCGGCCAACACGACAGTGCGAACGTGAGCGAGCAACTGGGGCCAAGGACCCCGGGCCTCACATGAAAATGACAGATACCGAAGATACGATAATCCTGCGCACGATTAAAGACTCCACTGCCTCGGCCGAAAAAGACCGGCGCCGACAGCGGTCTTCCTGGGAAATGGGCTGGCAACATGGCGCGGGTCGGAGATGGCGAGCAGGGGCAGTCGAGGCCCCGTGGCCAGGCCCCTGAGAGCACCACCAATTTGCACATCACGTTCCCCAAATAGACTGCCCCCACCGTCCAGACATCCATGCGACCCTGACCACGCCGCGGTCCAACTAGATTCCGCTTGGTCCTTTAGTGGACAGGGCCTGGCAAAGAACCGAACTGCCTGCGAATCAAAGACGCGAAATCCTTGGGGCGGGCAGCTGCAGGACGCTTCCGCCCTCTCTCAGCAACGCGACCGAGGAAGCCCCCAGGGATCTGAAGAATAGACCCATGGTGGCCAAGAGGGGAGCTACAAACACCTTCAACCATGTAAACCACCTGCGCTAGGACATCCAGCGGGAGGCGCGCACGCAAACGCCAACCAAGTCCAGGCGCGGCAACAACGTCCTGTGGGTGCGCCCACGCACGTGCAAAGCCCGCGCCGCGCCACGCGCGCCTCCGCCGCGCGCCCATATCACGCTGCCGCAGCTTTCGGAGTGCCCTTGCCGCGGCCGCCCCAGCAGGCCTCTGCCTAGCTAGAGCACCCCCTGCGGTCGAGCAGCGATACTTCGGCCCTGCAGACCGCCCCGGAACCACGGATACGCACGACCACCAATGCCAAACAAAGGAAAGAGCTCTGCTTCAGCTCCATCATAGATCTTCTGGCATTGAAACTGGAAGCGCTAAGGATGCATGGAGCCACCCCCTCAGCCGAGCAATGAATCCGCGCGTACATCGCCAATCCATTGAAAGCCTGGACCCCACGGGAGACGTCCATGACCCCCGCCATCTTCGCCCGGCCCATCAGGCACTGGCTCGGCGACAGGGCCCAGGGGGGAAAGCCGAGGCCCATCAAGTCTACAAACCTGCTGCGCCTGCGGCCTCGGACCCACGGCGACTCCAATCGGGAAACGGTTGCGCGGCGGGCATCCACCGATTACGCGAGGGTGCGTCGCGACGCCGGCAAGTGGGCCACTTCCGAACCAAAAACCAATCTCGGTGAGGTTCGCGGTCTTCGGGCCCCTGCACGTGCCCTTCCCCGCGCAGACGAGGCGCCCGCGAAGCCGATCAGGTAGACCATCACGGTTGAGATTTGCGCGGCCCAGGCCCCAGTCAGCTCCAACAGCGCATGGAATTCGAGGGCACGACAGGCACTGCCCCAGCCGCTCGGTCTTAGAAGCGTTGGCCACACCAAATTTATCGCCCTGATCCAGGTACCAGCTGCTGCACACGCAACCGCGACGGGGCCCAGCATGATAAGAGGGCGACGGCGCAGCCTGGGATGAACGCGCGGCCACCCAGGCAATATCCGAGCCAGGTGACACCAACATGCTTTCACGCACGCATCCCTGCCACAGCAATGACTCTGCCACTGTTGGTCTTTCTGTCATCATATAAGAGCGGCTGCCAACTGTGAGATCACCACTCCTGTGCCTGCATACGCTCGCTCCCGCGCAAGTGGTCTTCTTGAACAGTCACCACTGCGCGCGAGCACGAAAATATTTGATACGATACCATCCTGGCCCATTGGATGACGCAAGACGAAACCTAACACGCCGACCATGTCGTAGAGCCCGACGCGCAGCCTTCTCCGGATAGCAGTAGGGCCGCGAAGACAAGGCCAATGAGGGAGTGGCCGCGATAGCAGCGCTGAAATTATCCACGGCTGATCGCTGAACGGCACAGGCACTAGCTCGCACCTGGGCGAACGCTGTCCCTGCCGCCGAATCATTCAAATAATGGTCCACCTTTACTCGAGTAGAAAGACTGGCGCTGCGATCCGCACCCGGAAGACCTCGTACCTATTGACTAGATTAGATGTTGGGCACACCGCACGAATGAGAGGTCCTGCTACCTAGGGCAGCGACTGCATCAACATCGATAACCTGATCTCCCACTTGGCGTGGCACGATAAGGGCAGCATCGAATCGAAGATTAAGTAGCCGCCCCTGGATGTGTTGGTGCCTGTTGAACCTGCTCTGGCGTGGGTTGTTCGCCAAGTTGGCTATCAGATGCTGCTCCAGCGCCCTGGTCCCACGCATGGCGAGGCGTACCTGGGGCTGCTGCTGACGGTGCACTCCCTGGAGCCCCCCCTCGCTGCACATGGATGGTAACGTGAATCCCCTGCACGTGGGTAGCCAGCTATGCCAACAACGATTGATTGGTGCCAGACGCCAAGGCCGTCGGAGCTGCAGTGACCACTTGCTGGAATCGGGCAACTGAAACATGAATGTAAGCCTCCTGGTTGCCATTTGGCGGTTGTCTGCCTGCTGCCAAGACTGCTGACCTGGCTGCCTGCACTTCCACCAAGATATGCGCACATTCCTTTGTGACGTAAGCGAGCTCCTGCCCCTCGGTGCCCAACTCAGCCTCCAGTTCCGTGACTTGTGTGGATAATGAATGAATATATATATATATATATACATACATACATACATACATACATACATACCTACATACATACATACATATGGTAGCCCCCCCCCAGATCGTACATTTTATCTTGAATCGTTTTCACGTTCATCATAATATCATTCATCCTTCCCTTTTTTTTCTTCCGTCCTCCCCTTTCTCCAAACACAGTTCCTCCTCCTCCTCCTCGACCATCCTCCTCCTCCTCATTATCTGGTCCGTTTCCCCCTCTTTGTAGCAACACGAAAACCAAAAATACACAGTGTTTGGCGCCGTCGATGCAAGGAAGCGCGCGCTGTGTATGTTTGGTTTGTTCTGGTTTGTTTGGTCTAAGATGCAAGGAAGCATTTTGTATGTCTGGTCATTTGGGTATTTGGGGCTTTGGAAGCTCATGTGCTCCCCGCGGCCTCCCCCCAGCACCTCCTCCTTTCCTTTCCTTTCCTCCTCCTTGATGCAAAGCAAGAAAACCCAAAATACACCGCGTTTCATTGCACCGAGGGCGCCAAACACTTTGTATGTTTAGAGCGCTTGCTTTGCAACAGGGAGGAGAAAAGGAAAGAAGGAGGTGCTGGGGGGGGAGGCCGCGGGGAGCACTTAAACTCCCAAAACCCAAGAAAACAAAATAACCAAAAATACAAAGTGCTTCCTTTCATCCTAAACCAAAAACCAACATAACCAAACATACACAGCGTTTCCTTGCATCGAGGGCGCCAAGCACTGTGTATTATTGGTTTTCTTGGTTTGCAACAGGCAAGAGAAAAATCAAAGGAGGAGGTGCTGGGGGGAGGCCGCGGGGAGCACATGAGCTTTCAAAGCCAAAACAAACAAAATCACCAGACATACAAAGTGTGTCCTTGCATCCTAGACAAAAAACAAGGGAAACAAAAAAGCACTGCGCTTCCTTGCATCGAAGGCGCCAAACACTGTGTATTCTTGTTTCTGTGTTACTACAAAGAGTGGGAAACGGAACGGAGAATGAGGAGGAGGAGAAGGATGGGCGAGAAGGAGAAGGAACTGTGTTTGCAGAAGGGGGAGGACGGAAGAAGAGAAGGGACGGATGAATGAGAATATGAAGAACGTGAATATGATTCAAGATAAAATGTATGATCTTGGGGGGAACCAAAAATACAAATAAATATAGCCGTCTCCGCTTGGTGCAGTCGGTCCATGGACCGTCGAAGAAGATCACATGGTGCGCGGTGCTGGAGCTCAGCGGCCTCTGCATCTACAATTTGATTCCTGGCGGTTGCCAGACACGGGCTGGCCTCTGGCATCCCGATCTTACGAAGTGCGGGAAAGGTTTTCCGTGCCTTGGCCACGTCATCTACTGCACCACCACCGTCTGCAGGAAGCCCCTTTATCTTTGTCATCCCGTCCTGGGCTGTGACCTCCGCGTGATGAGCGGGGGGGATATCCATTTCGTGCACGTGCTCCTCGAGTGAAACCAAACGGACACTTTCCAGGACCTTTGCCACAATTCGTCCCGAAAATGCTCTGGATGAATCTAGTCGCCTTGCCAGGAAGCGAGGCGGCAGCAGCACAAAACATGGCAACAAAATAGAATGCCAAAAAAATATGGTGGTTAACCGCCCCAGCAACTGCCGAGTAGCAACGCACGCCCAACGGCGCCGTTTGCCATCTGCAGCATCTCCCCTACCACGTCCACCAGCACAGCACCCATCCGGAGCCTCGAGCCGTGGGTGTCAGTTTCATGTCACCGTCGAGCTTGAGGCATCGCCGTACCCAGCTTTGTTGGCGACGCAACCTGCGATGCGAGGCAGGCGACCCCGTTCTCGATCGCCAGACCGTGTCTGAATCCGCCCACGCTTGTGGATGCCATGACAGTGGACATCCGAATGATCATGTCGTTGACCTACAAGTGTGCTTAACATGTAAAAATGCTCGGCACATGTTTAGAACCTTTAAAAAATGCTTAACACATGCTTCAAAACATGTCTTGGACAACTGGAAATTAGTTGGCAACATTTGAGCAGGGACCGACCGTCCCGGCATTCCTATAGCCCTACCACGAAATGTTCCCAGAACCCAGAAACGTTCTAATAACAAAAACGATGTTCTTAGAACATGAACCAGATGTGTTAAAACAAGACCCTCAACCAAAATAGTTCTAAGAACATTTCGTGGAAACCATAGAAGGTTCGTAGGGCTATAGGCGAGCCAGGACGCTTCGCCACTGCTTGAAACACGCTTCCTCTCCACAAGCCCGCGCAGGGCAAGCCAACCTCCACCCACACGCTCAAGCCCAGTGCCCCCGCGGCCCGAGGCAGGTCCGCGAGCGCGCAGGCCATCGCGCCAGACGCCGCGCACGCGGGGCCCACAGCTTGAGCCAGAATGGCAACGGAAAAAAAGGGAAAAGGAGGAGGAGGAGGAGGGGGAGGAGGAGGGGGAGGAGGAGGAGGAGGAAGAGGAAGAGGAGGAGGAGGAGAAGGAGGAGGAAGGGGGGGAGGAGGAAGAAGACATGGGAGGAGGGACAGGGAGGAGGGGGAGCGGGAAGCGAGTGGTGCGGGCAGCCCAACAGGAACGCCGCACCCGATCATCTCTGGGCCTCGCCGAGGAAATCCACCCGCCGGCCCGCGCTGTCGGCGCACTTCGGCCTTCACCTACTTAAATCAGTCACGGGGAAGTATTTGGAAAGAGCGCCATCCCTGAATTCGGGGGCCTCTCCGGCCAGGGCCTCTTGGAGTCAATTGCGAAGAAAGATCAAGCGGGAGCCGCTGTCGTCGTAGCGGGGCCTCCACCAACTTGACTGACATATGACGGGAGAGAGTGACGCTCCTGAGTTTGGCGGCATCTTTGGCCAAGGCGTTTCGGAGTAAGTTGTAATCAAGTATTGAGCTGGAGCGGGACTTTTTCGTCGCAGGTGGGGCTTCAACAACCAGGATTTGGAACCAAGCCCGCGTTGGAGCGGGAGCGTCGCTTTCAGAGAAAACGCAGCCGGCGTCGAAGCGAGAGCGCCGAGAACCGATTCCTCGCTGTAAGAGAGCATTCGACGACGACGACGACGACGACGACGACGACGACGACGACAACGACTAGCATGATGACGACACCGAGGAAGCTCCGGGATGCCACGCAAGCACATGTCCTCAGTCTACGAGCCTGCGAAGAACGAACAAGAGCAGGAGAAGGTTGTCCTCCTCCTCCTCCTCCTCCCCACGCCCCCCCCCCTGCCCCCCACCTCCTTCGCCCTCGAGGGAAAAGTCCTCCTCGTCCAGGAATTGTCACCCAACTGCGCGAAGGCCGGTGGTGGCTGGCTCTGCCTTGACCTCAGCGCTGCCTTGGAAGCCTTGGCCTGGGCCGACCGTCCGGGCCACCCGCCTCTGGCTGGGCCGTCGAAACTCGACCTGCCCGCCTCAGGCAGGACAAAATCGCATCTTCTTGAAGGAGACATTGATGAAGGGGCCCTGGGACGACACACAAATAAATACACACAAATACAAGGATCCCCCACATGTTCCCCATAGTTTCTGGGTTTTTGTCTTCCCCCCCACTTCACATATGTTCCCATACTTTCTTAGGGATCGACGACTCATTGTGTCTGTGTGTGTGTTTTTTTCCGCCTGACATTGATAGAGGCTGGATTCCGAGCAGATGGGGTCGGAGGATCTCTCCGCATCGCCGATATGTCGGCGATGCATCGGCGATGCATCGGCGATGCGTCGCCCGTGCACTGGCGACGTCTGCGATGCACCGGCGACGTCCGCGTTGAGAGAAATCGGGCTCCCGCATCGAGCCGCATCGCCGATGCATCGGCGATGCGGCGCGATCCTCGGACCCTACCTACTCCGACCCCATCTAGGAGGCCTAGAATTAAGTCGGGCGTGTCCCCCTACAGGGGGATTTTCGACGAAAGATAAAACATATTCAAAAAAATACCCAAAAATGCCCCCCCCAAAAAAAATCATAAAATTGTCCTCAGACTATTTTTCAATATTCCCCCATGTAGAGGGACAGACCCGACTTAAGCCTAGAAATGAGTCATGGGATCCAGGAGTCACGAGCTCTGGGATCACCCCTGGCCGCCTGGAGGGGAGGAACCGCGCACCCGCAGGCACGGAGCACACACACACACACACAACGGGTAGGGGATAGGCAAACGCCTCGTCGCCCCGCGAACCGCCGCCCGGACGAGATGTCATGGCTCGTGCGAGAAGAGGAGGAAGAGACGGAGGAGGAGGAGGAGGAGGAGGAGGACGACGACGACGACGAGGCGGCCGCGTGCTGGGCGATCCCGTGGGAGAAGCGGCACTCGTCGCCGTTGCGGCACTCGCCCCTCTCCCAGAAGGCGCATATGGGTGCCTTCCGCTTGCGGGCAGGCCGGCCCTTGCCCTCCTAGCGGGGCGCGGGGGCTTGGGGAG
>CAUYUJ010013403.1:439682-443468 GCA_963575745.1 Prorocentrum cordatum
ATCATCATCATCATCATCAGCATCAGCATCAGCATCATCATCAGCATCATCAGCAGCAGCATCATCGTCATCGACATCATCATCATCAGCATCATCAGCATCATCATCATCATCACCATCACCATCACCATCAGCATCATCATCAGCGTCACCATCATCAGCATCAGCATCAGCATCAGCATCACCATCATCATAGTCAGCATCATCAGAATCAGCATCATCAGCATATGTATCATCATCATCAGCATCATCAGCAGCGTCATCATAATCATTATCATCAGCATCATCAGCATCATCACCATCATCATCATCAGCATCATCAGCATCGGTATCATCATCATCACTAGCATCATCATCATCATCATCATCATCATCAGCATCATCATCATCATTGTCATCATCAGCAGCATCAGCATCAGCATCATCAGCATCATCAGCATCATCATCGTCATCAGCAGCATCATCATCATCAACATCATCATCATCAGCATCAGCATCATCATCAGCATGGTCACCATCATTATCATCATCATCACTATCATCATCATCATCAGCAGCAGCAGCATCATCAGCATCAGCATCAGCATCATCATCATCATCAGCAGCAGCATCATCAGCATCATCATCAGCCTCATCCTGATCCCCATCCTCCTCCTACACGTCCTCATCGTCCTCATCGTCCTCCTCCTCCTCCTCCTCCTACTCCCCCTCTTCCTCCTCCTCCTCCTCCTCCCCCTCCTCCTCCTCCTCCTCCTCCTCCTCCTCCCTCCTCAGCATCAGCATCAGCATCAGCATCAGCATCAGCATCAGCATCATCAGCATCATCATCATCAGCATCATCATCATCAGCATCATCATCAGAATCAGCATCAGCATCATCAGCATCAGCATCAGCATCAGCATCAGCATCAGCAGCATCAGCATCAGCATCAGCATCATCATCATTTTCATCATCATCATCATCATCATCATCATCATCATCATCATCATCATCATCATCATCATCATCATCATCATCATCATCATCATCATCATCATCATCATCATCCCCGCGCGCGCGCCCAAAGGGTCCTAGGCGGCAAAAAAACACGGCCCCTGGAGACCGGACAGGACAAAGGACCCCTCCGAGCCCAGGACCTCGAACCCTTCCCCCCCCCCCCTTCGCGCTCCAACGCCAGCCGCCCTGTCAGAAGCCTCCGAGATGGGGTGATCGTTTTTCTATTCCTTGTTTCGCCGATCGGGCAGAGGTTCGGAGCCAGACCCCCCCCCCTCCCCCCCGCTTCCGCCCGATGTCGAAACGCCGATCAAAAAACGCTCACCTGCGCGAGGCATGTGTTTCACCAAGCTAGTCACGCAAAAAAACGTGTCGTTATCGGCATCCTCCTCGTCCTCGTCAACCACATATTTCTCGTCGCACGCTTCCTCACCAGCATGAAAAGTACCGACAGCACCCCCCCTTCATCGCCACAACCCACCGTCGTCATCTCCTGCAGGACCACCATCAGTCAGCAGAATTGACCTCATCATCCTAGTCAACACCGTAATAATCAGCAACCTGCTCTCATCATGATCAGGATCATCAGCATCACCATGGCAATCACACATATTCCTGCTCGTGTTGCAATCAAGGGTCGCATCATCTCTATCGTCGTCATCAGAATCAACAACGGATTCGGCATTCGCGAAATAACCAGCACCATCAGCATCTGCACCACGCTTTAAGACTATCCTCCGCCGCAGCACCATCATAACACAGCAACCTCAACATGTTCACAACCACAATCACCACCAGGTCGCCCACCATCATCACTAACAGCATTGCCAGCATCATCAGCACCGTCATCCAAAATCAGCACGATCACCATCAGCATCAACAACAGTCACAACTCATCGTCACCCGAATGTCCATGCTGAGAATCCTCCCCTTGATGCAAATCTGAATCCTCCCCTTCCTCGCCCTCATCCGCACCGTCATCCCTTTCATCCGCCTCGCCATCATCGCCAGGGAGAGGGGAGGAGGGTGAGATGAGGAGGGGGAGGAAGACAAAGCAAGGGAAGCGAAAGCTACGAAAGGGGCAGAAATGAAACGGGGAGGAGGACGCCCACGACCGAGAAAAGCCCGCCCATGATCAAGCACTGCATCAGGCAAATTGCAAGAGAAGGGTAGCGGGCCAAGCGGGCAGCAGGAGGTCGCGCTAGGGGAGAGGAGCAGGAGGAAAAGAATGGGAGGAGGAGGAGGAGAAAGAGGAGGAGGAGCAGGAGAAGAAGGCGGTGGAGGACGGGGAGGATGGCGGAGGAGGCGAGGCAAACGAGGCGAGGCGGCGCCGTGCGCTTCGGGAGGGCGCGCCTCGTCCCACTTGCTTTTGACCTTGCCCTTGCCCTGTCGGGTCGGGGGCGGCCACTGCCGCGTTCTTCCTCCCTCTTCCCTCCTCTCTCCTTCATCCTGCCTCCGCCTCCTGTTCCTGCTCCTGTTCCTGCTCCTGCTACTGCCTCTGCTGCTCCTCCTGCTCATCATGCTCCTGCTCCTGCTCATCCTGCTCCTGCTCCTCCTCCTCTTCCTCATATCATCAGCATCATCTTCATCATCAGCAGCATCATCAGCATCATCTTCATCATCAGCAGCATCATCATAATCATCATCATCAGCATAATAAGACGCATCGTCATCTTCATATTCATCTTCATTTTCATCTTCGTCATCACCACCATAACCAGCATCATAATCATCATCAGCACCATCATCCTCATCATCATCATCATCATCCTCCTCCCTCTCCTCCTTCCCCTTCTCCTTCTGCTTCTCCTTCTCCTTCCCTCCTCCCTCCCTCCCTCGCACATCCCAGCGCGCCAGCATCCCGCCCCTCGCACGGCCTTCGCGCCCAGGCGCCGCTAGCCCGCGGCCGCCGCGCTCGCAGCCCCCTCGGCACCGGCGCTGCTCCCGCGCCGGCGCCCGCGGTCGGCACGGTGCACGGTGCCCCCGCGCGGCGGGCGCACCAGCTCGGCTGCGCGGCGGGCCGGCCCGCCGAGGGCCTGGGCTGCGGTGTGCGGTGCAGCCCAGCGCCGCCAGCGTCTGCTCCGCCGCGCCCAGGAGGGCGGCAGCCTCGACGTCGGCGCGCCGCGCGCGCAGCTGGAGCGCCGTCGCCCGCCCCTGTCCAAGGGGCGGAGCTGGCCGTGGTCGGCCGACTCCTTAGCGCAGCGAGGCCAGCAGCTGCAGTGCCGCTGGCCAGGGGCGCCCGGAGGCCTCCATCGGGGCCACGGCGTCGCCGTAGTGCGACCGCTTGTCCTTCTCGCCGCTGAACGCGGCCTCGCCGCGCAGCGCGTGCGGGCGCCGCGAACGGCGATCGCACGGTGGCGATCGCGGCGCCCCGAGGCGGGCCACCGTACGAGGTCCATGATGCGCTCGTGCAGGGGCGGCTTGAAGGGGGCCGTGCTCCAGAATGCCCCACGTGCCCTCCCCGCCAGATGAGCACTGTTTGCTCGATCCCCATCCCCACCAGCGTGGGCTGGGCCCCACTGGCCGATTCGCCCCCCTGGATGGGCATGTACGCTGCTCCCCTCGGGTTTCGAGGAGCATATCCCCAACCGAGGTGGTGAGACGGCGGGGCTCGAGATTGAAGGGGCCCTGGGACACACAAATAAATACACACAAATGAAAGAATTCCCCTATATTTTCTCATGTCTTCTGGGTTTTCGTCTTCCCCCCCCCACTTCCCATATTTTCTGGGTATTCGTCTTCCCCCCCTATTTCCCTCCCCTTCCCCCTCCTCCTCCTCCTCCTCCTCCTCC
>CAUYUJ010013414.1:0-75000 GCA_963575745.1 Prorocentrum cordatum
TTCACAAGCCGAAGTCGAGGATCAATCCCCTGAACCGATGATCGCTGACACTGGTGTCCGTTTGCAATCTTTTGCAGGCCTGGCCACGTCGGGCCCGTAGCCTCGGCTGTGCGTGCGTCGAGAGCTCCGAATCCCCAATAGGTGCATATGGGAGCTGGGAATCCCCAGTCGTCGTCGTCGTCGTCGTCGTCGTCGTCGTCGTCGTCGTCGTCGTCGTCGTCGTCGCCGTCGCCGTCGCCGTCGCCGTCGCCGTCGCCGTCGCCGTCGCCGTCGTCGCCGTCGTCGCCGTCGTCGACGTCGTCGTCGTCGTCGATCGTCTGCGCGGCGTCGCGTCGGCGTCGGCGTCGGGGTCGGCGTCGGCGTCGGCGGCGGCTGTCGGCCCTCCGGCGTCGGCGTACTGCACGTCGGAATCGGCGGCGGCGTCGGCGGTCGGGTCGTGAGACGAAGGATTCGTCGCGGTCCTGCGGCATTGTCCCAGGTGCTCGACGGTCGGCGTCGGCGTCGTCCTCGTCGTCTTCGACGGCGTCGTCGTCGTAGCCGTCGCCGCTGCCATCCACGTCGCCGTCGCCGTCGCCGTGCCCGCTGCCGCCGTCGCCGCCGTCGTCGTCGTCGCAGTCGGTGCCGCAGTCGCCGCCGCCGCCGTCGTCGTCGCCGTCGCCGCCGCCATCGTCGCCCTCGCTGCCGTCGTCGCCGCCCGCCGCCGTCGCCGCCGCCGCCGTCGTCGCCGCCGCCACCGCCGCTGTCGCCGTCGTCGTCGCCGCCGCCGTCGTCGCCGCCGCCCCCGCCCCCGCCCGCCGCCGCCGTCGCCGCCGCCGCCTTTCCCGCCGCCTCCAGGGCCTGCGGGCCCCAGCCTCAAAATGGGTCCCCGGACCCTTTCGGGGTCCAAGCGCAAAAGTTTTTCGAGCTGCGCCCGACCGCGGCGACGAGGGGGGCCCCAGGGCCAGGAAGCCTCGAACCTCGATCCGCGAGAGTCGAACTTCGAACCTCGGCGTGCATCCCCTTTTCAATGTCAACGAAATCCGCGCAAAATCGGTGCCCAGAACCCTCCTGGGGTGCATCCGACGCAGTTTGTTGGTCCCGGATCGATTGTGCGACGGTCCCAGGGCCGAAAACTTCCTCGAACCTCGATGCCCGCCGCCGTGCCTGTCTTCCCCGCCCGTTGGTTCGCGGCGCCCTGGCACCGCATTGCCCCCGCGGCAACCCTCCATGCGGGCCGAGCGCCCGAGCGTCGTGTCGCCCTCCGGGGGTGGCACGACGCTCGGGCGTCGTCGTCGTCGTCGTCGTCGTCATCGTCGTCGTCGTCGTCGCGGTCGTCGTCGTCGTCGTCGTCGCCGCCGCCGTCGTCGTCGTCGTCGTCGCGTCGAGCGGGCCAGCGGGGCGACGAGGCCTCGTCGCACCGCGAACAAGAGGTTCGGCCGTTTTCGGCCTCCGGGGGCCCTCAGAGGGCCCCAGGGCCGTGACCCAAAAACGACTTGGAAGGAAGAGCACCTCGCCGCGCCGCGAACGAAAATCATGACGGGAGGTTTTCAGCCGCTTTCGGATTCCGAAGGCTCCTTACCGGGCCTTGGGACCGTCAGCAGAACCGGCTGGGACGGAAACCCCCTCCCCCGCGGGCTCCTGGGAGGGGGTGGCCGGGGGTGGCGGCGACGCGACCCCTGAGGATCCGAGACGGCCCACGAGAACCCCAAAGTGGCTCGGGCTCGGGAATGGATGCTCAGGACGGACGAGGGAAGCGTGGCGGAGGATGAGGAGGACAAGAGGGGAGGGAGGAGAAGGTGGAGGAAGAGAAGGAGCGGGAGATTGAAGCGGGGAGGAAAGGGAGGATGAGGAGGAGCAGGGATCTTCTTCGAGGAGGTGGCGTCGAGCAGGAGGAGGAGGAGGAGGAGGAGGAGGAGGGAGGGATGATGATGATGATGATGATGGTGACGATGCGGACGATGATGACGATGACGACGGCGACGACGACGATGATGATGATGATGGCGATGATGTCCGCGTGCCCAGCTAAATTTATAGCGGGTGCAAAGTGCACGTATTGCTGACATATCTTCAAAAGTTGATGTATACTAGGCTCCGGCTTACATGTGTGCATATGCACATATGTACAAACGTATTTCTATGCATGTATACACATATACGTACGTAAAACGTGGGCAGGCCCGTCCGTTCAAGTACACGCATACATATACATGCACTGCCATGGACAAAGTCTGCCAATCCGCGCGCGCACAATCATATGCACACATATGTGTAAGCATACCACAACACTCATACGGTAGGTTCGCGTCGTGTCGACCGGCGGCGACCCCGCCGCCGGCGTTCAACGTTGAGCGCCGGCGGCGGCCCAGAATCGCTCGACGTCGAAAGATCTGTCGTTGGGGGAACCGCCGATCGTTCAAGGTTGAACGATCCACGCGGTGTCGGCAACCAACGCCGGGGTCGACGCGACGCGGACCTGTCTTCTACATCTAAGTGTGTGCGCACACACATTCGCACATTCATTCACACATACATTCGAAAATACATATTCATTCACATGCATCCACATGCGCTTACACGCATACAACTATGCATACTTGTATGTATATGCGAGTGTAGGCATTCACACAAACACCCGCTTTCACACATAAACCGAACAGAGGCTTAGATACATCCGCATCCATAAGTACCGCACGGCCGAGAAGGTTCAGCATGTGTTCTACATAGGCGAGTGGGCGAAACCACTCCCACATGTGAAACATATCAGAAATCCAGCCGCGGAGGCTTTCTGTACCGCTCACATAGGCGAGTGGGCCGGCGCACTCCCCTATGTGAACCATACCAGGAATCCTCCTGCGGAGGCTGTCTGTACTGGTCACATAAGCGAGCGGGCCAGCCCACTCCCCCATGTGAGCCATACCGGAAATCCGGCCGCGGAGGTTTTCCTGTTCTGGTTACATTGGCGAGTGGGCTGGCCCCCCCTATGTGAACCATACCAGAAATCCGGCCGCGGAGGCTTTCTGTATTTGTCATATAGGCGAGTGGGCCGGCCCACTCCACTATGTGATCCATACCAGAGCTCCGTGCACGAAAGGGGTGCGCGTGCGAGGATGAACGATCGCGCGCGAGCTGCAGCTCGGCGGTCGCACCTCCTCCTCCTCCTCCTCCTCCTTCCCCGTTTCTCCCCCTCCTCTTCCACCTAATCATCTTTCCGCCCTTCCTCCTTCTCATCAGCACCCCCACTCACCCCCTCGTCATTTTAGGAAACGCCAACCAAGAAACTACAAATAACACATAATCGAAATAAGAAAACCTGCAATCCGAAAGAAACCCTGGTCATGAAACTACAACGCTGCTCAAAAAAAACCAAGCCATTCTCAAAAACAACATACCGTACAACGTTGTGCAAACAAACAACCAAAATGCAACCACATGCATGTATGAAACAAAACTCTGGTCGTGAAGCCGCAACGTGGTGCAAAGCAACAACATAAAAAAAAACAACATCTGATCATGCATGTATAACTTGGTGCAAAAAAACTCAAAAAATCAGATCATGAATATACAACGTGGTGCAAAAAACAAAACAACAAAATATGTTCATGCATATACAACGCTGCGCAAACGAAACTCACAAAAACAAAATCCCGATCATGAAAAAGTAACGTGGTGCAGCATCCACAATGAAAACGCATGTTTTCTAATTCATGTTAACCAATGTTAGCGCAAATTCAACATTTAGCATACTCTAGTAAAGGTTTATGTTAAAACAAAGTAAACCAAGGTAAAGTTTAACTCGAGCGAGGTTTTTCGCTTAACATGAACTTAACTTGAATTGACAAAGCAAGATAAACTTATATCACAAGCCATAAACGTTTACAAGCACGGTAAGTCATGCTAAACAAATCAAAACTTTGTGTGATGTTATACGTGCTTATGTTGATGTTGCAAGTGATTGGGTCTACGTTATATTTGGTAGTCGCTGTTATTAAGATGTTATAAGAGTGGATGTGCGGCTTATACATGTTTGTGTAGAGGTTATGATTATGTATATCTAGCTAACTCAAGTTTAAACCAAAATTCATCTAAGTATGTGAACCATGTCAGGAAGCTTGCCGCGTCAAGATTGCTGATATGGTTTACATACGGGAGTGGGCCGGCCCACTCCCCTGTGTAAACCATACCAGCAATCTTGACGCGGCAAAATTTCTGATATGGTTTACATAGGGGAGTGGGCCGGCCCACTCCCCTATGTAAACCATACTAGAAATCTTGCCGCGGCAAAATATTTGGTATGGTTTACATAGGGGAGTGGGCCAGCCCACTCCCCTATGTAAACCATACCAGAAAGCTTGCCGCGGCAAGATTTCTGGCATGGTTTACATAGGGGAGTGGGCTGGCCCACTCCCCTATGTAAACCATGAGCGCGCACGCCCGTTGTACGATTCTCGCACAATGTAAACTGGGAGTGCGCGCTCATGGTTTACATAGGGGAGTGGGCCGGCACCAAATACCCTATGTAAACCCATGAGCGCGCACACACACGTTTACATCAACCACCAGCTTACTCGAAGTTGATGTAAGTGTGGGGCGCTGCGCGCGCATGGTTACATAGGGGAGTGGGCGGCCACGCCTATGTAAACATGGAGCGCGCACTCCCAGTTTTTACAATTGTGCGAGAATAGTACAACGGGCGGTGCGCGGCTCATGGTTACATAGGGGAGTGGGCCGGCCCACTCCCTAGTAACCATACCACAAATCTGTGCCGCCGGCAAGCTTTCTGGTATGTTTTACATAGGGGAGTGGGCCGGCCCACTCCCCTATGTAAACCATATCAGAAATCTTGCCGCGGCTAGCTTTCTGGTATGGTTCGCGTACTTAGATGAACTTTGGTTTAAACTGGAGTTAGCTAGATATACATAGTTATAACCTCTACACAATCATGTATAATCCGCACATCACCTCTTATAACATCTTAATAACAGCGACAAACAGTTACACTTGCAACATCGACCTAAACACGTATAACATCACAGCGACAAACAGTTACACTAACATCGACCTAAACACGTATAGCATCACATACAGCTTATAACATTTGTTTAACACGAATTACCTTGCTTGTACTCGTTTATGGCTTGTGATATAAGTTTGTCTTGCTTGGCTAATTCAAGTTAAGCTCACGTTATGCGAAACACCTCGCCCAAGTTAAACTTTACCTTGGTTTAAGTTGATGTAACATAGACACTCACTACAGTATGCTAAATGTTGAATTTGCGTTAACACTGGTTAATATGAATTAGAAACATGCGTTTTCATTGTAGATGTTGCGCCACGTTATGCTTTCATGATCGGGACTTTGTTTTTGTGAGTTTGTTGCGCCGCGTTGTATATGCATGAACATATTGCTGTTTTGTTTGTTTTTTTGCACCACGTTGTATATTCATGATATAATATTGTTTTTGAGTTTTTTGCACCAAGTTATAAATGTATGATCAGATGTTACTTTTATGTTGTTGTTTTGCACCACGTTGCGGTTTCATGATCAACGTTTTGTTTCATACATGCATGTGGTTGCATTTTTGTGGTTTGCTTGCACAACGGTGTACGGTATGTTGTTTTGAGAATGGCTTGTTCTTTTGAGCAACGTTGTAATTTGATGACCAGATTTCCTTCTGATTGCACGTTTTCTTATTTAGATTATGCGTTATTTGTAGTTTCTTGGTTGGCGTTTCCTAAAATGACGAGGGGGTGAGTGGGGGTGCTGATGAGAAGGAGGAGAGGGCGGAAAGATGATGAGGTGGAGGAGGGGGAGAAACGGGGAAGGAGGAGGAGGAGGAGGTGCGACCGCCGAGCTGCAGCTCGCGCGCGATCGTGATCGTTCATCCTCGCACGCGCACACCTTTCGTGCACGGAGCTCTGGTACGGATCACATAAGGGAGTGGGCCGGCCCACCAGCCTATGTGACAAAAACAGAAAGCCTGCGCGGCCGGATTTCTGGTATGGTTCACATAGGGGGGGGGCCAGCCCACTCGCCAATGTAACCAGAACCGGAAAACCTCCGCGGCCGGATTTCCGGCATGGCTCACATGGGGGAGTGGGCTGGCCCGCTCGCTTATGTGACCAGTACAGACAGCCTCCGCAGGAGGATTCCTGGTATGGTTCACATAGGGGAGTAGGCCGGCCCACTCGCCTATGTGAGCAGTACAGAAAGCCTCCGCGGCTGGATTTCTGATATGTTTCACATATGGGAGTGGGTTCGCCCACTCGCCTATATAAAACATGCTGAGCCTTCTCGGCCGTGCGGCACTTGTGGATACGGATGTATATAAGACTCTATTTGGTTTATGTGTGCAAGCGTGTGTTTGTGTGAATGCCTACACTCGCATATACATACAAGTATGCATAGTTGTATGCGCGTAAGCGCATGTGGATGCATGTGAATGAATATGTGTTTTCGAATGTATGCGTGAATGAATGTGCGAATGCGTGCGCGCACACACTTAGATGTATACGTCATGCCCGCGTCGCGTCGACCCCGGCGTTGGTTGCCGACGCCGCGTGGATCGTTCAACCTTGAACGATCGGCGGTTCCCCCAACGACAGATCGTTCAACGTCGAGCGATTCTGGGCTGCCGGCGGCGCTCAACGTTGAACGCCGGCGGCGGGGTCGCCGCCGGTCGACACGACGCGAACCTACTGTATGAGTGTTGTGGTATGGTTACACATATGTGTGCGTGCGCGCGCGGGTTGGCAGACTTTGTCCATGGCAGTGCATGTATGTGTATGTGTGTACTTGAACGGACGGGTCTGCCCACGTTTTTACGTACGTATATGTATGTGTGTACATGCATAGAAATACGTTTGTACATATGTGTGTATATGTACACATGTAAGCCGGAGCCTATTATACATCAGTTTTTGAAGATATGTCAGAAGTACGCGCACTTTGCACCCGCTTTAAATTTAGCTGGGCACGTGGACATCATCATCACCATCATCATCATCGTCGTCGTCGCCGTCGTCATCGTCATCATCGTCCGCATCGTCACCATCATCATCATCATCAACCGTCAGCTTTGGGTCCCCCCTCGTAGTCGTCGTCTTTGTCCTCCTCCTCCTCCTCGTCCTCCTCCTCCTCCTCCTCCTCTTAACCGTTCTATATATTCCCGTCCTCCTCCCTCCCTCCTCCTCCTCCTCCTGCTCGACGCCGCCTCCTCGAAGAAGATCCCTGCTCCTCCTCATCCTCCCTTTCCTCCCCGCTTTCTTCAATCTCCCGCTCCTTCTCTTCCTCCACCTTCTGCTCCTTCCTCCCCTCTTGTCCTCCTTATCCTCCGCCCCGCTTCCCTCCTCGTCCGTCCTGAGCATCCATTCCGAGCCCGAGCCACTTTGGGGTTCTCGCGGGCCGTCTCGGATCCTCAGGGGTCGCGTTGCCGCCACCCCCGGCCACCCCCTCCCAGGAACCCGCGGGGGAGGGGGTTTCCGTCACAGCCGGTTGTACTGACGGTCCCAAGGCCCTGTAAGGAGCCTTCGGAATCCGAAAGCGGCTGAAAACCTCCCGTCGTGATTTTCGTTCGCGGCGCGGCGAGGTGCTCTTCCTTCCAAGTCGTTTTTGGGTCACGGCCCTGGGGCCCTCTGAGGGCCCCCGGAGGCCGAAAACGGCCGAACCTCTTGTTCGCGGTGCGACGAGGCCTCGTCGCCCCGCTGGCCCGCTCGACGCGACGACGACGACGACGACGACGACGACGACGGCGGCGGCGACGACGACGACGACGACGACGACGACGACGATGACGACGACGACGCCCGAGCGTCGTGCCACCCCCAGAGGGCGACACGACGCTCGGGCGCTCGGCCCGCACGGAGGGTTGCCGTGGGGGCAATGCGGTGCCGGGGCACCGCGAGCCAACGGGCGGGGAAGACAGCGGGCATCGAGGTTCGAGGAAGCTTTCGGCCCTGGGACGGTCGCAAAATCGATCCGGGACCAAAACACTGCGTCGGAGGCACCCCAGGGAGGTTCTGGGGACCGATTTTGCGCGGATTTCGTTGATTTTGAAAACGGGATGCACGCCGAGGTTCGAAGTTCGACTCTCGCGGATCGAGGTTCGAGGCTTCCTGGCCCTGGGCCCCCCCTCGTCGCCGCGGTCGGACGCGGCTCGAAAAACTTTTGCACTTGGACCTATGATCCCAACTACCGCGGCCACCCCCCTTCCAGAAAACTCAGAATCCAAGATTCTCTCAGCGTGCATGCCCCAGATCCATAGCAGAGCGCCCTGACCTCCCGAAAAAAAAAAAAAAAAAAAAAAAAAAAAAAAAAAAAAAAAAAAAAAAAAAAAAAAAAAAAAACAAAAAAAAAAAAAAAAACACGCTTTGAAGCACTATGCGAATCTGTGCTCGCGCGCCGCGTCCAGCCTGTCGCCGCGCTCGACTGCGGAGGCCCTTCGCATCCTTGGCGGGCGGCGCTGTCGCGTCGATGTCTCATTCATCGCGCGCTGCGCTCCACGGTCAGCGCGCCCCCAGGCAATTCCTCGCAACTCTATCGCGTCGCCACCCCGCGCGAAGAGGCGAGCGCGCAAACGATCGCGCAAACTTGCGACGTCTATCGACGAAGGAGGAGCCCAGCAGCTACAGGGGCATTGACTTTCCTGCACGAAATTCGCGCGCGCGTCTGGCGCGATTTTCACGGCGGGTTTGATGATTTTGCGTCGGGGAGGGGGGGCGGTATCTCCGCGCGAAAGCTGGCGCCGAAACATTCTATAAACGCGCACGGCCAGCCCTTGATAGCCCCATGAAGTAATATCGCATAACCAAATCGCGTTGCAGTGCCCTCGCACCGCCACCGCGCGCGAAGGATTCCCGAGGATTCTTCTGATGTTGTTCGGATTCCCTTGTAGTCTTAAAACTCTTCAAAGTAATTCAGGATTCCCTTTGGGCCCCCAGTGATCGGGGTCCCTGTGGATTCCTTGGATGTGCATGTGTGTGTGCGTGCGTGCGTGTGTGTGTGTGTGTGTGTGTGTGTGCGCGTGCGTGTCGGTCGGCGCAAGTCGTTCTGGCTGGGTCTTTAGACGGCACGTCGCTGCGCGCGCTTGCGGATAAAAGTGCATGTGTCGATTATTGTGCTTGTTGGTTCGTTGTGTTGTGTATTTGCGTATTTCGTTGTTTGTGTGTGTGTGTTCGTGTGTGCGTGTGTTCGCGTGTGCGTGCGTGCGTGCGTGCGTGCGTGCGTGCGTGCGTGCGTGACTGCGTGCGCGCGTGCGCGCGTGTGTGTGCGTGTTTCAAGGGGAGCGGGGGGGAGTCCACAGGATTCCGTAGGGCTCCCAGGGTTTTCTCTAGGCTTATTCCGACTTCTTACGACATGTGGTGTTGCTTGGGTACTCTGTAGCCCTTGCGTAGCAACGGCTACGGCAACTACAACACTCATTGCATACATATGTATGTATAGGCCTTCGGCCCATCCCGCCACCATGCTTGGATTGTGGTTCAGAGGGCTCTTGAGTGTTCGTTGGGATCTCGTGGCATGTCTCTCGGAGGCCTCTTGGAAACAATTTTGAAGTGTGGGGGGGGGGGGGGGGGGGGGGGGGGGGGGGGGGGGGGGGGGCATTTTGGGGTTTCATGCGACCTCTTTTGGGTTTCTTGGGGGCTTCTTTCGGGGGCTTCTTGGGGCGTCTCAGGGGCTTCCTGGGACCGAGGGTTCGATATGTCCGTTCGGGTTCCCCTTCTGGGCCCCCTCTCGGAGCCGTCTTGGGGGTCTCTTGGGCCATCTTGGAGGCCTCTTGGGCCGTCTTGGAGCCCTCTTGGGCCGCCTTGGGGCCGTCTCGGAGGCCTCTGGGGCCGTCTTGGGGAGGTCTTGGGGGCAGGGCGCAGGTGTGATCGCGATCATCCCAGCAAGGAAAGATGAAGCAGGGGATGGCGTTCACAATAGTTCGAGAACCTGTGATTGTTGTTTGATCAGTAGCCATTTAGTCTCAAACAGGTTCAAACCATGCCAAAGCAGCTGGACCTCCCACTTGCAATTTTGGCTAGGTACAACGATGAAGGCGCGTCGTATGTCACAGGTGGTTTTGTTGTCGGCCGCATCACTGACGAGGCTCCCAATGACGAACAAAAGCGGTGTTGGCTGGACGATCCCGTTATGACCCGGAGAACGCATGGTCGAAAAGGTAGACTCGAAGATGGCTTCGTTACTTTACACGCGGATCATTGTTGGCATTTCGGTATGTCCATTCCCATTGAGGGCACGCATATGATTGGCCCCCACACCTACATCAATCGAGTGTCTCAGACGGGGGCGGAATACTTGAAACGTCAATGTAGAACGATTGCTGACATGCCTCTGCCATGAGATTTTTCTGTGATGTGGTTGCCGAAAAAGCTGACGCAGTTCATTGTCAGTGGTCCTATTGCGATTCCACTGTCGTATGTGCAATTTGCCAACGTCGACGTGGTTCACGTGGATCCCCCAGCAGTGGAGGACGTGCCGCGCAAGCGGACCTTCGAGGACTGGACACAGCGAGGTGCTGGTTGGAAAAATGACGCTGGTTGTTCGAAGGAGGACTGGCCGCCGATGTTTCGCATTAAGGCTGCCCAGCTCGCTATGGAACTCCGCAGTTACGATGACGTCCCAAAGATTTGTTCAATTGTCGCAAGCATGCATGGGCGTGTAGACACGAAGAAATATCCAGGTAAAGAACAGCTTCGCAGAGATGTTATAAAACTGGATTTGCTACACACGCTGTCTAGAAGACGTATCTTTTCACACTCACCGAACCTTGCGATATTCATGTCTGCAGACTCCAGCCCCCAACATAATTACGACTGGCTTGCCGTTACCGAAGAATTGATGAAGAGGGACAGCATTATCGTGCCTGCTGATCCATTTTCGGGGTTTGCCTATGAGCGGAGAACGAAACCTCTGACAACAATCCCAAGGAAGCATGGCACTGTCGGTGGAAAACTGCTTCGAGTTCACCACGCGTGCATGCTAGAGGCTGGCGTCAAGAACATGGCCCAATTTCGCATGTGTGTCAAAGGCTATTGTAGGGATCAAGGCAGTGCGGAGCGTGGCGTGGCGTCGGCTCCTATCGGTCACGTGGCAGGCCAGGTTGCCGAGCAGTTCGCCAGGCTCAGCGCTGGCGATACAAGTATCGAGGACGTGCACAATAACATTGCTCACTGGCCGAACTGCATTGAGACGTCTGACTGGTGCCACATTGTCATGAATGCCTTGCAAGAGTCAATCGAGAACGAGCCATTCTGGGCAGAGTATGAGCCGTGCCTCAAGGCATGCTGCAAAATATTAGGTGACAAGTCTTACAAGCAAGTTTTATTGAATGACGCTTTCGCCGACGCGAGCCCCTACGCCCGGATGTTGCTGCACAATTTCTCTTCTGATCACGTCGATTGGCGTTGGGAGTATTTGGAGTGTGCAACTGATGAGCTCACAGGTGCTCGGGCGCCCTGCAGCTCAAGACACGCGCCCCCCATGATGTCACTTTTCCCAGGGTGCGCCCCGATCCAGCTTGTCACATTCGCTTCCGATGGGGCTTCGGCGACGAGGGGGGTCGGCGGTCGGCTCAGGGGGGCGCAGGCGGTCTTGTTGCGCAGGGCGTCCGATCCCAGGTATATGGGAAGAGTTCAAGCGACGTTTCTCGCCACGCCTTCTGCCGGACAGCCCGTCTTTGGTCAAAAAGGTGGTCAAGGCAACGACGGAGATGGATGAGTTCGGCCCCTTCACAGAGATGCTGGCTTTACTTTCTCGCGTTGCTGGCATTGCGATGAGATCGGCCGAGGGATGTTATTGCCATGAGGTTGTCCTCCCCGAAGGGGCTCACGGCCAAGCAACGACGAGCGCGCCTTCAAGCAGGCTCGAGCGTTGTTAAACAGATTGATAGGAGCTCACTAGTTCGGCCCAGTATGGCCAAGTCGTTGTTGGCCCAGGGGGGGGGGTCTCTTTCTCTCTCTCTCTCTGTTTCTTGTTATGGCTTTCCTCGCCGATCCTCCTCCTCCCTTCCTCCTCCCTTCCTCATCACTTCCTCTGCTGCATGCCTTCCTCCTCCCTTCCTCCGCCGTTCCTCCTCCCTTCCTTCCTCCTCCTTTCCTCCTCCCTTCCTCCTCTCTTCCTCCTCCCTTCTTTCCTCTTCCCTTCCTCCTCCATTCCTCCTCCCTTCCTTCCTCCTCCCTTCCTCCTTCCTTCCTCCTCCCTTCCTCCTCCCCTCCTACTCCCCTCCTCCTCCCTTCCTCCTCCCTTCCTCCTTCCTTCCTCCTCCCTTCCTCCTGCCCTCTGCTGCATGCCTTCCTCCTCCCATCCTCCCTCCCTCCTCCCCTCCTCCTTCGTTCCTCCTCATTTCCTCTACCCTTCTTCCTCCCTCCCTCCTCCCTTCCCCCCTCCTTCCTTCCTCCTCCCTTCCTTCCTCCTCCCTTCCTCCTCCTCTCCTGGCCCTCGCCTGCTTCCAGGTTTCACATTTCAGAAGCTTCGCGGCCCGTTGGGGTGGCTCGGGCGCCCCCAAAGCACACCCCCACGAACTCTGTATAATCACAGTGTTCGGGGCTTTCCACAGAATTGATGGGGGGGTGCGGTTTTCGCAGCCCCGTGCCGCTTCATGGCCCCCTCAGGGTGCTCTTCCATCCTGAGGCGTGTTCGACTCGGACGCGCTCTCAGCGGCTTTCACTCCTCATCCCTCCTCCCTTCCTCCCTTCCTTCCTCCTCCCTTCCTTCATTCCTCCTCTCTTCCTCCTCCTTTCCTCCCTTCCTTCCACCTCCCTTCCTCCTCCTTTCCTCCTCCTTTCCTCCTCCTTTCCTCATCCCTTGAGGGGTGGTGGGGGCGGCGGGGGCACGAGGATGGATGAGGAGCAGGAGTAGGGGCAGGAGCAGGAAGAGGAGGATGATGGAAACACGAACCAGGGGTACTGTCTGAATAACAGCGCTCGCCGTGTCAGTTGCGCTGGCTGGAACATGCCCTTGGAATGGCAAAAAGATCGTCTCGTTCGCGCTCGGCGGCGCTCGGGCTCACGCCGAGAGGATCATGAACGCCGCGTCTGAGCGCTACAACGCTTGCCTGCTGACACTTGAGCCGGGCATCCAGGCCAGGGTTCTGAGTGCCGAAAGCCGGATTAAACGCAGGTTGGCGTCCACCATCGCAGACAAAGCTGCCTACTTGGAGCATATACCACATAGCGTGTGTGCGATATTCGGGCAGTCCTGCGGGTATTCTCTCGAGAGTTGCCAGGGCAAGTTGTTGGAGAGTTTCGCCGAGTACAGGGCGAACGAGGCCGTGGCGCAGCACGACCCAGTGTGTGAGTATTACTTTTCCAGGAAGAGCATTGTGTCTATGCAGCTTTGGGAATGCGCAAATGGCCGATCGTCTCTGGCTCTTTGCCCGGAAGCCTTCGTCTCAGTGCAAGAGCGGGCCTTTGCATCGACAGTGGCTCGCAAAGTCGAGGGCGAACATTCGAAGACGAAGTGGGCAACCCAGCGCGGCCTCCGACGTTGCAAACCTGCGCTCGGCTGCGCCCACCAACGACATGTTCAGATTGGTCAGGCCCTGCAAGATGATCGCGAGTTGGCGTATTTCGTGGGCATGTGGCATCATCCAATAGAGATGTGGCAACAGCTGCTGGAACACATGGTGCCACATGATGAGATACACAACCTATCTTATCCACAGAGGCTGTCAATGGTGTACAAGTACGAGGAGTCATTCTCGAAGGCTCCCCTCGAGGCTGCCCAAAAAGAGGTCGGGCAGATGGTGAAGTACCGGAAAGCCCTTCAGACAGCGCCTGTCCAACTGATCACCGAAAGCAGCAACCTTATCATAAAGTACTTCAAGAGCGTACTCAGCATCCAGACTGCAACCTTCAGCTTGCCCTCAGAAATGTTTCAGATGATGAGAACGGACGGGTACATCCCAGAGAACGTCAGGTCAGATTATTTGGTGGAAGTGGTCGCGCCCATTGCATTCGTAGCTCCATCGCCGATGGCCC
Source organism: Prorocentrum cordatum (assembly GCA_963575745.1). Taxonomy (NCBI): domain Eukaryota; class Dinophyceae; order Prorocentrales; family Prorocentraceae; genus Prorocentrum; species Prorocentrum cordatum. Next base: position 13,960 of record CAUYUJ010013414.1, read on the forward strand.
ACTTGCAGTTTTTCCAAGTAGTTGATGCATACCCCGAACGCAAGTACCAAGTTCAATCTCCATGCGTTCCACGCACACGTTCTATGGTCCGTGTTCTCCTCGCGACCGTGACCAGAGAGTCAGATGCTGAGTTCAATGTGGTGCAGACGGATCAGGTCGCCGATCTGGACTTGTTGCAAGTATGCGGGCTTCGATTTCATAGCGTCACGGATGCCTTGTACGTTTGGCCGTTCAGTAAGCACGATGTTGCGTTCGATGTGATCCCACGGACAGTACCAACGCTTCCGCATCATGTGCGACAGCCTTTGGTTTTACCTATTGGCCTCGGCGATCCGGGCGAAGTTGGGGATCACGAGGTGCCTGCAGGTGGCATGGGCGAGGAGGCCGCGATCGTTCCCTTCGAAGGTTCCCCCAGTGATGTGGTGCGATTTCACCAGCGTATTCCACTGGAAGCGAGATCGGTGATCGAGGGCATGCTGAATAGGCGATCATTGGCAGTCCATGGGAAATACGAACCGCAAATCGATATCGATCATTGCCACGTCAACACTCTCAACTGGTTGGTGTCCGCGGGTGTTCTGGCGTGCCAGGAGGAGTTCGGGGAACGGACGTTCGCCATCGCCACGAAGTGCTTGAGATTGCGGGTGTCATCGGGTCTGAGCAGCCCACTATTGGTAAAGAATTATAACAGGGACACCCCGTGCACAGCATTAACAAAACTTGAAGCCGTGGGCTATCTGATGCGGTCAAGCTTTACGCGAGCAGTCGGTCACGTTGAACAGTTGGACCGCGAGGGCCCCAATTTGATGTTCCACGCGGAAGCGCCGTTCAGGGTGACAACGTATTTGCACGCCCTTTGTCTGAGGGAATCCATTTTCAATAAGCCTGGAGAATTACAGTTCATTTTACATGGTGGCCACGATGTCTATTACAGAGCTTTGTTGGAGCTGGATAACTTGAGCGCACTGGCTGGCAAGAGCGCAGCCGAGCTCTCAATCATGGCGGACAACGACTTCAAGGCGTTGCTTGACAAGACGACCCGGAAACGGAAAGCGGAGTTGGCGATTGAAGACGCCGACGAGTCCAGCGATCTAGGCGATTCGGTCACCCCTCGCGTCGTTCGCCAGCAGCGGCCGCTGCCACTGACCCTGGATGATTTGCGAGTGCAGCCCTACTCTTGTAGAGACCCAGCGCATTCGCATTTGAAGGTGTGTTTTGACAACTGGACTCACAGCAGTGGCAATCGTAGGGCATTCCTTGAAGGATGTCGCGCACCTGGCCACGTGAAATGCAGGCGTTATGCGTTCTTGAAGAATTTCCCAAACATGCAGAGATGCAAAGCATGGTTGTTGGCATGGGGGCAGGCTGCTCATCGTTACGCGAGCCAAGAGGCCCACATTAGTTTCAACCCGACCCAAGCAGAGGTCGACCTTGTCGAGCAGGCTGAGTTCGGATGAGCCGAGCTGGTGAACGGAAAAATTTAAATGCGCATCACATGTCCCATGAACTTCATCACGAATTGCATCGTGCATCCGCACAGCCACGTGGTAAATTCTTGAGCAACGATGGGGGCTAGGAGGAGGAGGAGGAGGAGGAGGAGGAGGAGGAGGAGGAGGAGGAGGAGGAGGGGGAGGAGGAGGAGGAGGAGGAGGAGGAGGAGGAGGCGGCGGAGGACGATACGGCAGATAGAAGAGGGAGGAGAGGGAGGTCCAGGGATGAGGGAAGTGGGGAGGACATTGCATTCTCGGTCAACTAACCTATGTTCGATCGAGTCGAACATCCGATTGTGGGCCACTATGGCCCCCCAGGGCCATGTTCGGTTGGGTCGAACATCAGATTTTGGGCCCAAGGGCCATGTTCGACTGGGTCGAACATCAAGTTTTGGGCTCATGGGTGTTCGATCGGGTCGAACATCGGATTGTGGGCCACCGTGGGCCCCCACGGCCATGTTCGGTTAGGTCGAACAACCGATTTCGGGCCTCCAGGGCAATGTTCGACCGGGTCGAACATCCGACTTTGGACCCCTCGGTTCTCGGTCGGAGGCGAGTCGTTCGGGCCCCTCGGTTCAGGATGAGTAGGATGAGAAGGTGCAGGAGAAGAAGGAGTAGGAGGAGTAGGATGAGAAGGTGGAGCAGAAGGAGGAGGACGAGGGCGGGCCTCATAGCGGCCTCTTGGGGTTTCTCGGAGGCTTCTTGGGGGTCAGTTGAGCCCTCCTGGGGGCCTCATGGCGGCCTCCTGGGGCCTCTTGGAGGCGTCTCGGGGCCATCTTGGGGGTCTCCTGGGCGCCTCTTAGGGGCATCTTGGAGGCGATCGATCAACGAAGGGGGGGTCCTTAGTTGCGACCCCTCCTCGGGAGTCCCCAGAATCGCATCTTGGACCCTTCTTGGGGCGCTCTTGGGCACTCTTGGCGCCGTCTTGGGGCACTCTTGAGCCCCTGATGGGGCCCTCTTGGAGCCATCTTGAGGCCTTGGATGGCCATCGGAAGCGAAAAGGCGAGGATGCAAAAATCATTGTTACCCATATGTTGTTGATGCATGTTGGCTTCTAGATACTTGGCCTCTTGGATTCGTTTTGGGGCGGCCTTGGGGCCTCTTGGAGCACCTTCGGAACCATGCTGACGCGTCTTAGGCTATCTTGAGCCATCTTGGAGGTCATCTTGGGCTCTGAACGTCGCTTGTGGAGCCGCCTTGAGCCATCTTAGACGCTCCAACCCCTCGCGACAGCCCCCGTCCAGGTGCAGGGGATGGGGGTAGGGGGAGGGGTAAACCCTTCCCCGAAGGGGAAGGAGGAGGTTGGAAGAGGAAATTCTCTAAACCGCCTACGCCCTAAAGGGCTGGTGGGACTTGAGTAATCTATCAGTGCTTGCGAAACAATAGTTGCGCTGCTCATTATCATCTTTATCGTCGTCATCGCCCCCGCTGGATCAGGGGCGGCTTCGTTTGAGGCTCGTGCGTTGTGTTCAGGGCGCAAAGCGCAGCCGCGGTCACAATCATCGTCGGTTTGGGCGAAGAAGGCGTGGACCGCCCCTCCATCGCGTTTCTTTTGGCTGCGTTTGGGAATCCACCCCGGGCGCGCCGACAGGGCCACGCCGAGGTCCCTCCAGGGTCCCGCCAGTGTCCCGCCAGTGTCCCGCCAGTGTCCCGCCAGTGTCCCGCCAGTGTCCCGCCAGTGTCCCGCCAGTGTCCCGCCAGGGTCCCGCCAGGGTCCCGCCAGGGCCCCGCCAGTGTCTCGCCAGGGTCCCGCCAAGATCCCGCCAGAATCCCGCCAAGGTCCCGCCAGGGTCCCTCCAGGGCCCCGCGCGCGCACCCCCCAGTCGCCGCCGTCGTCGCGGAGGTGTCGATCCGAATAGGAGGCTTCCAATTTGCAACAAATCCTCAATAGCCTCCCAAAGGAGGCCTCCACTCTGCCAAAAGCTTTCAAAAGCATGCGGAAAAGTTATGTTTTTTGCATTATCGCCTTTTCGCTTCCGATGGTCATCCGAGGCCTCGAGATGGCCTTAAGAGGGCCACATGAGGGGCTCAAGAGAGCCCCAACACGGCCCCAAGAGCGTTCCAGGAGGGGTCCAAGAGGCTATTGTGGGGCTCCAAAAGGGGGGTCGTCATTCAGGAACTTCCTTCTTTGATAGAATTTCTTGAGATGTTCCCAAGAGGCGCCCAGGAGGCCCCGAGAGGCCCCGATATGGCACCAAGATTGCTTCCAAGAGGGGTCCCAAGAGGCCGCCAAGAGGACCCCCGAAGGATCCAGGCGGCCCGCAGAGGCTCTCCCGAAGCGCGCGAGACGCCCAAGAGTTTCGCTGGATTGCCAAGACATCCCCAAGACGCCCCAAGAGGCTTCCAAAAGGCTCCCAAGAGACGTCCGAGGAGACTCCGACAGGCATTCACGAGGCTTTTGGCTATTCTGCTCGCCCTTTTCCTCATCCTCGTCCTCCTTTTCCTTCTCCTTCTCCCCCCCCTCCCCCTCCTTCTCCTCCTCCTCCTTCTCCTCCCCCTTCTCCTCCTCATCCGCCTCCTCCGTTCCACCCCCCGAGGGAGTGGCTCAAGTTGCCACCCCCGAGGGTTAAAACTGAGGCCTCAGTTTTAACCCTCAAGCGGGCCAGGTCACCGAAGGCCATGGCGCCGTTTGTGGACGTACGCTGTCATTTCATCTGATCGCTCCTGATCGCTCCTCCTCATCCGCCTCCTCCTAGAGTCATGAAGGCGTGGATGCATATCATGGATCTTCCCATGCCGAGAAGACTGATATCTATATTCACGAAGTTGCTGATCGGGACAATCACGCTTAGCAGCAGCAGCAACAGACAAATATAAAATGACAGGATCTTGTGTTTTTGACAATTGGTGTCCATGTTCTGACTGTATCATATCCGCGTGCTTCCCATGCCCAGAAGACTGAAGACTAGTTGCACGAAGTTGCTGATCTGGACAATCACGCGCAGCAGCCGAAACCAGATCTGAAATGACAGGATCCTGTGTTTTTGATTGTTGATGCCTATGTACTGGCTGTAGCACATCCTGGGACGCACTGGCTGTGTTGGCTCAAGATGTGGCTCAAGTAAAATCGTGGCTCAAGTTGCCACTTCCGAGGGTTAAAACTGAGGCCTCAGTTTTAACCCTCAAGCGGACCAGGTCACCGAAGGCCCCCGACCAGGAGCCCTGCCAAGGGTGGGGTGCCGTCCCAGTGTTTCTCTACACCAGTTGCACTCCCGAGGGGGGGGCCCAGGGGGCTCCAGGGGGGCCCCAAGAGGGTTCCAAGAAGGCTCCAGGAGGGTCGGTTCTCGGTCGGAGGTGAGTCGTTCGGGCCCCTCGGTTCTCGGTCGGGAGGTGAGTCGTTCGGGCCCCTCAGTTCTCGGTCGGGGGTGAATCGTTCGGGCCCCTATGTTCTCGCCGAGAATCGAGGGCCCGAACGACTCATCTCCAACCGAGATTCTAGGGGCCCGAACGACTCACCTCCCGACCGAGAACCGAGGGGCCCGAACGACTCACCTCCGACCGAGAACCGAGGGGCCCCAAACCGGATGCTCGACCCAGTCGACCATGGCCCTGGGGGTCTACGGTGACTCACAATCGGATTTTCGACCCGATCGAACGTGGCCCATGAGCCCAAAACTGAGTGGCCCATGAGGCCAAAACCTGAGTGCCCCATGAGCCCAAAACGATGGCCCCATCTCCAAGAGGGCTGGTGACCTGAGTGATGCTTGGGTCACACGAGCCACCCCGCTTGGCAGCCTGATGGGGGCTGAGCCGTGGTTCCATGATGCGGCCCAGGGTTGTGGCGAGCGACGTGCCGAAGAGACGGCGAATGCACGTAGGGAGCTGTAGTGGCCGCGTGCCGCTGGGGTACTCGGCGGCTGCCTTCTTGCTTGTTGGTGGGGATGCGCGAAGCGTCAAGAACTTGTTTCCCACTTCCCTGACCCATCGACCTTCCTCAACTCCCTCTCCTATCTGCCTTATCGTCCCCCTCTTGGTCACCCTCTTTGCCCCCGCACTGCCCTGATCACCTCACCTCGCTTGGGCATTGTTTCTGGATGGGCTGGATGAGCTAGAGGACGAAGCGGCCACCCCGGGACCCCTTGAAAACCAGCCCAGGAAGAACGTTTGAGAACTCACAATTCTAGATACCAAACATGGCCAGGAAAGGACGTTTGAAATTCCGTAGCTTCCCATGGCCATTTTCAGCCACGCTTGGTTTGCACATTTTGTTTCAGACATGAGCGAAACATCGCCAGTGGTGGATGGCCTCATGGTTGCGAGTAGTGCAACTCGGCGCCTGCATGGGAGTCCTTCTATATTTTTGGCAGAGCCATTTTTCGGCATTGGCGGGGCCTTCTATTCGTTGACACTGGGGGGCATCCATACTCGACTGAGAAACACTGGCGATACAGATGCGGGCCTGGAGGAGTTCAATCGGAAGCGCGGTGAGCTTGCAGGTGTAGATCTAGACCCATGCGCGTGCTATGGGCCGATGGGAGACATGATGGGTTGGGATACTTCTGCTCTTCAGGACGTGGATATCATATGTTGTGGTCCACCATGCCAACCATGGGCAAAAAGCGGCAAGCGCCTCGGCCAGGACGACGAGCGATCAAGTTGTTATTTGCGCGTTGTAGAATGGATCGAATACCTCTCACAGAGGGGGTGCCTCAAAGCATATCTGATAGAGAACAGCCCAGAGATCATGTCCACGTCGCCTGGGAATGGAGGCACATCGTTTGCCTCCGTTGTGCTTGAGAGGCTGTCCAAGAGCGTGCCATTTTTTAAGCATTCTCTGTCGATGGTTGGCCCTGGGAACTCATGCTTGCATCGGGAGCGGTGTTGGTTGCGAGGTGTTAGGGTGGATGTCCTCACGAGTGCCAGTGGCGCAATTCGGCCAATTCCAGCTCCGCTTATTCGCCTCGAGTGCCCGCGGTCTCTGGATGATGTTATACAGAAGGGTTTGTCGAACGCCAAGCCGTCTGACTTGGCGCACAATAGGAGGGTGAACCTTGAGGAGTATGTCGCGCTGGTCAAAGAAGACGCGGCCGCCGGTCGTGCAGGGCGGGTCGCCGTCTTCGACGTCGAGCGCTCCCCTAGCAGAACAATGGGGGGTTTCAAAGGGAAGGTGCGCTACGATTGCCTGCCCTCTTTTAGGACAGGAGGGCCTCTGCTCTTTTTTGCGTCGGCGCATGACATCCATGAACCACTCGAACAGCGCGAGCTGTTTCGCCTGATGAATATAGACGAGCGCTTCCGCGCCCAAGGGTATCCTGCCTCCACGAGCACATGTTCTCCTACCGTGTGCTTGAGCCGTAGAGTGACAGGGAATGCGTATCCCGTGGATATGGTGGCGCGCGTGCTGTATCCGATTGTAGAGATGTTGGCAGAGAAAGGGTTCCTCGATGGCAGGCGCAGGTCAGCGACTGCTCAGGACCTCGCTCGCATGGCCAATGAGGCCACCAGCGGCAGCGCCTCCTAACTTGGCTAGGGTTGATATTGCGCCCAAGGAAAACACAAAACAACAAAACGTTACGTTACCATCGTTGCCATTGAGACGGTCACGCATGCAAGTGCCATTCTTATACGTCCTAGTTCTCTCCTCCCTCATCATGCAAGTATCCTTTTTAGAGGGAAGAGTGCGAGTAGGAGTAAAGGTGAAAAGGTGAAAGCCGGGGCCCTAAAGGCAAGAGGGAATCTCTTCCAAAACCGACGGGGCGGTCCCCTCGGACCTGGGCAGGCGGAAGGGCTAAGCCTCTACAGTCGCCACGCGCATGCGAAATCCATCAAGCGAAGCACTGCGCTGACAAGAACAGATACTGCACATTATCAAATGCCAATCGAGCGAAACTCTGAGCAGAAATATCATCACGCAACATATATCACATCATGCACTCACGCACTGCAGAGATTATCCGTCACTCTCAGATCGGGCCCCGCGGCCCTGAGGAAAAACGCAAATGCATTTCAAGCGCCCCTTTCGCCCCCCCCCGACCCCCCCCGAAATCAATCAAGCGAGCACTGGGCCAACGCCTGCCGGCGCTTCGGGGGGTAAGAGTAAGAGTAAGAGTAAGACTTGTCAAGTGAGGCCCCGAGAGGGTCAGAAGGTTCACCTTGAAACGGGGCCCTCCTTCGGGTGACCTCTTGGGCCGCTCAGCTGGGCGTCGCTCCTGTGCCGTCCTCCCCCTCATCCGTTCCCCCCCTCATCATGGTCGTAGCCAATTTTGGCCCTGTCGAGTCCGTTTCGTTGGGTCATTGCCCCTGCTGTTTCTCAGCCGCCACAGACCGATCGCTGCACGAACTGGCGATGGCCTTTCCGTCGCCTTGCAAGTCAGGCGATCCAGTTGGCACTGGCACGCCCGAAGGAATATCCCCAGCGACGCCATTTGCTCAGTCGAGCCCTGGCACCCCAATGGACATCTCAATGTCGGGCACCCCGTTGCTCGGCGCGGCTGGAGGTGGCTGTGGTTACCAGGTGGCGTGCACGAAGTGTGGCGAGAGCGTCACCTTCGCCGAGAGCTATGCGACAGGCGCCCGGAACCCGCTGAAGCGGATTTGCAAAGTGTGCACCACCACTGACAAGTCATTGGTCCGTGGGACTAAGCTGAAGGGCAAGGGCGCCAACGTCGACAATCTCAGCGACGATGAAAAGAAGAAGATTGTCGAGATGAAGGCTTTGAAGGACCGCGTCGCTAAGATGGGCGACGACGAGAAAAAGGCTTGGTACAGGGAGCAGAAGGCGAAGACGCTGGCGAGTGGCAGCTACAAGAAGCGTAACTGGGCAGAGGCGTATGCGACGACAACTCAGACGAAGTCGACGGGCCAGGAGACCAAGGAGGGAGACCAGTTCCAGACCTTCGAGCAGTGGTGCGTTCCTCACATGCTTCTCGGCCGGTACAAGACCGAACAAGAGGCTCGGGCTGGCTACGAGGCAGCGTGCAAGGAGCCAGGTGCGATCACCATGGAGGCGCGCGGCCAGGTGCTGCTCGGCAAGTTCACAGGCGTCTCCGTGGACAAGGTCAACAAGGACGTGATCGACACCTCCGTCGTCCAGAAGAGGAAGATCGAGAGCCTCAAGGACCTGCAGGACATCCATGGCGAAGCCGCCTCCGCGCACCAGCGTTTCAACCGCCACGCGTCTAAGAGCCACCAGGATACCGAGATCAGGGGCCCGCGCATTTCGCACTCCGAGGTGGAGCACTGCTTGTCGGTGGACGACGTGAAGGCGCACGACGTTCTCAAGAACCCGATCCTGAGGGAAATCGAGGACAAGAACGCAATGCTGGTGGAGCAGGATGACCACCTTGCCGACGAGGCCGCCGCTGCAAAGCAGCAAGTTGACGAGCAGAAGAAGAAAGCCGACGGCAAGCAGAGCAAGACCTCCCTCGACTTGGACCTCGAAATCGAGACCCTCAAGACCGCGGTGAAGTCCGCCGAGACCGAGTTCCAGGCGAGCCGCCTCAACTGGACCAAGGATATCAAGACAATCGAGGCTGCCGCTGAGAAGTTGGCTGCGGACTCTGGCAACGAGGCGTTCCAGAAGGGTGTTGTGGAGAAGACAACTGCTTGCGATACAGCGCTTGGCGAGGTCAAAGTCTATCACGCGGAAGTGATCAAGTCCTACACCGACTGGATGAAGACGCAAGGGCTGACTGCGGAGGCCTGTGTGAAGAAGAGGAATGACCTGAAGGAGGTGGTGAAGTCCGCCAGCAAGCACGACAAGATCAAGGACGTGAAGACGGCGATCCAGGATCTGACCAAGTACAAGAACGAGATCGCCAAGAGGGCCGCGCTGGGCGCGAAGGCTCAGGCGAAGCAGAGCGCTCTCAACAAGGAGGTGTCGGGTGCAGTTGGGGGCGAGTTCGCTGGCGACTGCAGCTTGTACACCGCCGCAGCTTCTCTCGATGCGGATATTTTCGGCACGAATTTGAAGTGGACGTTGGCCGACGTCTTCGAGTCGGAGAGGCCGTCAGCAGTTGTGTTTTCGGCCGAGCGCACGAAGGACGTTCTCGGCGGGGTCTTGGGGTTGGACTACTACGAGGCGCAGAAGACATGGGTGCACGGCGCCATGAAGAAGAGCAAGCAGACGCACGCCGATGCCATCATCGCGAAGGCGTCGGTCGCCACGAAGCTCACAGGCCTGCTTAAGAAGGCAATTGCTGGTGCTGAGCCTATGACGGCATCGTCGGGCACAGCTAGCGTCGACGAGCAGTTCAAGATGAGGTTCTACCAGTGCCAAGCCAAGGCAACCTACGCTTCGGTGGGGGTCTCGAACTTTCTCGTCGACGCGCGCTTGGTTCTCGAGGGGACAGAGGAGATCATCGGGGTGGACTTGGACTGCATCAAGGGCGACACGCTCGGGCTGAAGGAGAGGACCTTCTTGGATATGGATGCGGGCGCTCTGCGGCAAGCCATCATCGACCACGGCTTCGCCTACAAGGGCGCGCCCGGGTCGATGCGCATCATCCCGCCGAGATTCGCCGTGCTGCTTCGCTCGGGCGAAGATGGCACCCACGGGCTCCAATGGTCGACGCTCGGCGGCGAGGCGAACTCGAAGACCACCGTGAAGCGCTTGACCGACCTCGTCAGTCAGGAGCCCGACCTTGGGCACCCGGGCTCGATGCAGAAAGCTCTGATCGAGTACGCGAGCGCAAAGGCGTGAGTTAGCGCGTGGTGCGCCCTCATCTGGGCCTCCTCCTGCCCCCCCTCACCCTCCTTGCCCAGGAGCAGGGCTGCCCCAATAACCAGTCGAGCGAGGGGTCCACTCTTCCTCCTCCGTTCCTCCTCCCTTCCTCCCTTCCTCCTCCCTTCCTCCTCCCTTCCTCCTCCTCCTCCTCTCCTCCTCCACCTCCTCCTCCTCCTCCTGCTCCCCCCCTTGACCCTCCTCCTCCTCCTCCTCCTCCTCCTCCTCCCCCCCCCCCTTCCTCCTCCTCCTCCTCCTGCGACCCCGCACACACGAAACTGACGCTTCCCCCGCCGTCTTTTAGCCCTAGTATGCCTTCTCCTGTCTCTGCGCAGTGCAACTTTTCCCAGGCGCCTCTCGGAGGGGGGGGGCTCTCTGAGGGCAGGGGGGAGGGGGGAGAGGAGGGAGAAAGGGGGAGGAGGAGTTGCAGGGGTCGCAGCGGAGCGCCATGAAGGGGGACTGGCGCAGGACAGCTGCGATCTCCAGTCCAGTTTTGGCAGTGCGTGCTGTTCGCCACTCCGAGTTTAGAGCGATAGCGCCATCGAGTCCTCGAGAAAGGGAAAAATCCAGACTTGGAGCCCTGGGCGTCGGACGCGGGGTTCGAGCGCCACGTGCTTCTGATCAGATTCTTGTACTTCCAATGATTTTCTGTGAAGGTTTATGTCATGACGAATCGTGTCGTGTGTGTTCGTGCTCGGACGTTGGTCAAACCACCTGGTTGCGTCTCGCGCCCCCAGATCAATGCAAGTCTCACTTACTTCACCTATCTGGGTCAAGAGTTGCGTCATGACAGCTATATGGTCACAGGGCCCTCCTCTTAGCCAAGTTGCGTTGGGATGGGCATGCGCTACTTGTATGTTATCTAGTGGCCTTCGGCCCATCCCGCCACCGTGCTTCTTGGGCCGTTCCGAGGGCCTCTAGGGCCGTCTTGGGATCCTCTTGGAGCCCTCTTGGCCCGTCTTGGGGCCCAGGAGGCCCGCGCGACGCACTCCAGCAGCGCCCGAGAACGCTTGAGAGCGCCCGCGAGCGCCTGGGACACCGGGGGCCCGTGCCCTTAAGAACCTTACGGGCCCAAATGCCTCTGTGGGTTGCATGAGCCTTGGGGCACTCCACTACGGCTGCGCCGTTCCGCCCGCCGAATTTGTCTGGCTGCGCCGTTCCGCCCGCCCAGGGTTTCTAGGGAGACAACGTAAAATTGTTGGGCGCGCGTCCATCTGCACGACTCCAGGAGGTCACCTTAAAAAGAAGGCCGTTTTAGGGTGGCCCTTCTGACGGCCCCATCAAAGCGACCCCGAAGAGGACTTTGCGCGCGAGATGGGATTTCTATAGACGCGCGTTCAGCTAGCAATGGAAACCCACACGGCCAGCAATGAAAACACGCGCGGCCATCAGTGAATCACCGCGCGGACCGCGATTTTTTTTGATGCGAGTTTTTAATAAGGCAATGCGCTGCCTTGTTTCCCCTAAGGTCGATGGTATAAAAAAATCAAAACCAAGGCTCCCCGTGCGAGCGGTTCCAATCGGCGCGCCGTTATCAAAAACACGTGGTGTTGTCCGCGCCATGTTCAGAGATTCGTGCGTGCGTTTGGGAATTCCAAGCGTACGGTCGCTGCTCGACACATGATTTTCGCTTGCTGAGAACCTGCGCAACAAATCTCACATTTTGGCGTCGATGGAAAAGAGCGCGCGCGTGGCCGCGGAGACGAATCCAACAGTTGCGCAATTTTGATTGCGCTGCTGCTGGCAACGAAAGCCACTCGGTTGACTTTCTGAAAACAGCACCCCGCGGGCAGGGCCGCGCGCGAAAACAAGTCCCACGCGCCCCATGAATCCAGGGGGTGTCCACGGTAGTTGGGATCATACTTGGACCCCGAAAGGGTCCGGGGACCCATTTTGAGGCTAGGGCCCGCAGGCCCTGGCGGCGGCGGGAAAGGCGGCGGCGGGCGGGGTACGGGGGCGGCGGCGACGACGGCGGCGGCGACGACGAAGGCGACGGCGGCGACGACGAAGGCGACGGCGGCGACGGCGGCGGCGACGACGGCGGCGGCGGCAGCGGCGGCGGGCGGCGACGACGGCAGCGAGGGCGACGATGGTGGCGGCGACGGCGACGACGACGGCGGCGGCGGCGACTGCGGCACCGACTGCGACGACGACGACGGCGGCGACGGCGGCAGCGGGCACGGCGACGGCGACGGCGACGTGGATGGCAGCGGCGACGGCTACGACGACGACGCCGTCGACGACGACGAGGACGACGCCGACGCCGACGCCGACGCCGACGCCGACGCCGACGCCGACGCCGACGCCGACGCCGACGCCGACGCCGACGCCGACGCCGACGCCGACGCCGACGCCGACGCCGACGACGCCGACGCCGACGCCGACGCGACGACGCCGACGCCGACGCCGACGCCGACGCCGACGCCGACGCCGACGCCGACGCCGACGCCGACGCCGACGCCGACGCCGCGACGCCGACGCGCGACGCCGACGCCGACGACGACGCCGACGACCGACGACGACGACGACGACGACGACGACGACGACGACGACGACGACGACGACGACGACGACGACGACGACGACGACGACGACGACGACGACGACGACGACGACGACGACGACGACGACGACGACGACGACGACGACGACGACGACGACGACGACGACGACGACGACGACGACGACGACGACTGGGGATTACCAGCTCCCGTATGCACCTATGGGGGATTCGGAGCTCTCGACGCACGCCCCGCCGAGGCTACGGGCACGACGTGGCCCGGCCTGCAAAAGATTGCAAACGGACACCAGTGCCAGCGATCATCGATTCAGGAGATTGTTCCTCGACTTCGGTTTCTGGAGGCCGGCTTCGGACTCAGGGGCCCCCAGAAGTCGATCCCCGACGGGAAACTGATCCGAATGCACCCTGGCAAGGGTCTGGGGACCGATTTTGAACCGATTTGGGACCGGCAGTCGTCGTCGTCGCCGTCGTCGCCGTCGTCGTCGTCGTCGTCGTCGTCGTCGTCGACCAGGAGGGGATGGCGAACCCCCCAATTCGGGGTGGCCCCGCTGACGGGCGCTGGCGCCCAAAGCCAGTGGACCTCGAAACAGCATCTCACCATGCTCTCCCACCAGTGGACCTCCTCCCCTTCCATGCTCTTCCTGATCACCCTCCCCTCTTCCCCCGATGACGACGATGATGACGATGAGGAAGGTGGTGGTACTGATGCTGACGAGCTCATCATGATCATCACAATCATCATCATCACCATCATCATCATCTTCATCACCAACGCCAACACTACCATCACCATCCACACCATCGTCACAATCATCCTCCTCCACCTCATCATCATCAATGCCATCACCATCGTCATTATCATCACCACCATCATCAGGATCCATCGCCGCAGGGGCCCGATTTCCAAAGCCCCGTTGGCAGGAACAGAAGCCCCGTTGGCAGGAACAGACGTTAGGGGGCGGCGGATCAAGTGACCTTCGACCAATCCCGCCACCGTGCCTGGGTTGTGGGTTAGAGGCCTCATGGATGTTCGTTTGGATATCGTGGGAGGCCTATCGGGGGCATCTTGGAGGCTGTTTTGGGGCCTCTGGGGGGGGGGGGGGGGGGGGGCGTTTGGGGGCCGGTTTTTAGACTTCTCGGGGGCCTCTTGGGGCATCCAGATGACCTCTTGGGCCTGTTGGGGCCTCTTGGGGCCCTCTTGGGGCGGACTGCTCGAATTGTCGGTTCGTGTTCCCCCTCTTGGGGCCGTCTTGGGGCCTTCTTGGGCGATCTTGGGCGCCTCTTCAACATCTTTGGGGCCCTCTTGGACCGTCTTGATGCCTTCTTGGGGGCCTCTTGGGGCGGCTTTGGGGGCCTCTGTGGCCATCTTGGTTCGTCAGAAGCCCGAAAACGCAAAACGCGAAAAACATTGAAAACCATGAAAGTAACATCAATGATGTTTGCCTCTTTGGGCATTTGTGGTCCTCTTGGAGCTCTCTTGGGACTTCCGTGTGGCCTCTTATGCCATCTTGGACGTCTTGAAGCGTTCTTTGACTGTCTTGGAGGCCTCTTGGACCCTCTTGGGCGCTTTTGGGGCCCTTTTTTGCCTGTCTTGGGGCCCTCTGGCTTCTGGAAAAGTTATGCGGGGCAGCCCAAGAACGCACGAACATTTATGCGGGGCAGCCCAAGTTATGTGGGGTCCCAGCCCTCAGAATACTATAATCCCAGAGCCCTGAGTATAGAAAACAAAGGACACATGAGGACCTGGAGGACATTCTACGTTCGCCTCGCGGCACGGTGGCGGATAGGAGGAGGAGGAGGATAGGAGGAGGAGGAGGAGGGCTAGGAGGACAAGGAGGAGGAGTGCGAGGAGGAGATGGAGAGGAGGAGCTTGAGGACAAATAGTTGCAGGTGCAGGGGAAATATGCAGGGTTTGCCGTCACTTGTGGAAGGCAACGCCTTCGTATATACACTTGTCGTATGTTGTGCCTCTTTCTCAAGTTTTTTCGATTGCAGTAGTGAGATGCGACGCGTGACCCTCTATTCCGCCTCGTGGCTTGCAACGTCCTTGCCAGACATCGCCACGTTACCAACACATTATATCTACATTCACAGAGGAATTGCGGGCCCATGCGCAGGACAAGCTATGTAGCGTCTTACGCAGGCAGCAGCTCTTAGTCGCTACCGAGGATCATCTGTTCCAGATTTGGACTGCAGGCAGGAGGCGTGTGCGGGGCTTTGGTACGCCTGCGCGTATCGCTCGGAGTTGTCCAGGATCTTAAGCAGCAGCACGATACTACGGCTCCCACATCTGTGTCCAGCCCTGCGGGGCCGATTTGGTCGGATTGCGGAAGACCGATGCTGCTTTGTGATAGCCACCGCTTTGCACCAAAACTACACGTGGTACATCTCGAGGGAGTGAGAGGGAAGTGTATAGGTCAGATGCTCGTTTTGGGGACTTCCCAGGGGCCCACCTAGCAGATATGTTCGATGCAGGTTCGATTCAGGTTCGACTCAGGTTCGATTCAGGATCGATTCAGGGACGGCTCGAATCGACGGACGCCCGACGCAGCTTCGACGCACGAGTGCAGCGAGTGTCTCCAGGAAGGTCCACATACTGATGATCCAACATAGGGACGATGGATGGAGAGATAAGCAATTAGCTGACAGAGAGCAGGCCGCGAATGCTCGGGCGCGATGGGGAAGGAAGGTCATGTGCGGGGGCATGAGAGTTAAGCAAGCAGGGGACGGGGCCAGTGCGAACGACGGCCCGTGGTGCAAGTGCAGCGCAGTCCAACGCGGACTGGATGTGGACATTCGTTCAGGCGCGTGTGTTGTCGGATCATCGTCGTTGTTGGCGCGAGCTTTGCGTTGGGCGAGTGGACGAGTTTGCCGGGGCTGGCGTGATGAGCCCGCCAGGGCATGGCGGCGCGATCATGCCGCATGATATCCTTACCCGTTTCGAGCGCTGGCTTCGGATGGCAGGCCGAAACACTCTGGAGTTAGCCAGGGTCTGGTTGGTTCTCGGCCTGGCTGTTTGCGATGGCCGGCCCGGGCCTCCCTGAGTAGCCAGAGAAGTAGCAGCATCGGCGGAGGCAGCGGCGGCTCCAGCAGGGGTTTGCGCGAGCCGAGAGGGAGGATGGGGCGAGGAGACGTTCGAGATCGTGCACATCATGCCTCTCCGCCCGGTCAGAAGCCTGACCCCCGAATTGCATACCAGACTCCTCTGCTCACGCTTCAGGCCCCCCCTCCTTCCATTCACCTGGATCTTGGAAGGGGCGAAGGGGGTACCGCAGCCTTGGGTCGCCATGGAGGCTGGCGGTTTGGCTCCGCGGGGTTTGTCTTCGTCTGTGGTTTGTGGCCCGAGCGGACGGACGGACGTGCGGCAGGCCAAGGTCGACGGCTGTGCTTTCACGATCTGTCAAGTGTTCTTCGCTTCCACAATGACGGCGTAACTCACAGCGGACGCATTCCTGGATATTCAACATGCTGTCGTTCCAAGATATTCATGCAACCGGTTCAGGACGCCTGCACCCCACAATGCGAACTAGCACATGCCGACTGGGGAGCGAGAGGGACATGAGGGGGCATTGTCAGGGCTCAAGAGACGGGGGTCAATGCAAACGGAGGTCAGCCAGGGCACCGGATCCTGCAGGATCCTGCGAAGACCCCCTCTGGCTGACCCAGGTTAGCGAGCCGCTCGTGGCCGCCAGGCGGCCGCGCATATTGGCTGACCCGGGTTTGCGAAGACCTGCGTTGCATTTTTTGTCTTGCATTGCAGTTTTTGGTTTTCTGCTGACCCGGGTCTGGATTGACCCGGGTCAGAAGATCCCCGACATGGGTCTAGGCTTCCCAGATGGGATCCGAATGGATGGGGTCGTGGGAGCGCGCCGCATCGTCGACGATGCATCGGCGATACCTTTGCGGTGCGGCGCGATCTTCCGACCCAACCGCTCGGACCCCATCTCGGAGGCCTTTAGGGAGAGCGAGAGGGAGAGAGATAGAGGAAGAGAGAGAGAGAGTGATCAAAAGAGGCGGAACCACCGCTTCCCTGATCATTGGCGTTTGCTAAACGACCCTGGGCATTTACTACACAACCCTGCCCTGATCGATTTTTGTCCTTGGGGTGCGTTTTCTAAACGGCTTCTCATGCCGGGGTGGTTATTATACGGGTCGGCACCCTGCTTTCTAAAATAGAGAGAGGGGGGGAGGGAGTGAGAAGCGGGAGGAGGGAGGTATTAAGGATGGCGAAGCAGAGGATGTTTGGACGGTTTCCCAGGGCGATCTGCAGCTCGCGCCCCGGACGGCGAGGATCTTCATGCTGCTGACGGTGCTGCTCTTGCAGGCCGCGGCCGTGCTCACAGCTTCGCGCAAGGCGCGCCGCCCGCGTTCCTCTCTCTCTCTCTCTCATTCCCCATATCCTAAGATGGGGTTCTTGTTATTCCCCATATCCTAAGATGGGGTTCTTGTTATTACTTGGACGCCTCCTACTCCTCCTCCTCCTTCCTCCTCCTCTTTCCTCCCCCCCTCCTGTCGGAGTTACTCATACTCAGACTTGCTCATACACAGACTTACTCATATTCAGACTTACTCATACTCAGACCTACTCATACTCAGACTTACTCACACTCAGACATACTCATACACAGACTTACTCATACACAGACTTACTCATACACAGATTTGGAGGATGTCTCGAGCGAGGCGCTCATTTCAGCACCCCTAAGGGGAGCCGCCAGGGGTGGTTGCACGGGCTCGTTCGCGGCCATTTTGTGGGGATGTCTCAGGCGGTTTGCCTGTTTCTGGGCCCAACATCCTTCGCTTTCGGAGCAGATTTGGAGGATGTCTCGAGCGAGGCGCTCATTTCAGCACCCCTAAGGGGAGCCGCCAGGGGTGTTTGCACGGGCTCGTTCGCGGCCATTTTGTGGGGATGTCTCAGGCGGTTTGCTTGTTTCTGGGCCCAACATCCTTCGCTTTCGGAGCAGATTTGGAGGATGTCTCGAGCGAGGCGCTCATTTTCACCCCCCAGGTGGGCCAGATTTTGAGGATGTCTCGATCGGTTTGCTTGTTTTGGTGGCCAGGCTCGTGGGCGCAGATTCTTCTCAGGATGCCACAGGAGGCTCCAACAGGCTCCAGGAGGCCCCAGGAGACCACATGAGGTCCCAGGAGGCATCAGGAGGCCACAGAAAGACTCAAGAGGCCACAGGATGTCCCAAGAGGCTCCAGGAGGCCCCAGGAAGCTCCAGAAGGCCTCAGGAAACCACAGGAGGCCCCAGGAGGCAACAGGAAGCGCCAGGAGGCCTCGGAAGGCAACAGGAGGCCCCGAGAGGCCCCAGGAGCAGGAGGCCTCAGAAGGCAACAGGAGTGGCTCCAATCCCATGTGTTTTACGTATGCTCCTACCGATTGGGCCTCACCTGGAGCACGATTCTTTGATGTTCTACGTATGTTTCTATAGATGGTCCTTCTCCTGTGTACACAATGTTTACTCATGTTACTATGTATTGGGCCTCTCCTGGGGCACGAGTCCTTGGTGTTTTACGCGTGTTCCTATAGATTGCCCTTCTCCTGAAGCTCTAATCCGCGATGTTTTATGTACGTCTGTTGCTATAGATTGCGCCTCTCCTGGGGCACGAAACCTTCCTAGGAGGCCCCGGGAGGTCCCAAGAGGCCCCTGGAGACCCCAGGAAGCCCCAGTAGGTTTCAGGAGGCCCCAGGAGGCCCCAGGCTCATGCACAGAGGCGCGCTCGTACTACTGAGGCTCATTCATTCGCAGTTAGATTGATGTCCAGACCGTCACAACTGAAGCCCGTTAGTATTCGAAAGCTCTTGCGCCTAGACATTCACGGCGGACAGGTCCATGCGAGTAGATGCACGTATGGGGAGCTCCACGCAGTGAATAATTACTTGGACGCCTCCTACTCCTCCTCCTTCCTCCTCCTCTTTTCTCCTCCCTTCCTGTCGGGCTTACTCATACTCAGACTTGCTCATACACAGACTTACTCATATTCAGACTTACTCATACTCAGACCTACTCATACTCAGACTTACTCACACTCAGACATACTCATACACAGACTTACTCACACCCAGCCGTACTCATACACAGACTCATGCATACCCAGACTTACTCATACACAGTATTAGTCATACTCAGACTTACTCATACCCAGACGTACACATACACAGACTTTCTCATACACAGACCTACTCATACCCAGACTTACTCATACACAGACTCACTCATACTCAGACTTACTCATACTCAGCACCCCTAAGGGGAGCCGCCAGGGGTGGTTGCACGGGCTCGTTCGCGGCCATTTTGTGGGGATGTCTCAGGCGGTTTGCCTGTTTCTGTGCCCAACATCCTTCGCTTTCGGAGCAGATTTGGAGGATGTCTCGAGCGAGGCGCTCATTTCAGCACCCCTAAGGGGAGCCGCCAGGGGTGGTTGCACGGGCTCGTTCGCGGCCATTTTGTGGGGATGTCTCAGGCGGTTTGCCTGTTTCTGTGCCCAACATCCTTCGCTTTCGGAGCAGATTTGGAGGATGTCTCGAGCGAGGCGCTCATTTCAGCACCCCTAAGGGGAGCCGCCAGGGGTGGTTGCACGGGCTCGTTCGCGGCCATTTTGTGGGGATGTCTCAGGCGGTTTGCCTGTTTCTGTGCCCAACATCCTTCGCTTTCGGAGCAGATTTGGAGGATGTCTCGAGCGAGGCGCTCATTTTCACCCCCCAGGTGGGCCAGATTTTGAGGATGTCTCGATCGGTTTGTTAGTTTTGGTGGCCAGGCTCGTGGGCGCAGATTCTTCTCAGGATGCCACAGGAGGCTCCAACAGGCTCCAGGAGGCTCCAGGAGACCACATGAGGTCCCAGGAGGCATCAGGAGGCAACAGAAAGACTCAAGAGGTTACAGGATGTCCCAAGAGGCTCCAGGAGGCCCCAGGAAGCTCCAGAAGGCTTCAGGAAACCACAGGAGGCCCCAGGAGGCAACAGGAAACGCCAGGAGGCCTCGGAAGGCAACAGGAGGCCCCGAGAGGCCCCAGGAGCAGGAGGCCTCAGAAGGCAACAGGAGTGGCTCCAATCCCATGTGTTTTACGTATGCTCCTATCGATTGGGCCTCACCTGGAGCACGATTCTTTGATGTTCTACGTATGTTTCTATAGATGGTCCTTCTCCTGTGTACACAATCCTAAATGTTTTACTCATGTTACTATGTATTGGGCCTCTCCTGGGGCACGAGTCCTTTGTGTTTTACGCGTGTTCCTATAGATTGCCCTTCTCTTGTGGCTCTAATCCGCAATGTTTTATGTACGTCTGTTGCTATAGATTGCGCCTCTCCTGGGGCACGAAACCTTCCTAGGAGGTCCCAAGAGGCTCCTGGAGACCCCACGAAGCCCCAGTAGGTTTCAGGAGGCCCCAGGAGGCCCCAGGCTCATGCACAGAGACGCGCTCGTACTACTGAGGCTCATTCACACTCCAATTCATTCGCAGTTAGATTGATGTCCAGACCGTCACAACTGAAGCCCGTTAGTATTCGAAAGCTCTTGCGCCTAGACATTCACGGCGGACAGGTCCATGCGAGTAGATGCACAAATGGGGAGCTCCACGCGGTGATTTTTTTTTTTTTGTTCTCTCTCTCTCTCTCTCTCTCTTTCGTTATATATATATATATATATATATACGTGTATATATATGTATATTCACAGATGTACACGAGCAGGGTTACATGCCCAATAATTCGACCACCGCCCATTTTAATTAATTTTAGTTCAGTGCGTCGCCCGTGCGTCGCCCGTGCACCGCCCCTGGTTTGTGTCTCTGTCCCGAATCCCGACCTCCCAAAGTGCGTGGGCGAGACGCGGCGCGACTTCGGAATTTCGCTGGCGACATATAGGTTTCCGACGCCGGTGCACCAGCAGCCAATTTGGCGGTCGTAGCGCACTCCTACTTCGACGGTCCACCAACGCTTTCTGTTTTTCATTCGGCGCAAGAGGATTCGCTGGTGCGTATTTTCGGGGGGCGCCAACCGTAATTGCGGACGAAGACGCCTTGCGTTGATTGGGGGCTGTGCGCGTCGCGCCACGGTGGGGGTGACGTCACGTCGCGCGACGCGGCGCCACTTCGCCCCGCCGCATTGCGCCCCGCACCCCCATGTCGTTTCGCGCCAGTCTTCCTGCCCTTCCCCCTCTTCATTCCTTCTCCCCTCGTCGAACGCGTTGCGCGTGTTGTCGCGTCAGCAAAAGTATATTCGGTTTTTTGTGTCAGGCTGCCGTCCGTTCCCTTTTCCGCCCACCCTTCCCTCGCCTCACTTTCTTTTCTTTCTCCCCAAATGCATCGGCGAGCGAGACGTCGCCAAGTTGCTGCACTGACGAACCGATGTTGAAATTATGACGGGGCGTGCGCTTGAAATTGGTTACTCCGTGTGCGTTGCATCTCCATGTCGTCTACTTGTCTCTTCGCGTTCGTTGTTCTCACGCGCGTGCCTCGCTATGTTCGCGATTGTCGCGCGCATTCCTGGATTGTTTCGCCAGCGGGCCGCGCAGTTCACCGCCCGTCAGGAGACCTCGGCGCCCTTCGAGCGATTCGCGCGCGACCTGCGCGCGACGCGCGAACGACCCGAGCGACGCGCGCGCGACGCGCGCGCGACGCACGGGCGGAGGGAAGGGGCGACGCATGCGGCAACGTTGGCATTCCAAGGAACGCGGAATGGCCAGGCGGCATCGCTGGCATTCTCAGCGACGCGGCAACAGCAGCTCTTGGCTCTTGTGGCTATGGCGCGGAAGCCCTGCGCGTCGCCGCGCTCGCTCTCGCCGCTGGCAGCGCCCATTGTCGGGGCGCAGGTGGGGCCAGTCAGTCGGGGCCCCTCGGCGTGCTCGAGGCAGGCCGCCCGCGCGTTATATTGCGCCCTTGATGTCCATGGCGCTTGGGGCAGCGCGGGGCGCAGTTGCTTCGCCCGCGACTTCCGTCGACCATCCAATGAGTTCCACTTCGGCTGCCCAGCGCCCCCCTCCCTCGCCCCCCCCCCGGCCCCCCCCCGCCCCCGCCGCCCTCTCGGCAGCTTTTGCTTTCTTGACCTATGCAGGCTTTCAGCGGGCGTGGGGCGCCGCCGCCGGCGCTCGGGGGCGCGGGGCGCAGTGGCCGAGACTCGAGGCGCGCCGCGGGAGACGCGGCCATTTTGGATTCTGCGCGGGCAGCAGCAACGTTGCAGACAGACGACAGGCCCTGGGGAAATATGCGCGAACGGGCGCGCCCAAGAAGCCGGCGCCTGCGGCGCGCGAGCGGGCTCGCGCGCGCGAGGCGGCGGGGGCCAGGCGCCGCGAAGATCGACGAGGGAGCGAGGCGATCCAGGGCGCGCCCCGAGAAGCGCATCCAAAGATGCGGGGGGGGGGTGCGCAACGTTGAGATAGACGGGGCGACGCGCTGCGACGCGCGCAATCAAGGAGGGCCACTGCGCGCGCTGGGCGAAGGCATTGCCGTCTGCGCGATGGAGGTGCAACGCCGGGAGGAGCGGCGGCGATCGGGTGAAAACAGGGGGGTGCATCGCAGGCAGGTTGGAGGAGACATACAAAACGAGCAACAGAGATGGCGGTGGAAACGACCAAGGAGAAGCGACCGCAAACGCGGGGCCCCCACGCCGACTGGCAAAGTGAACGTAAGTATGTGATTGCGCAGACGAGCGATGGGATTCGCGATCGTGCCCAAGGCGCCCCATCCGCATCGCGATCCAAGGCCCCGCCGAATGGGGGTCGCGACCCGAGCGCCGCGCCATTTCTTCCTCCGGCCCTTCCACTCGCGGAGCAGGCGCCCGCGACGCGCGCGGCGCGGAAGGGTCGGTTTCTGACCGATGGCAGACATGCAAATTGCCTATGGTTACTTGTCGGTTGCGGTGTCTGATAGATGGCGATCGGCGGCCGGGGCCGGCCCGCCCCGCTCGCCGGGCCCAGCGCGATCGACGCGAGAGCGAGCCGCCGCTCTGTTTCGCCCGGGCCGCCGAAACACACGGCGCTCGCTTGCGCTCGTCGCCGCGGCGCGCTCGGCGCGCCCGGGCGCGGCGCGCAGCGCGCGCGAAAAATGGGCCCAGGGGTGCAGTGCATTCGCGGGGCGGGGCGCCGCGAGTGAATTTCCGGAGCAATCCACGCTGGTTCGCGACGACGTCAGCAACGACGCGACGCGCGCGAGGATGGGCCATGCAGGGCTCGCTCGCAACCTCGCGCTGCCCGTCGCGATCCATTATTGCCGTCTTTGCCATTCGCCGCGCTGGATATCTTTAGGTTGGCCTCTCATCGCCGTCTTTTTTTTCTTCGCCGCCCCCGTCGGGGAAGTTGGGCGCCCTCCCCGGGCGACCTCGGGCGCGAAACTTCGGGTGCGTAGTGCGCTTGTTTCGCGCCCGCCCCCCCTCCCGTTCTCGGACTTTCTCCTTTGCGAAGATTCGAGCGCGCGGCCGCGTGGGATTCCGCGGCGCGAATTGCCGGGCGCGCGCGCGGCGGGCGCCTTCGCCGGCGTCGCGCCCGAGCGGGGGGGGGAATTCGCGGCCTCGCGCGCGCGGCGCCCTCGCCGACGCCGCGGGGGCCGCGCGCGTCGATCGAGGGCCCCGACGCGCAGAGCGCCGTCGCCCGCTGGCTCGCGGCGGTCAGCGACGCTGGTCGGGGGCCCCCGCCGGGCCGCCCGAAAACTTGCGCTGGGCGCCCTGGGCGCGCCCTAGAGCGGGACCGCGGCGAATCGCAGGGCCGCTTGCGAACTTCCCTGCCGAAGCTACGCCCGATGGAAACCATTGGCGGACTAATTGGCGGCCGCCCCCAGGGGGCGCTCGCGGGGCCGACGGGCGGCGCGCCCGCGGGTTTCCGGCGAGGCAGGTCGCTCCGCGGCAAGGATGCGTCAGCGCGGCGCCGCGGCGCGCGCGCCCCGCTGCGCTCGCGGCTAGACGGGGCGGGCGCGGGCGGGGGGGCAGGAAGGGGGCATGGGGGGGGGCATGGTGGGCGGGGGGCATGGGGGGGCAGGAGGGGGCCCCCTTTCGCACCCCGCCATCGCCCCCCCGCAACGCGTTCGCCCGCTTCGCCCCCTGCCTGCGTTTTCCCGCCCCTCCCGCACTGTCTCTCGCCTTTCCCCGCCATCTTGCCATCCTCTTCTGCCGCCCCGCGCGCCCGCGCCGAATTCCCGCTGCCCCCCCCCCCTCAGCCCAGCTGACGCCTGTGCCCGCCGCCCTTGCGTGATCGCCTGCGCGCGTCCGCGTTGAAATCCGGTTCCTGGCCCCGCTCTCGCCCTGGCCGGACCTCTTGGCGTCTGGCCCGGCGCCATTCAGGGCTGCGCGCCGCTGGTTGGCGCGTCGCGCCCCGCCGATGGCATGGGGGCTTGATGCGGCGCAGAAGAAAAAGTAGTATTGTAAGTTTGTGCGTGTATATATATACACGTGTGTATATAAATACATATATATATATATATATATATATATGTACATGACATTATTTCCTTACCTAGGCGCTGCCCAGAAGGGTTCTTACGCTCTGGGCACAATGGGGTCGGGCAGTGGAAAGCGCCCCGGGCGGTCCCCGAGTATCCGCCCCGCGGTTCCCCCAGTTACTAGCGTTGCTTATCTCATCTTAGCTTAGCTTATTTCATTGTAGCTTAGCTTAGCTCCACCTTGGCTCAGGTTTATCTTAGCTTAGCTTGCCTTCACCTTAGCTCCGCTGAGCTTCATAGCAGAGCACAGCATAACATACCGTAGTATAGCATCGCGCAGCAAAGCATAACATACCATAGCCCAGCATTGCGTAGCATAGCGCAGCATTGCATAGCACAGCATAGCATAGCGCAGCACAGCGCAGCACAGCGCAGCACAGCATAGCACAGCGCAGCATAGCATAGCATAGCATATCATAGCATCGCATAGCATAGGTCTGCGCAGCATGGCATATATTATCATAGCATCGCATAACTTAGCAAAGCGCAGCGTCACATTAGCATAACGTATCATAGCATAGCATAGCGCAGCATAGCACGGCACAGCATAGCAGAGCATAGCATAGCAAGGAATGCTTCTTTCCTAGGGGCTTCAACTTCTAGGTAGGGTCGCACGGGGGTAGTTAGTTAGTTAGTTAGTTAGTTAGTTAGTTTATATATATAGTATATATACATTATATATATATATATATATATATATGTAACGATCGCTTTTCGCTTATTAGTTGCTGGTGTTATCTACCCCACCAGACGATGCAGGGGCCTGCGCGCGTCTAGCCGCAGCCGCGCCAAGCGAGATCGAACCCGCCATTGGTTGTGCGACGATTCGCTCAGACATTTCGTTCTGCGCGCGCGGCGCGGTCGCCGCGCCCTTGCGTCGGCCGCCCGACGTTCGCCCGCTCGTCGCGCTGCCGCGGGCGCGTCTGACAAGCATCTGACGGTTTGGCGCGGCGTGCGTCGCGCAGCTCGTTCGCGACGCGGCCGGCGCCGCTGGCGCCGCGCGGCGATGGGTCTTGTTTTGGCGGGGCAAGCAGTGGTGCCGCGCATTCGCGACGATATTCAATGACGTTCGTTTGCGCTGGGCGGCCGCCTCGCTAGCGCCGCTCGGGCGGTCGACGGGGTCGGGCGACCTTCCGAGCGACTCGGAGACGCGGGCCAGGGGCGAATCGGAAGAGGAGTCCAGCGCGGCATCTGCGAGGGGCGCCGCGGAGAGACCGAGCGCGCGAATGGCGACGATCGCCGAAGAGGTAATGGTGGCAACCGATTGTTTAATTTGCGTTTTTGGGTTTCGAATTATGAAATATGTTGTTTTGAAGCAGCGCTCTTTGCAGATTGCGCGCGCGGCGCCACGCGGAAACCAAAGCGGCGCGTGGCGCGCGCGGGCTGCGCGCACGAGCACTACGTCACGCGCGATGCGTTCTGCGTGATTTCGCCGCGGCAGCCGCGCGATCTTACTTTGGACCCGCGGCGCATTGCCACGCGCTGCGCGTTGGCCTCCTGCGCGTGCTCGCGCGCGCGCCCCCAGAACAAAATCACTGGCGCCGGCGCGTATTCACGGCGCGGCCGCCATCGCACGCGCGTCGCGCGCAAGGGCGTGCGCGCACGTGACATCCGATTCCGTATGATATAGAGGTTCAACAAACATGTTTCCTCAATACATAAAATTTACAACGTTTGGGGGGCCGTTTTCATGCGTCCATGTCGCTGGGTGCATCGACCTTCCTGGGCAGCCGCCGCCGTGGCCGACGCCCGACAACCCGCGCGCCGACGCCTGGTGCTACGCCCCGGACCCGCCCCCGCGAATCTTAGGGTTGCCTCGCAACGGGCTCTCTACAACCGCTGCCCACGAGGGCCCGATTGACGTCGACTCTCGATCCTCCGCCCCGCCCCGCCCCAATCAGCCCGCGCGCCCTCGCTAGCGCCGCCGACCGCCGAGCGGCCGGCCAAAGGCGCCACCACCCCACTGGGCGCATGCGCTTCCACGCGTGGCCCTTGACGACGCGAAGACAGCTGCCGACGGAGCGGGGGCGGCCCCCGCATTCTTTCACCCGCGAGGCGCGAACGGCCCCCCCCTGCCCGAGGCGCCCTCAGCGCCCAGCCCCCCAGGGGCAGGCGCAAACGCCCTTTGCGTGACTCGGTGATGACATGGGCCATGGGCTCCTTGAGTCTTTCCTGGGCGCGCCCTCGGGCGCAGCGGGCGGGGCGGTTGGGGGGCATCTGGGGGCGGCCGCGGTTCTGGGCGCGGCCGGCGGCGCCTGGGTCCGACAGTTTTTTTCCAGGGCGGGGCGCCAGTGGATTTCCCCCGGCGGGGGCGCCGTATGCGCGCGTTTCGCAGCTGTTTTTTCGCGCCCCGCGCGACGCCTGGCGCGCTGTCCGCGGTCCCGCGCCCGCCCGCGCAGGGGGCGCCCGGCGCGCGGCGCCGCCCGCTGCCGACCCCCCCCGGGCCGTCAGGGGGCTTCCCGAGCGGCGGCCCGTGTTCGCGGCGCGCAGCCGCGGGGCGAATTGCCTTGGTCACCACGCCGCTCTCGCAGACCAGTCGATCCAGCGTCAGAGGGGGGCTCTTTTCGGGGAGCTTTTGACTTCATTGGGGCTGCCCTCGGCGTCGCGGCGAGCGCGGGCGGGCGCTGGCCAGCGCCGCCCATGACATCGTCGGCGGAAGGTTTGTTTGTTTTTGTTACGTAGCACCCCGCAATTGCGGATGAGAGTGAGGGGGCGGGCGCGGGCGACGCGGGCGTCGTCGAGCCGGCGGACCTCGTGGCCCCCACCTTCCCTGTCGATGGCGCTTTCCTCCTCCTCCTCCTCTTCCTCCTCCTCCTCCTCCCCCCCCTCCTCCTCCTCCTCCTCGTCCTCCTCCTCCTCTTCCTCGTCCTCGTCTTCGTCGTCGTCATCATCCTTCTCCTCCGCCTCGTCCTCCTCCTCTTCTTCCTCGTCCTCCCTTTCCCTCCTCGTCCTTTCATCATCGTCCTCCCATTGTCGTCCTCCCCCTCATCGGCCTCCATCATCGTCCTCCCATTGTCGCCCATCATCATCATCCTCCCCCTCCCCCTTTTCGTCCTCCTGCTCCTCCTCCTTTTGTTTCTCCACCTTATCAGTACATCCGCCTTTCTTCCGCGTTCTCGTCGTCCCCTGTTTACTCCTCCTGCATCCCCCTCCTTTCCCAAGATAACTGCAATTCAATGTTTTTCCACTTCATGCTCCCCGCCTTCTCTGATCAAGGCAATTCGCCAGGGCAAAGTTGCTGGTCGGGCTGGTGTGGATGCGCGGGGCTTGAAGAGGTTTTTGCTGCCTCACACGGCATGCTAAAATCCGCCGCCGCGCTTGTGCGGCATTGGTTTGTTCAGTGAGCGTGGTTTAGGTCGCGGGTGGGTCGCTGGCTCTCCACCTCCACCTGGAAGGAATTCGAAACAAACCCGCCGCAGGCGCCAAAACAAAAATGCTTGTACACTGAACGTGGTTTGGGTCGCGGGTGGGCCGCGGGTTCTCCACCGGGAACGAAAACGAAAGATGCCCGCCGCAGGCGCCGAAACGTGTGGTTTGTACCCTGAACGTGGTCGCGGGGTGGGCCGCGGGCTCTCCACCTGAAACGAATGCAACAGATGCCCGCCGCAGGCGCCGAAAAATGTAGTTTGTACCCTGAACGTGGTTTGCATCGCGGGTTGGTCGCGAGTTTGTCACGGGGTGGGTCACGGGTTCTCCACCTGGAAAATGGAGAAAAAAAAAAAAAAAAAAAAAAAAAAAAAAAAAAAAAAAAAAAAAAAAAAAAAAAAAAAAAAAAAAAAAAAAAACGCCGCAGGCGCCGAAAATGGTGGTTTGTATCTTGAACGCGATTTGGGTCGAAGGTGGGTCGCGGGTGGGTCGCGGGGTAGGTCGCGGGTGGGTCGCGGGTGGGTCACGGGTGGGTCGCGGAATGGGCCGCGTCGCGGGGTGGGTCGCGGGTTGGGTCGCGGGTGGGTCGCGGGGCGGTCTGCGGGTGGGACGACGACAACAAACAACAACAACAACAACAACAACAACAACAAAAACAACAACAACAACAACAACAAATAATAACAAACAACAGCAACAAACAACACACAACAACGAAGATAATCCGCACCGCGGAATTCCACTTCAGCCACGCACCCAGGGACAGTGAATGACCCTTCGGCCCCCTTACTCTGATCTTTCTCTCTCTCTCTCTTTTCCTGCCCCTCTCCGTCCCTCCTCTTTTTGTTGTTGTTTTTCCTTCTCTCTGTCTCTCTCTATCCGTCCCTCTCTCTCTATCTATTCCTCTCCCTCTCTCTCTCTCTCACTGTCTCTCTCTCTCTCTCTCTCTCCCTCTCTCTTGGCTCCGCGCCCCCCTCCCCCTGTCTCTTTTTGTTTGAAGATGCCCCGGGCTCAGCTTACGGATGCGAAGCTGACGTGTTCCTCTCTGTCGAGGGTGACCCAGTTCGTTGCAAGTCTGTCCCCGTCGGAACCCCGTGATCGGGCCAACGATTTCCCTCGTTGCTCACCACTTCGAGGTGGCGGAGGTGGGGGTGGCGAGGTGCGCGTGGTGCCAATGCTCGCCTTGCACGCCTCAGCCGAGGGCGAAGCTCGAGCAACCTGGCCAACGGTTCGAGCCGACGCCACTGCATCTGCATCTCACGGCTGCGCGGTCTGAGCGGCACAATGGTGTCCTTCCGAGGGCGCGGAGCGCCGCCCGCAGTCACGCGCGCCCGTCAAGACCTCGGTTTCACGAGCGACGGCCTGCGCGCGCAGGCGTAAGAAGCCTTCAAGCAATTACCGTGGCCATCTGGTCCAGGCCACGGACAAATTTCTTTCATGTGCAGGCGCTGTGGCGCCAGAGCGTCTGTCGAGGCGCCAGTCTGGCGAGGCCTGCATTCAGACTGTCGACGACAGGCTGCAGCAGCCTCTGTGCAATCCTGGAGCATCGAAGCAACCTTTTTCTGGTTGCGGGGTCCGATAGTGGCGTGCGGTCAGTTGGCTGCGGCGTAGCCGTAGCTAGATTGCCCCCATGTTGCTAGGGATCCTCGGCCTGTGCGAGGGGTGCGGGACCGTTGCGTCGGGAATCCCGCACCCTTATTTTTTCCCCTTTGCGTGCCTGCCCTTATCCCATTCGGATGTTGCGCCTCGACCTGGTCCCTGACCCCTCTCTTCTCCATGTATATGTATATGTGTATATATATGTATGTATGTATGTATGTATGTATGTATGTATGTATGTATGTATGTATGCATGCATGTGTGTATGTATGTATGTATGTATGTATGTATGTATGTATCACTTCGTCGCACGGCCCCGCCTGGCCTGTGATCCTGGGGGCCTTCGTCGTCGGGGGGCTCGTGGTCGCCGCCGTCTTCGGCGTGGCGGGGAGCCGGGCCTGCTCGCGACGGGCGAGCCCGCCGCCCTCGACGGCAGCCGCGGAGGATGGCCGCGGCTGCGCCGCCGGCCCTGCCGCCCCCAGTCCTGGACGAGTGGGCCTTCGTGCTGTACACTGTGCCGGGGGCCCCAGTCTACCACCAGCGCCGGGTAGTGGGCTGCCGGCGCGGGGTGTGCTCGGCGACTGAGCTGGGGCGAGTGCTGATTGCGACGCCAGACCTCGACGTGTACGAGGAGGACTATCGAGCAGGATCGATGGGCGTGGACATTGCGCGCGTGGTTTTCAGTCCTGCGAGGTGACCGCCCCCAGCAACAGTGCCGCGCGCCCAGGTGTACAGGTTCAGAGACGAGCCCACCGGCCAGGAGTATGCAGCTATGCGGGCGGCCGCCCGCTCCGAGGCCGAGAGGCTTTGGGTTGCTGACGACAGCTGGCGGTGGCCCGGGAGCGCCGATCCCAGACAACGAGTTCGTGCCGTTCGAGTCGATCGCCGGCGTGATGGCTGGGGTCGGCGGGGCTGCCAGGCCAGGGGCCGCGGCTGCGGGGGCCGCGCCTGCGGGGGCGGTGGTGCCGCTTGCGGCCTGGCCCGCCGCGCCGGCGCCGATCGCGGGCGGCCCCGCGCCAGGCCTTGCGCTGGCGCCGGCCCCGCCATCGGCAGCGGCACCCGCTGCGCCCGTCGCCGTGGGAACCCCCGCCGCCGTCGCGGGTGCGGCCGCAGGCGCGGCGCCCCAGGGGCGGCCGCCGGCCATCCCCGATGGCCTGCCGATCGCCGTCCCGGCGAACGGCCTGGCCCCCCTGGGTTGGAGCTGGCGCGCGCTGGAGGACCTGACGGGGCTCGTGGCGTACGGTGACGCGGTGGACATCGGCGTGGCAGGGGGCCCCACCCTCGCCGGCGGCGCCGGTCGCCGCCAGGTGGCCCTCCTGCCCAGCGGGCACTCGGTCTTCGTCGCCCTGGTGGCGGACACGGAGATCGAGCACCTCAAGCGGGAGTTCAGGGGCTCGGATGCACGGGCGCTGCCCGTGGTGAGGACCGCGATCGGCAGAGAGCGATCGTGGGCTTCGGTCGTCACCGACTGCCGCGAAGAGGATATCCAGGACTTCGGCGTGAAGGCCCCAAGGTCCGTGAAGTGGTGCGCGGCCTACCAGCAGCGTGACGGCGGGCCTGTGCTCCACTCGGAGATGTGGAAGAGCCGGCGCCGACTGCAGGACAGCGACTTCGGGGTGGCCGAGCACGAGACGCTGAGCAAGGTGGTCGAGTTGCTCGGCACCACCGACCAGGTGGACATATACAACCTGGCGGGGGTGGAGGTCGCGTACCGGAAGCTCCAGCTGATCGAGTACTACTGGGACGAGCGTCGGCAGGAGCAGCAGCAGGCCACATCCAAGCTGCCGCTGGACGAGGTGCAGGCCTTCATGGGAGGGGGCCGAGCCGCCAGCATGGCGTGTCCTGAAGTGCTGGACCAGGTGGCGAAGGAGTTGGAGAGGATCGCAGGCATCAAGAAGAACGCGAGGAAGTTGCGGGAGGAGCAGGCCGCCTTGGCCAAGAAGGCTCCTCCCGCGAAGGGATGATGCATCACCCGCCGCCGGGGCTCCCCGACCCGTGCGGCGTGACCGAGGGGAACGTGGCGGCTGGCGGGGACCGCAACCGGTCGCTGCTGCCGCTGCCGCTGCCAGCCTGGTGCTCGACGGCGGCTGGGCGCACTGGCGGGCGTCGCAGCCGAGGCCGTGCAGCTGGGCGGGCGCGCCAGGCAGGGCTGCTCCGTGACCTGGTTCAGGTCTTGAATCAGATGGACGCTGGGGGGGATCAACTTCGTCGACGGCCTTTGGCGACACCCTGTCGCATTCAAGAGCTGGCGCTCGAGCACCTCGCCAGCTGCTGCGCAGAGCTGGGCAGCCCACCGCCTGACCTCACGGCCGACGCGGCCCTGCGGGAGCTGCAGGTCAGTCCAGCTTATGGCGCTGAAGAGCCCCAGACGCTGGCCCCTTTGGCATTCGACCTCGTCTCGCTGCCGAAGGCGGGTGCGATCGCGCGCCCTCTGGAGGAAATGCTCGGGCGGAAAGGTCCCGATTTTGTCCAAGCTTTTCTCGGCGGCAAGGTTTTGCCAAGTCGGCTTGCTGCGGAGCGGAAGGCTGAAGCAAAGCATTCCAAGCCCTACCCCGATCTTTGCCTGCGCGACCCAGCCCGTCGCGCGGTGTTCGCTCGACGTTTGCTGGACGCTGGCATGCTCGACCTCGTTCCCGATTCGGTCGAAGTGCGCGAGGAAGTGGGCTTGTTTGCGGCGTGGAAAAAGAATGGTTCGCAGAGGCTGGTCGTTGACTGTCGAGGCAGTAATTCTCATTTTGAAGATCCCGAGCACGTATCTTTGGCACCAGGTGCTAGTCTATCTTCCATTGAGATTCCTGCAGGAAAAAATATGTGGATGTCAGGCGTTGACACTTGTGACGCATTCTATCACATGGGTCTTCCCTCCGCCCTCCGCCCCTTCTTCGCCCTCCCTCGCGTCCGGGCTGGAGACTTCGGGATCACTGAGCTGGAGGGACAGCCTCTCGGTCCTCGTGATTGGGTTAGGCCTCGCTTTGCAGTCCTTCCGATGGGGTGGCCCCACGCTCTAGCCTTTTGTCAGCGTGCGGATGAGACTGCGTTGTGTGAGCGTGCGGGTTTGGGAGATAGTGATCGTCTTGTCGACGGTCGGGTCCCACCTCCGCTGAGCAGTGGGATGCACGCCGAGTATGTTGATATTTTTTTAGGCTTCGCCACCTCCGCCGAGCGGGCCAACGAGCTCCTGGCTAAAGCGACGGAGTCGCTGTCCGCTGCTGGTCTGCCTCTGCATGAGCCCGAAGAGGCCTCCATGGCTTTCGAAAGCCTTGGGTGGGAATTCGAGGGCTCTCGGGGCGTCCTGAGGCCGCGGGCCCGAAGGCTCTGGCGTTTGAGGATAGGGGCCTTGGCCCTTCTCGAACGGGGGGTGGCCACAGGTAGACAGGTAAGAAGGATCGTAGGTCGTTTCACTTTTGCGGGACTCGATCGGAAGCCCTTTCTGTCAATCTTCGACTCAGTTTATCGTTTCGCCACTAAGTACAGAGACGATGCTCCTCCGTTGTCAGGTGGAGTTCGCCGGGAGCTTCGCTGGGCCGTAGGTCTCTTGCCGCTCTTATGGGCAAATCTGCGGGCCGAGTGGGAGACACGCGTGTACGCCACGGACGCTAGTGAGCAGGGGCGCGGGGTCGTGCAGCGGGAGGTGGACCTCAACTGGGCGCGGGCTCTGGGCCAGGAGAGCGATCGCTGGAGGTTTCGCGGGCCGCCCGTGACTGCGGGGCCAGTGCGGCCCAGGGGCTGCCTGGGCGAGGAGGCGCCGACGGGCCCGCGAGGGCCCAGCCCAGTGCTCGACGTGCCGGCGGCGGTGCTCGACGGGGAGCGGCAGGTCGTGTCGGGCGGGGGCTGGGGACGTCCTGAACACATCGTGGTTCTCGAAGGTCGGGCCCTCGTTCATGCCGTGCGTCACGCCCTGAGTGACAGCCGGATGTTCGGAAAGCGGGTGCTCTTCCTGTCAGACAGCCTGTCATCGGTGTTGGCTCTTACCAAGGGTCGGTCCTCGTCTCCTGGCCTGATGCGGGTCGCCCGGCAATGGGCGGCATGGTGCCTCGCGGGGGCGCTCGCGCCGACGCTGCGCCGGCTGCCCTCGGAGCGCAACCCTGCTGATGCTCCCTCGCGGCGGCGCGTGCCCATCGGCGTCCGCCTTCCGTTCGTCTGTGGCGCCGACTCTGTCGAGGGGAGCCGCTGGCCTGTTCGTGACGGAGCCGAGGGCAGTCACCGCCGTGACTGCCAAGCCGTTGCCGCGGAGCTCCGCGAGCTGGACGCCGACGGTCCCGCCAGAGGCGGCCTTGCCGCGCGGCGACGGCGGCGGCCCGTGGCCCCCGTCAGGAGCGGGGACCAAGCGGCGCCTGCCTGCAGCTCGCCGGCCGCGGGCTGCCGCGCCGAAGGCCGAGCGGCCGCCGCCTCAGTTCGGCGCGCGCCGGGCGCGTGCGCAGCGGCGCCAGAGGCAGGAGGCCTCGCGGGGGGCTCCACCGGCGCGGCGGACTCGCCTGCAGCAGCGCTCGGTGACGGCGCTGACTCTGGCCAAGTACGAGCTGGCCTGGCGCCGCTTCCTCGAGCGGCGGCGTCTGGCGCGCGCGCCCGAGGCAGTGCAGCTTCGGGAGCGCGAGGCTCGAGGGGCGACGTTCGAGGACCACCTCGACGACTGGCTGGCGCTCTGGATGGACGAGGAGTTCCTGAGAGGCGAGCAGGCGTGCGTCGGGTCGCAGATGATGGCCGTGGCGAAGTTCCACCTGCCTGCCATCGGCAAGTCCGGGGGTCGCAGCCTGCCGCGAGCGGGGCAGTCGCTCCGCGGGCGGCGCCGGCTCGCGCCAGGCCGCACTCGCCTTCCGCTACCGCGGGAGGCGGTGGCGCTGCTTGCGGAGCAGCTGGTGCTGGACGGGTACTGGACGACAGCCGTGCTGGTAGTGCTGAGTTTCCACTGCCACTTCAGACCCAGCGAGGGTTTCAAGCTGAAGCGGGAGATGATGGTGCCGCCCCTCAGGGGCAGCCGGTACGGCAACTGGTCGCTGGTGCTCCACCCGTTCGAGTTCACGGTCGCGAGCAAGACGCGCCAGTTCGATGAGACCGTGGTCGTGGACGCGCCAGACTTCAAGCTGCTCCTCGACCCCGCGCTGGCGTGGCTGAGAGCCAGCACGCCGCCCCAGCAGTGCCCGTTCGCCTTCAGCCAGGCCGACTTCATCCAGAGGTTTCGCCTGGCCGGGCAGCGGTGCGGCATCGAGTTGCTTCGGCCCGAGCTGTGCATGCTGAGGCACAGCGGCCCCTCCTTCGACCAGGCTATCGGCAGACGCACGCTGGCGGAGATAAAGCTGCGCGGGCGTTGGATGAGCGACGCCGCCGTGCAGCGATACCGAAAGGAGGGTCGGGTGTCAGAGCAGCTCCACCGACTGCCCGCGCCCGTGCTGGAAAAGGCGACGGGGGCACCCGCGCGCCTGCAGACTCCCCTAGGGCGGCCTTCGACCGCCTCCTTTCCGCCCACCGTGGGGCGAGGCAGCGACCGCAGGTCTTTCTAGAGATCTTCAGCGGCTGCGGGCGCCTCGCCGCCGAGCTCAGGAAGCTCGGGCACCTGGTGCTGGAGTGGGACGTGCTGCGGGGCCCGAGCTGGGACCTGATGCTGAAGCCCAACCAGCAGCTCATTCGCGGGTGGATCGCCGGGGGGCTGATCTGGGGCGCGCACCTGGGAACGCCCTGCAACGCCTGGAGCCGGGCCCGCGACCGGGGCCCGATCCGGGACCCGCAGAGGCCGCGGCCTGGGCCGCCCTCCAGGCTCAGGAGCGACGAGCACCTGCTCGGCCTCCCAGACTTGCTGCATCCTGCGGACCTGGAGGCCGTCCGGGTGGGCAACGAGCTGGCCAGGCTGAGCATCAGCATCCTCGAGCAGCTCAAGCACCAGCAGCGCCCCGTCACCCTGGAGAACCCAGTGACCTCGCGGCTCTGGCTGCTACCACGCCTTCTCAAGGCCAGTGCGTGGCGATCGGCCTCTTGCATTGACACTTGCTTTTGCATGTTCGGCGAGAAGTGGAAGAAACCGACGAGATTCTTAGGCTGCCGCATCGACCTGTCCGATATCCACAGAAGGTGTATTGGCCGACGCTGTTGCCGAACTGGATTGCCACATCTTACCTTGTCTGGTTTCGACGGTCCGCGTGGATGGTGGACGAAGAAAGCTGAGAAATATCCCATTGAGTTGTGCTCCCACTTGGCCCGCGCTTTTTCGAATGCACGTGCAGCCTCTGATATCTGCAAATCTTCCCGCGCGTGGTTAGGCTGACGCCTCAACACCGCCCGTGGGGAGCGATAGCCCCACCCACCCACCCTGAGATGCCAAATTTTGGACAAGTGCGGAAGTAGTCGTGCCCTCTCGGATCCCGCGAGGCTTGCAGCAGCTGCAGTCGGCCTCGACTTGTTGGGTCCACGGCGCACTTGCCTTTAAACGCCGGCGGTGAGAGTTCCGCCACAGCAAAACGCACGGGAAAATCGATCGTCTGTCTGCCGTTTTTTTGTGAATCCGTCTTGGCCGCGGGATAGAGCTGCTTAGGCATGTATTCTGTTTCACTGTGGAATGCAGAGCAGCGTCAGAGAGTGGCCGCAGGTTTGAATGAGTTTCCGTGACAACAACACTATTGAAACCTTTTCCGTATCCGTTTAAGCTCGAGAGCTTGTGTTCCCAGCCCACCCTCCCAGGAAGTAGTCGTGCCCTCTCGGATCCCGCGAGGCTTGCAGCAGCTGCAGTCGGCCTCGACTTGCTGGGTCCACGGCGCACTTGCCTTTAAACACCGGCGGTGGGAGTTCCGCCACAGCAAAACTTGCGGGAAAAACGATCGTCTGTCTGCCGTTTTTTTTGTGAATCCGTCTTGGCCACGGGATAAAGCTGCTTAGGCATGTATATATGCATGTGTGTATGTATGTATGTATGTATGTATGTATGCATGTATGTGTGTATGTGTGTATGTGTGTATGTATGTATGTATGTATGTATGTATGTATGTATGTTTGTATGTGTGTGTATGTATGTATGTATGTGTGTTTGTTTGTTTGTTTGTATGTGTGTGTTTGTATGTATGCATGTATGTATGTATGCATGCATGTATGTATGCATGTATGTATAAGTATACATTTCTCTCGTTTTTGATTTGTTTGGTCTCTCTCTTCCTCTCTTTCCCTTTCCTTTCGACTCCTTGCCGAAAAACCGCCCAGCAGAGGACGGGTCTGGCGCGCGCACAATCAAGCGTGCCATGCAGATACGCGGGATTGGCGCGCGCCCCGCGGGTTTCATTCAAACGGCTCAAACGCGCGCCCCTTGCCACGGACTGGGCAACGAATGGGCGACAGGGGAGGGGGCCTCAAATTGTCCAGTCCGCCAGTGCAAAGCCAATTGCACGAGGGAGGCGGGGGGGATGGAGGAGAGATGGGAAAGGTTGAAAGGGGCAAGACGGCGGGAGAACGGGTGGCTCGGCATGGCTGGGAGGCCCACAACAACGTCGAAGCGGGGAACCTAGCAGGGTCCCCCGCCCCTCGGCCCGCCCTTTCCGTTCGCACCGAATGCTTACGCCGTGGGGCGCGCAGCCATTTGGGCGCCCCGCACCCCCTATCCCCACACCGCTCCCCGCCAGAAACCAGGGGTGCTTGTACCCCAAAGACCTCCAGCACTCTGGCAGCCGCCTCCCCAACTTTGCTCCGCAGGGAAGTGTCAGGGAGAGCTTTCGGAATGCTTACGAAGGGAAGTGTTAGGAAGTGTTAGGGAGAGCTCCATATGGATGGCCATACAGCTGCTTACGGAATGCTCCGGTTTTCCCGTCCCACTCAAAGCCCACAAGGTCCCCACGAATGGCCGTCTTGCTTTGCAAATGTCCCACGGATGGCTTGCCAATGGTCCATTCATGAGTTAGGACCACTGATGCCCATCTGAATTTTACCCACTTATGGCACCTAGCGCCCTGCTAATGAGTTTTGACGTATTGCTGGTCCTCTAATGATTTTCGAGCGGCCCGCTTCTCATGCTTCTTTCGTGTTGTCTTGACTGCGGATGTCACCAGCGTGCCATTAGCCAGCTCCGAAGGTACTTTGAGGCAAGGCCGTTCATGACAAGGGTTGTCCCAGCAAACCCAGCTGCTCCACGGGCCCCGCTCCACGTGGTGAGTTTCTCATTCCGTCTTTCTCTTTCTTCCCGCTTCCACATCGATATATGTAATAGTTGTTTGTACGCGTCAGGATGTGCGCTGGCGCCGTTTGGGAACGCCTAAACATGGATCATTCCTGGACGGCGGCGGCGCGAAGCGTGACGTGACCACGGGGCGGGGATGGGGAGGTCGGAGGGGCAGGTCCGCGAATAATTACATCGAGCTCTTATCTCTCTCCCTCTCGCCGTGTTCGCACCCCCCTCCCAGCTCCATTCTTTGGCCCGCCCCCGATTGCCGCCGCCCGAGGTTTTGGATACGTGGGACGAGTTCGAGCGGTCGCGCGCCTTTGGGGCCGCGGAGTACTCCCTGGAGTCCAGGCGGCCCTCCAGGGGGGGCCCACGCCCAAAGCAAGGCCTTCAGAATAGCTGGGGCTGCGGAGAAGACACAGGGCTCAGGCAAAGACAAGACAGGGCTGGGGCTAGGGAGAGCGCGTTTTGGGCGACGGGTGCTGGGTTTTTCCTTCGGGGGGCCAGCCAGGGCCCCAGGAATATCGCAGATGGGCCTGGCGTGCGGGGTAACCCCATGATCCAGCGCGAAAGGTCCAGCTAGCCAATCTAAGCCGATATCGATAAATGGAGCCGAACTCCATTCACCGAGTCCGAGAGTCTTGTACCCCCTCTGGGCGTGCTTTCACTGAGCCGATGTCCTATTGGATCCGTAGCAGTATTCCTTTCACACGCCGGTCCCAGCTGAGGGCGCCGGCCATGCCACCAGAGGAGCGTGCATACGATCGGCCTCCCTCACTCGAGACTCGTCTTCCGAGTCGTCCCTGGATCACGTCAGCTGGCGCGGCACTGGGCTCGCTGTTTGCCAGTAGTAGCAAACAGTGCTGGCATGCTCGCTGCAAGCTAGTTCAAAACAATGTTCAAGCAGTTTCGATATTTCATGTTTGAAAGAAGACTCCAGCAAGCTTCCATGTCCTTCTTCTTTCAACATAGCGGCATTATTCTTTCGATATTTCATGTCTAAAAGAAGACAGACACGTGCGGGAGTGTCTGTCTGTCTGTCTGTCTGTCTGTCTGTCTGTCTCCCTTTGGTTTGGCGCAGCTATTGTCTACACTATCCGGAATGACTTTTAGAAGAAGAAAAGTTGGAAGAAACGACAGTGATCCAATGCACAGGCAAGTTGTCTTAGGAGCCTCGTGGAGGCACCCGGGATTCATCTTGGAAGGAGGCGGAGAAGGACAAGGATAATGAGGAGGAGACCGTGCAGGAACGCCTCCATTTGATTCAGAACCGATGCCCAGGCGAGTTCTTGTATGAGCCTTTCGGAGTCATCGTGGGAGCCAGAAAAGATGCCGGAGGAAGAGACGGAGACGGAGGATGATAGAGGAGTAGTAGGAGGGCGTTGAGGAGGAAGAGGAGGGCGTACGGGGAGTTGTTGTTGCATGTGTTGGCGCAGTTCTTCATTTTCACGCGGTCCCATTCATGTCAACAAGGCATATGTGCATCACATATCGCGGCACCGTTTGTATTTCCCAAGAGGGGTCAAGATAGGTGGCGCAACGCGAGCGCCGTAAGCGTTGTTTGCTGTTGATGCTCCGCAGGCACTCCTCTGAGCTGCATTTGCCTTTTTTGCTTTCACCTCGGGAGGCCATCGCATATTGTATGTGGGTCGCTGGTGCCAAACATGTCGACGCAAGTCCGTAACCTTAGGTTGTATTTAGATTTGACCGCCTTCCTGATCTCTCGGCGGTGAACAAGACTGGCTCTAAAACCTCCTCGTCGCGGCGGGTATTAGTTTCCCTTTCTTGTTGGGCGGGCTGGGTAATTCACTATTGGGGTTGATTTCTCCATCGGAATATACCATGGTTACCCTTCACGCGGGAGGATTTGTAAGCATCTTCTCCTGAGGATTGCAATAGGAATTGTTTCGTTTTGATTCGCGGGTTTGCGCAACATCGATTGACTAGCACTGCTGGCAGAATTCCTGCTGGCGCCTGGTTGGCACGCGTGGTGACGGGGGACTCGGTTCCGTTTATTGTTGGGCGGGCAGGGTAATGTTTGGGTATTGTTTCTCCAACGCAATGATCCATTGTAGGCTAGCCTGCGCGCGGGGGGATGTGTGAGCATCTCCTCATGATAACTGCAATACAACTGTGCTTCAGTGTGATTTGCGAGTTTGCTCGAATTCGTTTGCCTACCACTGTCGGTGGACTTCCTGCTGCCGCTTTGCCGGCGCACGCGGCGACACGAGAACAGTTTTCT
The DNA here is from genome assembly GCA_963575745.1 of Prorocentrum cordatum. NCBI lineage: Eukaryota > Dinophyceae > Prorocentrales > Prorocentraceae > Prorocentrum > Prorocentrum cordatum. The sequence continues at coordinate 53,402 of CAUYUJ010013414.1, forward strand.
TCTGCTGCTGGGCGGGCGTGATCACTGTTGGGGGTGATTTCTCTAGCAGAATAATCCACTGTGGGCTACCCTGCACGCGGGAGGGTGTGTGAGCATCTTCTCAGATGGATTGCAATAGGAATTACTTCATTTTGGTATGCGAATTTGCTCGAATTCGTTTGCCTCGTAGCGCTGGCAGAAAGTCCTGCTGGTGCCTGGTCGGCGCGCGCTGCCAACACGGCGATTTTTCCAGTGTGGGCCATATAGCATTCGCCATAGTTGTGTAATGTCCACGCGACGGAGGATGGATTTTCTGAGGGCCCGCGCGGGGCTGAGCTTCAAAAGTTTTGCTTAGGATGGAATTTTCAGGATGAAGCTTCTGAGTGCCAAGTGTCTGAACCAAGATTTTCCATGAGAGCGCTGGTGGCGGGTGCCGCGGGGAAACCATTATTGATGTCCCTTTTGTATAACTCATGTCATTTATTGGGAGGGTTCTAAAGACCAGTTGGAGTTACTGCGGTTCACAGGTCGTTCGTTGACGGTTGTGGTTGATAATAGGTCTAAATCGTTGACGGTTCGCGAATCCCCACCAGTCCATCCAGAAATTACGCCCAGAGGAAAATTGCTTCGATCAGGGAAGTGGGCAGCACACAGTGGAAGCCATTATGAGACATCTTGGGATATCTTGAGCCATCTTGGAGGTCATTTTGAGCTCTCCCAGGCGCTCTTGGAGTCATCTTAATCAGTCCCCCCCCAAGAGGCCAACATCTGGCTAAAACCGTCGTAGAATCAATGATTTGGCATTCTCGCCGATGCCTCTTGGAGCATCTTGGGTGCCTCTGGGGGGTCTCTTGGGGCCTCTTGGGGGTTCCTTGGGGGCCTCCTGGGGGCCTCTTGGGGCCATCTTGGGGCCATCTTGGGGCCATCTTGGGATCTCTTGGGGCCTCCTGGGCGCTTCTTGGGGCCGTCTTGGAGGAGATCGATCAAACAAGAGGGGAGCTTCAATTAGGGTCCCCCCCTCAGGAGGCCAAAATGGGGCCAACACCATAGGAAAACCAATGATTTTGGCTTCCTCGCCGATGTCGTTTTGGACGCCCTGACACCTCGCGACACCCCCTGTCCAGGTCCATGAGGAGGGGGTAGGGGGAGGGGTAAACCCTTCCCCGAAGGGGAAGAAGGAGGGGTGGAACAGGAAACGCTCTAAACCACCGGCGCCCAGAGGGCTGGTGGGATTTTCTTTTCGTCCAGCGTTTCTCTATTTGAATAATTGGACGCCGCTCAGTTTAATTGCTTTTTGGTGGAGGGGATCCAATATAGAGTTCAAGTTTCGTGGTTTAACAACGTTATTCCGGTCGGTCTGGTTGTAAGTGTTAGATGTTGCGCTGACGTGATGCATTGAAAGTGTCATTGTCGAATTCGTTTGGGTTGTTGAATTCGGAGTCGTGGCGGAAGATCGGAGTTCGTGGTTACGTCTTTGAAATGTATCCCATCCGCTTGGGTGGCGAGGCCAAACATGGCGGCGTCCAGTTCGCCCTGTACAGCACAGCTTCCGTTGTGCCGACTCGTGCCTTGTTCACGCCCCCCCTCACAATTACACATTACGGGTGCCATTGTTTTTTCTCCCCTGGTTTGGTGCGGGAGATATTCGGCCCTCTCCGCGTGTTAATTCCCAACACGGGTCCGGCAGTCGCAGGTATCAGACTCCATGATTGGGTTGGTCCGTGCATAAGGCGATCGCTCTGCCCGACCACGCTCAGGAGTCCTTGTGAGTGAGACGTTCCTCGGTTCCCCCTCTGCTGCCTGTGCGTTCTCTCGCGCCGGCCGCCCTTCCTTGCTCTCTCGCCTCGTCGTGTTTATCGGAGCGGCCTCTCGGGCCCCCCGTGCTGCCACAGCGCAGCGTGCCGCACGCCAGTACGCACCGGTCAGCACGGTCCGAGTTGGCGCCATTGTGCGACTTCTCTTCCATCGAGCTCCGACTGGTGCCTGCGCCCCTGCTCTTGGGTCGCTCGCATCTTAATGGGGGGCACTTTGCCTCTTGCACGTGCATTTGCGTCGTCGGCCTACGTGCCGTCGTTGTCAATTATCTCGCCCTGCGCACCAGCCGAGCCCGTCCCGCTTCCTGGATCTGTCCTTGTGAGCCGTCAATCAAAAAAACGTTAATTCTTTACGCTTCGCGTATCCCCACCAGCCCATATCACAGCAACAACTCTTGCGAAGCATGCCGACTCGTGTTTTTTCAGGCGTGTGTCCGTTAGGCCCCGCATATCCCCCCTGTTCCTCCTTCCTCACGCCTCCTTGTACATCCTCCTTGTGGGGGGAGCGGGAGAAGGACGAGGCGGAGGAGGGAGAGAAAGCGCCCCTCGTGATTTGAGTCGTTTGGGGTTTCTCGTCCCGGTGTGAGTCGTTCGGGCCCTTCTTCCTGGTGTGAGTCGTTCGGGCTCTTCGTGGTGTGAGTCGTTCGGGCTCTTCGTCCTTGTGTGAGTCGTTCGGGCTTCTCGTGGTGTGAGTTGTTCGGGCCCCTCATCCTGGTGTGAGTCGTTCGGGCCCCTCCTCCTGGTGTGACTCGTTCGGGCTCCTCGTGGTGTGAGTCGTTCGGGGCCCGCGTCGTGGTGTGAGTCGTTCGGGCTCCTCGCGGTGTGAGTCGTTCGGGCGCCTCGTCCTGGTGTGAGTCGTTCGGGCCCCTCCTTGTGGTGTGAGTCGTTCGGGCTCTTCGTGGTGTGAGTCGTTCGGGCCCCTCGTCCTGGTGTGAGTCGTTCGGGCTCCTCGTGGGGCCTCTTGGGGGCCTCTTGGAGCCTCTTGGGGCCTCTTGGGGGCCTCTTGGCGGCCTCTTGGGGGCCTGTTGGGTGCCTTTTGGGGCCTCTTGGGGCCTCTTGGGGGCCTCTTGGGGGCCTCTTGGGGCCTCTTGGGGGCCTCTTGGGGGCCTCTTGGAGGCCTCTTGGGAGCCTCCTGGGGGCCTCTTGGGCCATCTTGGGGCATCTTGCGACCTCCTCAGAAGCGCAAATAAGCGCTGCCTCCTGAGAAGGACAAACTGAGCCCAAAACCTTCGTAAAATCAGTGGTTTTGCTATGAAGGAAGAGGAGCGCGGCCCCCTCAAAAGGCCAAAATGGGGCCACAACCCTAGTAAAATCAATGTTTTTTGCTTCAACGAAGCGCAGAGGGGCCAAACTCGGTCCCCCCGTCGGGGCCAGAATCCTCGTGAGGGTCGTTGTTTTTTGGCCCTCACAGGGGTCGAAAAGACTCCCCTGACGACCCGCGGCCCGCCCTCTCCAGGCCCAGGGGGAGGGGGTAGGGGGAGGGGTAAACCCCTCCCCGAAGGGGAAGAAGGGGGGTTGAGGACAGATCGGGCGCTGGAGCAGAACTTCCCGACATACTCGGAGTCGTCCGAATGCTCTGGATCGTCAGCATGGGGGGAGTTGAAATTGGGCCGCTTGCCTCGGTTCTTGTATGATGACGCAAGAGCTGGTCTGCGCTCGTCCACGCAGGGGGCTCCAGGGGAAGCTCAGAAGCTCGGCCTGAACTGCGACGACGCCACTTTCAAGGAGAAGTTCAACGGCGCTCTACAGTATTTCATGTGTCGGTGCCAGCACCACATTCATCGACTGGTGATGGATTCGAAGACCAAGCAGGAGAAGCGCTTGGTGCCCAACGCCTGCGCCTCCAAGAAGAACAAGAGAGAGTGCAAGCACGAGGCGCCGTGGACCAACAGAGTGTCTCCCGAGTGGATGACGGCGCCGCTGCTGGTTTGCAAGGGCATCGCCAAGAAGTTCACTTTGCGCACAAGCGGAGTCCGAAATTGCTGGGGAAAACTCTCGGAGTGCGCAATGAGGAGTGGCTGAACGGGTGCATGCCGGGCCTGTGCGTCGCTTTTGCAGGGAGCAGCAGTGACGTGAAACCCAATGACCGACTGCCGATTACCGAGCAAACGCATGAGACTTGCTGCAAGAACTGATGGGGGCCAATCGTACTACCTGGCTGACCGACAAACATAAATGACAAATATTCAGAACATAAATTATTAGAAAAACTTTTATTCCAACGCCGAAAAACATAAATTATTAGAAAAACTTTTATTCCAACGCCGAAAAACATAACTTATTTAGAAAAACTGTTATTCCAACGCCGAAAAAAAAAAACATAAATTAGTAGAAAAACTGGTATCCCGAACTTAAATTATACTAATACAATTATATTACCCACAATAATTTATATATAAAAAAAAAAAAAACTATCCCAACACGTTCACACGCCATTGGCCTCGAGAGAGTCGGAGGACTCGTTCGCGCTTATTCACACGCCTGTTGGCCCCGAGCGGGTTCGGACGATTCGATTTCGGGGGATAAGGGGTCGACGATTCGATTTCGGGTTCGGACGATTCGATTTCGGGTTCGGACGATTCGATTTCGGGTTCGAACGATTCGAGTTCGGTCTGCCTCAGCCTTTTTCGGCTGAGGCGGGATGCAGGGCCTCCCACCCTGCGCGGACTCCGAGGAGGAGCCGCCCCCGCCAGCGGGGGTGCTGGCCGGCCTTCCGCCCGCGGGCGGGGATGAGCCCCTGGCGCGGCCTGCCCCAGCAGGCATTATTCTTCGCTTCCTACCCTAACTTTCCTCGCTTCCTTCCCTCGCTTTCCTCCCTTCCCTATCCTCCCCTCATCTCCCCCTCGTCCGAGGCACCATCCGCGCCTCGGACGTCCTCGGGCCCGTGGTCGCGGCGACGAGGGCGGTCCGGGCGCGCGTCGACTCCGTGGCGCGCAGGACACCTCCTCAACCCCTCGTCCCCATCCAGCCTCATCCTGCGTTAACCTTCTTGCCCCTCCCCGTCCGCCGCCCCCTCGCCGTCGTCGTCGTCGTCGTCGTCGTCGTCGTCGTCGTCGTCGTCGTCGTCGTCGTCGTCGTCGTCGTCGCCCCGAGGAGATTGTCGCGCGCGCTGGGCCGCGCCGAGACGCTCCTCGACGTCCACCAGGAGGGCGCCACGGTGTTCCAGGGGATGTGGGACTCCGACAGGCCGCGGCGCGAGCAGGAGGAGGAGGAGGAGGAGGAGGAGGAGGAGGAGGAGGAGGGGGAGGTAGAGGAGGAGGGGGAGGGCGGATGAAGGAGGGGGGGAGAGGGAGGGTAAGGATGATGCGTCGTCGTCGTCGTCGTCGTCGTCGTCGTCGTCGTCGTCGTTTTCGTCGTCGTTTTCGTCGTCGTTTTCGTCGTCGTCGTCGTCGTCGTCGTCGGCGTCGGCGTCGGCGTCGGCGTCGTCGTCGTCGTCTTCGTCGTCGTCGTCGTCGTCGTCGTCGTCGTCGGCTTTGAGGCTGCGCTCGGGAGAGCTGGCGCACGGCGACGGCGGGGGCAGCGCGAAGAGCTCCCATCCGTCCACGTGGACGCTGCGCGGGGTGATCTCGCGCGCGTTCGCCGCCGTGGGCAAGGTGCCAAGTCTAATAAGGACGCTCCAGGGGGTGAACCTATCCCCTACCCGCTCCTCCCTACCCTGTCCCGCTCCCCCCATCCCCTACCCCGCCTATCCATCTTCCGTTCCTCACCTTGCCCGACCTTCCGTCCTGCCGGACCCTCCGTGCCCTCCCCTCCCCATCCAGTCAGAATTGAGGGGGTGGGGAGGGCCCCATCGCCTCCCCCCGCCATCCCTCTCCGAGAGGACGGCGATGCGAGCGCCTCGGGCACGTCTCGGGGGTGGAGATGACGACGGCGACGATGAATGTGATGACGCCGACGATGATGACGACGATGATGATGACGATGAGGATGACGAGGACTGTGATGATGATTATGATGATAATGCTGCTGGTGAGGATCGCGATGATTTCGGTGACGACGACGATGATGATGATGATGATCATCGTCATGCTGATGATCATCATGATGATGATGACGATAACGACGCTCATGATTATAGTGACGCTCACGTTTATGACGATGACGATGATGACGGCGGTGACGATGAATACTTATGATTGTGGCTATGATGATGATGATGATGACGATGATGATGATGATGACGATGATGATGATGATGATGATGAGGTTGGTGATGATGATGAGGATGATTATGACACCGGCGATGATGATGGCGCTGTGAAGATGATCATGGTCATGAGGATGAGGGTGACGATGAGTATGGGATGTGAGATGTGACGCGAGCGCACCAGCTTGCCTCCCGATCCTCCTTCTTCTCCTCATCCTTCTCCTCCTTATCCTCCTCCTCCTCCTCCTCCTCCTCCTCCTCATCCTCCTCCTCCTCCTCCTCCTCCCCCTCCTCCTCCTCCTCCTCCTCCTCCTCCTCCTCCTCCTCCTCCTCCTCCTCCCCCCCCTCCTCCTCCTCCTCCTCCTCCTCCTCCTCCTCCTCCTCCTCCTCCTCCTCCTCCTCCTCCTCCCCCTCCTCCTCCGCCTCCTCCTCCTCCTCCTCCTCCTCCTCCTCCTCCTCCTCCTCCCCCTCCTCCTCCTCCTCCTCCTCCGCGCGCGCAGCCCCCGAGCGACCGAGGAACCCGAGCGTCGAGTGCTACCGCGTTACCCCAGCGATAACTTCGTCGAAACCGTGGGCGATCCGCCCCCTTGGATCGGGCTGCGGTTGCCCGACGTGGGCGACCTCCCTGAGGGGCCGCCCCCGCCCTGGCCCATCTCGCGGGGTCAAGACTACCCCCCTTTTGGGCCCCAGAATGGATAGAGCTACCGCTCCCTGGACTTGCGCCTTGGACGTGGCACTACCCCGCACGGCCGAATCAGACCAGGCCGGAGTATTGGTTCGTAACGGTGCACGGGGGGCAATGGTTGCCGGGCGCCTTCATGAGCGACGAAGCGGACCCGGACGCCGTAGCGATGGTCTGGGCGGCGGGGCCTTCGGAGCCCGTCCCATACAGGTGCCCTCTTGTTTTGGTCTTATGGTGTTGTGTCTTTCCAGCCCACCCTCCTGGTGTTGTGTCTTTCCAGACACAACACCATGGTCCATGGTGTTGTGTCTTTCCAGCCCACCATCCTCAGGTACACGTGGTGCGACTATTTTGTGGAGGAGGGCATCCTTGCGCCTTCCAACATGGTGATGCTGCGCGGCGGCCCGCCGACGATCACGAGCTAAAGCAGGCCTCCTCCTCCTCCTCCTCCTCCTCCTCCTCCTCCTCCCCCTCCTCCTCTACCTCCTCCTCCTCCTCCTCCTCCTCCGCCTCCTCCTCCGCCTCGTCGTCCTCGCCCTCCTCCTCCTCCTCCTCTTCCCCATCCTCCGCCCCGCGCGCGGCCCTCCCCCGGCGGCGCCGAGAGGGCGGGAGGTGGGAGGGGGATTGGAGGAGGAAGGGGGGCCGAGCAGGGAGGAGGAGGGAGAAGAGAGGAGGAGGAGAAGGAGGAGGAGGAGCAATGGAGCACTTCGAGGGCGGCCCTCGGGCCTTTTTTCGAGCCGCGCCGGTCCGTCCTGGCTAGTTTTTCGAGCTGCGCCCAGCCGTGGCGACAAGAACCTCCAGGAGCGCCCAGAAACTTCCGAAGCGACGACGACGACGACGACGACGACGACGACGTCGACGTCGACGTCGACGTCGACGTCGCCGACGTCGACGTTGACGTCGTCGTGACCACTCACCTGAACGCGCGCCAACGCCAATCCCAGTAGTACCAGCGAGTATCGCCCTCGCCGGGGATGATCATTGAGGGCGGCTGGCCCGTGCGCTGATTGGGTTCGAGGCGTGCAGGTCGCGCGTCTTGGGGCAGCTCGAGGGCCGCGGGCATCCATGGCTCCCCAGGCAGTTCTGGAAAGGGCCAGTCGTCAGGCAAGGGCTCCTCATGATATGCGATTGCTTCAATCCTGCTGTGTGTACGCTCCGTGGCCTCCACGAACAATGACGCTACTTTGAGGGTCTTCGCCCGCGGGCCGGTCAGCGCGCAAAACGCGCAAAACGCTTGTAGAGAACAGACCAAGACTCTTGGTCTGTTCTCTACAAGCGGGATTCGGATACTGGCTTGTGGTGGCGGGAAAACTGGTGAAGGCAGTCACCGTCGTGGTCGCCGTCGTCGTTGTCGTCGTGATCGTCGTGGTCGCCGTCGTCGTCGTGTTCACCGTCGGTCGCCGTCGTCGTCGTCATCCTCGTCGCAGTCGCCGTCCTCACTCATGGTCACCCCCATCCTCTCATGCTTCCTAATCCCTGGCATGCCACCCCCGCCCTCCTACCTCCTCCCGTTCCTGCCGGAGGCGACCCGCGACGTGGACTGGATGCTCTGCGGCGACAGGTGGCCTCTGGAAGAGTTGAGGCTAAAGGGGGCATTGAAAGGCGAGGCGGATGGGGGGGCGGAGGAGGAGGAGGAGAGGGAGGAGGAGGGGATCAAACATGAAGGCGGAAGGGGGATGGGGAAGGAGTGAGACAAAGAGGAAGAGCCACGCGGGCGAGGGCCACCCCAGGGTGGTTCAGGGAGCTGGCGTTTGTCCCACTCCCCCGCCAGCCGCGTCCAGATCCTCCAAGCCCTCGCCGCCCCCGTCCTCCTCCTCCTCCTCCTCCTCCTCCTCCTCCCCCTCCTCCTCCTCCTCCATCCTCGCTCTCCTTCTCCCCAATGTGGGGGAGACGGCCTCCTCCTGCTCGCCCTCCTCCTGCTCGCCCTCCGCGTCCTCCTCGCCCTCCTCGGCCCAGGTTCCAGAAGCTGACGAAGGTAGAGAGGGCGCGCCACGGCGTGCTGGAGTTCCTCGGCGTGCAGAGCGATTTGCACTGGAGAGGAGGCGGCGAGGTGATGCACGAGGTGACATCAGTGATGCCAGCGTTCGTCCAGCGTTGGACGGCGTCTAACTTGTACGAGGGAGTCACGGTGCAAGTGCGGCCGGGCGGGTCTTGGAAGATGATCAAGTCGGTTGCGAGCGGCATGCATTTCTTGTGCATGCCATTCTATGCCGACCTCTGCCCGGCGAACAATCGTCTCAAGGCTTACGTGGCTGCCGAAGTAGAGAAGTGGAACGTGGGCAGGGCGATTGGCAAGGTGCTCTTCCACGCGATGGTCGCTAACTGCATCAGCAAGGCAACCGAGCTCATCCCAAAACTGCGCAGTGTCGTGAAGAGCTCGGCGCAGGTGGCGACGGGAGTGGAAGGGGAGGAGACGGCCAGGAGGTAGGAGGAAAGCGAGGAGCTTTAGAGAGGGGTGGTGGCAGCAAGAGGAGAAGGAGGCAGAGGAGGTGGAGGAAACAGTTACTGGAGCGCATGGGATGGCCCCCCGCTATCACTCCCTCCCTCTTTCTCGCCTCTCCTCCTCATCCCTTCCCTCTTTGGCTCGCCCTCTCCACCGCCCGCCGCCCCCCTCTCCCTCTCCTCGCCCGCCGCCGCGCTTGCCTTAGGTGACAGTTCACGAGCTCACCAAGGAGGAGATAGAGTGGCACGCGCTCCGGGCCCATCCGGCACACGGCACCCGCGCAGACCTCATCTGCAGGGCCACCCTCCACAGACCGACGCGGACGAGGGGGCGAGCTGGCGATGATTGCGAGCGCGTTGCCCGGGGACTGGATCGCGCAAACGTTTGCTCCATCAACGGCGGTGGTCAGCCTCAGGAGCAGGAAGACGCAGGGGAGGCAGACCTCTATGTGAACGATGCCGAAATCACCGTCCGAGCGAGCGTATATTGTGCTTGTGGCACTGCAGAAGACTTATCGGACCAGGATGTACTCCCGAGAGGTGTTTATTGGCTGAGTTTCCAAGAGTGGCTCGTCAGAGAGTGGGTGTCTGTGTAGACTGCATAGCAACATCGTCTCGGTTCTGGACAAGTGACGCTCTCAGAGTTTCTGAAATGACATCGGCGTGGCCGAGTAACCTCACCATGAACTGGGCCATGAGCTGGACTACGAGCATCGAGATGCCTAGGTGCTCTATCAGGTACAAGGCGTCGGAGTGCGCGGCAGGGCCGCGCTTGCTACGGTCAAGAACACCGATGGCAAGAGTAGCGCAGCTCTTGGTAAAGATCACGATCAAGCTGTGTTTCCGAGTTCACGGATATCGAGATGCGACGTTGCGGAGCGCTGCAGCTGCTGAAGACAGGCCCGTGGAGATCTACGAGGATAGCCAGACCGCGACCAGTTTCCTGTGCGTCGTGCACGCATGGTTCTTCGCGCAGCTCAAGAAGATGCACGTCGACCGCGGCCTAAAGTGCCAGCTCGTGCCGGGCATCAAGGCGCTCATTAAGACAGGGGCGCCAACGCGCGCATACAAAGACTTCGGGAGGAAGACGCAGAAAGCTGGGGGCCAGCGCGCGCACACCAACCAGAAGTCGAACTGGGCTACAGGATTCGGGCCCCAAGCTTTCAGGACTCGGGCCCCAAGCTTTCGGCGATTCGATCGATTTGCTCTCCCCCATCTACCCGGGGCGGCGCTCAGGTAGTTTGGATGGGCCAGGAGTCGATAGGCCAGGGGCCGGGGGCCGTGGCTCTGGGGCCCCAGAGGAGGGGGCGTCGGGAGGGGGAGTCAGCAGGAGTCGGGCGGTGGAGGGGGAGATTAGGAGGGGGTGCAGGAGCAGTCAGCTCAGGGGCGTACCATGCATCCCAATTCCTATCCCGGCCCATCACATTAATATCCCTGTCTGAGATCATGCAGTAGTATACATCCATAGAGTCTGACCGCGTCATGCGATTAACAAAGTTTCGAGGTCTCCCCTTCGCTGGCGGGCTCCAGGAGAAGTAGGGCGAGGCAGGATGAAGGGGGGGGGATGCGGGGCATGGGAGGGGATGGGGGAGAATGTCCTCCGAGGGCGGGGAGGGATCGAAGGAGTTGGACAGGGCGGTGCGACCAGGGCAAGGGCGGCAAGAGCAAGCGCGGGAGGCGGTGCAATGGCAAGGGCAAGCGGGAGTCCGCGAGGGGCAACGGCGTTCGCAACGACAAGGGCGAGACGTTCACGACGACGTTAAAGAAGCGAGCCGCTGAGCTTCAAAAGACAAGAGTCAGTGGACCGGGCCCCGAGAAGAGGGAGAACAGCAGCAAGGGCAAGGAAGATGAGAGGTCGGCGGTTAAGGCCTGCCCTCAAGAGAAGGCCGCGGCCACTATGGCCGGGGCGGGCCTCAGGCCCAAGGTGGCACCGACGGCAAGGGCAGCGTCGGCGTCGGCATCGTTGTTTGGCATCGGCGCCAGCGACATCAGCTGCGCCGGCATCCAGGTCGGGCGCGGCATCCGCGGCGCCAGGGACACCGTCAACCAGGATCGGAAGAAGCTAAGACGGAGGAGAGGAAGAGGAGGAGGAGGAGGAGGAGGAGGAGGAGGGGGATGAGGGGGAGGAGCGGGAGAAGGAGGACGAGGGAGAACGGGTGCGGTAGGAGGGCCAGCAGCATCATCAGTCGGTAGAGGGCGAGTAGGTCGATCATGAGAGGGGGGCAGGACAGGGCGTTCATGGGCGCGGGGGAAATGGGGAGGTCAGCGAGGGGGAGGTGAAGGCGGGAGCGGGGGAGGGGGGCGAGGACGATGCGGATGAGCAAGTAGACGAGAGCAGGCGTGGGCCAGTCACGCCGCTGTCGCCTCCTTTCGCGGGCTCGTCTTCGTTAATCGATCGACAGGAGAGGGGGCGCAGAGCAGGGGGCACGGTCTGGGAGTTGTTGGCTGAGCCTTCCCCCCCTCGCCCCCAGCCTCCGATCCCCCGAATGATCCGACGGAGAGGACGCCTGATCCGCCGGGTGCGCCGCCGCCGTGGATCGCGCCCCGCGAGGTCCAGGCGCAATACGATGACACAGAGATACAGAGAGAGTGAGAGAGAGAGAGAGAGAGAGAGAGAGAGAGAGAGAGAGAGAGATGATGACGGCAGTGACAATGATGACGGAGACTGAGAAGGGGGGAGAAGACACCAGGCCGATGATCGCGGCGGCGATGATGACAAGGATCTGGATGAATAGGGGGAGGAGAAGGAAGAGGCGCAGGCGGAGGAGGGGGAGGAGGAGGAGGAAGTAGAGTGACGCCATAGCACAGATGCTCCCCCCTCCTCTCCCCTCCCCGCTCCGCTTCCTCCTGAGCGCTTTTGCGGCTCAGAGATGTCGATTTCGTCCGACGACGAGGAACAGAGGCCGGAGCTATACCACCTTACAGCTCCACACCTCGGACTGGACCTCCCCAATAGAAACGCCCTCATTGAAGGGCCTGCGGCACCGCGGCCCTTGCCGTACCCTCAGGAAGACCCCCTGCCGCGATGGGCCCCCGACTATATCGAGATGCCGTTGCCGGCCCAACAAGCACGCTGTTGGTTCTTTCCCTGGCAATCTGTTCGGCCCCACGTCCCGGAGTGCTGGGCCCTCGCATTTCACGACGATTATCGGCGCGAGGACGCGAAAATGCTAGCGCTGCTCTGGCCAGACTTCGCGGCAGAGGATGGGCGCCCTTACAAGTACCCGTGGGCGCGAAACGGGGTTTCAGGTTATTATTTCCACCTCGTGGACCTCTAGGGGCGAGCCCAATCGGTGCCGAATATTATATTCGGCACGAGGTGATATTATATTGTAGTGTGCCTATATTCGGTGCCGAATATTATATTATGCCCAATATTATATCGGTGCCGAATATGATATTGTGCCTATATTCGGAATATAGGTACAACTGGTACGGGGTGATGATCCACGCGGGGGTCTTGGCGCCGGGGCTCAGGGTGAGGGAGCGCGGCATCCCTCGTGTGTGGCCGTTCACGGGTTCCAGCAATGACCGCGACGTCAGCGACGACTCGAACGCCTCTATGTCAGCGAGATCAGCAGCGACAACTCGAACGCCTACGACTGATGTCAGCGACAACGACGTCAGCGACGTCAGCGACAACGCGAATGCCTACGACTGACGTCAGCGACAACGCGGGTTCCAGCAGGCCGAATAAACAATCTCCCCTACTCTCCCCCTACCACTCCACTCCCTTTCCCATCCTCCATTCCATCCTCATCCTCCGACTCCTCCTGCTCCTCCTCGTCCTTTCCCTCGCCCCCCACCCATCCACCTCCTCCTGTTGTCCTCTGTCTCCCCCTTCCCCCCCCTATCCTCCTCGTCGGCCCGTTGCTACAGCGACGGCAGCTTCCGCGGCGAGGCCGTAGACGGCATGACGATCTACGAAGCAATTTGCACCGCATGCGGCGCAGGTGATGCAGAGGAGGGCGGAGAGGGGGAACGGGCAGGGCGGGCGCGGGGAGACGCATAACTGGAGCAAGAGGGCGAGGACGGGAAGGGGGCAGGAGGGGGATGAGGGGAAGAGGAGGAGGAGGAGGAGGAGGAGGAGGAGGAGGAGGAGGAGGAGAGAGTGGATGAGGGGAGCAGTAGGAGGAGGACGAGGCGGAATGGAGCCGAAAGAGGATGAGGAGGAGGAGGAGGAGGGAGGAGGAGGAGGAGAAGCCCCCGAGGTGAGGGAAGGTCCGCAGGGTTTCGGACGCGCCAGAGCTCGTGGCCAGAGCTCGTGGCATGAACGGGCGTCACGTCGACGTCGTCGTCGTCGTCGTCGTCGTCGTCGTCGTCGTCGTCGTCGTCGTCGTCGTCGTCGTCGACGTCGCCGCCGTCGTCGTCGTCGTCGCCGTCGTCGTCGTCGTCGTCGTCGACGTCGTCGTCGTCGTCGTTGTCGTCGTCGTCGTCGTCGTCGTCGACGTCGTCGCCGTCGTCGTCGTCGTCGTAGTCGTCGTCTTGGTCGACGTGCTCGTCGTCATATCGTAACACGCGAGCGTCCCTGCAACACACACACGCACGCACTTACACGCGCACACACACACACACTTACACTTACACACAGACACACACTTACACTTACACTTACACTTACACTTACACTTACACACACACACACACACGCACACACACACACACGCACACGCACACGCACACGCACACGCGCGCACGCGCACGCGCACACGCACACGCACACGCACACGCACACGCACACGCACACGCACACGCACACGCACACGCACACGCACACGCACACGCACACGCACACGCACACGCACACGCACACGCACACGCACACGCACACGCACACGCACACGCACACGCACACGCACACGCACACGCACACGCACACCGATTTACAATAATTTGTGTGTTTTCAATTTTTGTAATTTTTGTCGGGGCCATTTGGGGGTTCCGGCAAATTGGCGAGATTGCCAGGACGTGAGGATATAGTGTTTTTTTACAAGGGATCGCGGGGGTCCGGCAAATTGGCGAGATTGCCAGAAGCCCCAAACATAAATTACATAAATTACGCCGCCGGCGGCGGCGGCGGCGGCGGCGGCGGCGGCGGCGGCGATGGCGCCGTCGCCGTCGCCGTCGCCGTCGCCGTCGCCGTCGCCGTCGCCGCCAGAGGAGAAGCTGCGAGTTCTTGAGCGGCAGCGAGTTCTGGAGCGGCAGCTTCGTCGAGGCTGCGATGTTACGACGACGAAGGACGTATGAGTGAGGGAGGAGGGAGGAGGGAGAGAATGGGGTGGGAGAACAGGAAGGAGGGACAAGGCTTGGCGGTGTGTGTGTAGGTGTAAGTGTGTGTGTGTGTGCGTGTAAGTGCGTGTGTGTGTGTGTTGCAGGGGCGCTCGCGGGGCGCTCGCGTGTACGATATGACGACGAGCACGTCGACCAAGACGACGACGACGACGACGACGACGGCGACGACGTCGACGACGACGACGACGACGACGACGACGACGACAGACAAGGACAGACAACGACGACATACGACGATTCGGGCCAGAGGCCCCCAAGAGGCCCCCAGGAGCCACCATGGAGGCCCGAGCCCCACCTCCCCCTCCTCCTCCGTAGCTTTTGTGGCCCCATTTGAGGTGCATCGCTTCTCTGGAGAGCGTACCGGTGCGATGTCGGCGCGCGACTGGGCGTCTCCAGACACCTGCCCAGAGATCATCGAGCTCCGCGGCGGAGAGCGGAGAGATGCTCCATGGCACAAGTTCTACGAGACGAAGACTAAGGGAAAGTACTGGCAGTGCGAGCTGCGTGGAAACCAGGTGACGGCAGGTCACCTTGCCAGCTCAGGTCATCAAGCTCGCATTGGAAACGGATTTCCACCAGACCGTTCCTACATGGCGTATTGGGAGAAGTGGGTAAAGATCAAGATCGTCAAGGTCATTGCCCACGAGTTCTACGGGGGCCCACCGTCGCAAGAAGACGATGATGGTCCTGCCGCCGCTGGCGCTGCCAGACCGCAGCTGGCGCTCCCAGCGCCGCAGTCACAGGCGACGCGGACGCCAGCAGCTGCGGCGGCGGCGGCGGCGCCAGCAGCTGCGGCGTCGTCCGACAGGCAGATGGCAGCTCTGATCGAGAAGCAGAACCAGCTCGTTGTCTCTTTGGGCGAGCTGGTCGAGAAGCGCGACAGGCAGATGGAAGCTCTGATCGAGAAGCAGAACGACATGGTTGTGAGGGTGGCCGAGCTGGTCGAGAAGCACAGGGGCGCTTTCACCAGCCTGGTGAACACTCATACCCAGGTGGCCACGACTCAGGCCGAGCTGATCGGGAAGGTGGGCGCTCTGATCGACAAGCTGGGCGCTCACACCCCAACGAGGATGAACAGACTGATCGACACGGAGACCGAGCTGTCGGTGAAGCTGGACGCTCTGATCGGCAAGCTGAACGGGTCGGGCGCGGACCCACGGCTCGCAGCATCGGCGGCTTCGCATGGCGACGGCATGGCGGCGGCGGTTTCGCATGGCGGCGGCATGGCGGCGGATGGCGGCGGCATGGGCGGCGCCGGCGGCATGACTCAGGATTATTTCGGCAGCGTCGGCCTGCCGGTCGGCGTCGATGGCGGCGCGCATGGCTGCGACAGCAGCGGCGGCCTGGGCCACGGCGCTCCGTTGGGCGCCGACAGCGGCGCGCAAGGCGGCGGCGGGGGCGGGGCTTGGGAGCAGTGGCAAGCCGACGGCGGCACGCAAGGTGGCGGCTGGGGCGAGGCTTGGCAGAGGGGCGGCAACGGCGGCGACGACGGCACGGAAGACGGGTCGCAAGGCAACGGCAGGGGCGGCCCCTGGGCGTTTGCGGACGACCGCGGAGATCAGCGCGGCCGGGGTAGAGGCTGGTGACAGTGGCGTGGTAACCATGCATGCCGCCGCATACGCATGAGCAAGCTGCTCTCTTTGGGCGCCTTTTGGTCGCGCTCCAGTGCGCTCGCAGTTCTCCACCACCCTTCTCCATCCATCTCTGACCTCTCCCACCCCCAGCCCTCCTCCTCTTCGCATCCAGTCCTCCTAAACCCCAGTCCTCACAATCCCCCCCACACTCCTGAGAGCACTCCTCGAGGCAGCCCCGCTCAATAAGAGCAGAGGAACACGCGCATGCGGCGGCGCGCGAGGCACTGGTAGCAAAACTCTGTCTGTGCGGTATCCTCTTGTTCGTCGTCGTCGTTGTCGCCGCCGCCGACGTCGTCTCGTCGCCGTCGTCGTTGTCGTCGTCGCCGCCGCCGCCGTCGTCGTTGCAGTCGCGGTCGCAATCGCCGTCGCCGTCGCCGTCGCCGTGGCCGTCGTCGTTGCCGTCGCCGTCGTCGTAGTGGTCGTCGTCGCCGTCGTCGTCGTCGTCGTCGTCGTCGCCGTCGTCGTCGGCCGTCGTCGTCGTCGTCAGGGGGCCCCCTCAGAGGACTAAGATGGCCCAAAGACGGCATCAAGAGGGCCCCAAGAAGGCTACAAGAAGGACAGATTTTTATTTGCTTGTATTTCCTTGAGGCCATCGTCTGCCACAGCCCCTGAAGCCCCAAGACGCGAAGGAGGGCGAGGATGGGGAGGCGGAGGAGGGGGAGGAGAAGGGGGAGGGTGTGATCGCCGAGCGATGCACCTGATGTTCGACGCTTCGCGCATTCCCTTGAGCCCCTCCTCGAACGATGCCCAACGCAGCAATGAAATGATGGGGGTAGGAACGAGAAGGAAGGAGGCAGGGGACGAGGACGACGACGACAACGACGACGCCACTGCCCGTCTGTCCCCATTTTGTGCCGAGCGTGGCCCGCCGCTGCTCTGCCAATCATGCCCTCGCCCAGGCGCTCGCGCTCACCTCCTGGCGACATGGCCATGCCCAAGGCGCGGCCGCCGTTCAAGAAGCCCCGGCTCCAGATCCGGGCGACGCCCAAGCAGCGGCCGTCGTCCAAGATGCTGCCGCCCGAGCTCTGGCTCCAGTTTCAGCAGACGCCCGAGCTCCAGGGACCCGCGCCTGTGACGCCCCCCAGGCGTTCGCGTCGGGAGGACGGCGCGTGGCGGCGTCGCCGCATCGGCGGGCCGAAGCAGCCAGCATGTCCGCCGCCTGCGCACCTCCTCAAGTCCCCCACGGAGGCGAAGTGCGACGGCGACGTCAGTGGCCAGGCGCCGGCATCGGCGGCGCGGACGGCGAGGCGCTCGGCAGTGCCAGTGCGCTTGTGGCACGGCGGGGCGGCGCAGTGGCAGTGCGCCCGTGGCGCCGACGGCGTCGTCAGGCGGGTGTTACACGAGATCATCATGACCAGCGGGGGGCTCGAGGCAAACTACACCGACGGCCCAATATACTGCTTCGAGTGCTGGCACCTGCTCCAGGAGGCCAGGCCCGACGTGGAGGGCATCATCATCGGCCCGCCCGATGCAAAGGTCCCAGAGGCCGACGTCGTCGAGGGCCCGGAAGATGGCCATCAGCTCGTCGAAGAGGAGGCCGACGAAGAGGTCTCAGAGGACGACATCGTGAAAGATGAGGACCCACAGGACGACCATCAGCTCGTCAAAGAGGAGGCCGAGGAAGAGGAGTACGCGATGGAGGCGGATGCCGCGGCGTGGGAGCTCATGAAGGACGACATCGTGAAAGATGAGGACCCACAGGACGACCATCAGCTCGTCAAAGAGGAGGCCGAGGAAGAGGAGTACGCGATGGAGGCGGATGCCGCGGCGTGGGAGCTCATGACGGACGACATCGTGAAAGATGAGGACCCACAGGACGACCATCAGCTCGTCAAAGAGGAGGCCGAGGAAGAGGAGTACGCGATGGAGGCGGATGCCGCGGCGTGGGAGCTCGACAGCGCGGAGTCGGAGAACCCGCAGGAGGGGCCTCTGGAGGAGCCGCTTGCGGGCAATCCGCACTGCAAGCAGCGTAGGGGGTGCGTCGGATGCGCATCCTCACCAATGGTGAGGCACGTCTTCAAGTGGGACGGGTGGCACTGGATCCCAGGCGACGTCTACTGCACCCCGTGCTGGCAGTCCTTCTGCAGGGATCATCGGTTCAGTCGCCTCATGATGGCGGTGCCCTGGACACCCCCGGCGCGGGACCCTCAGACCGATCGATTGCGAGATGGCCCAGGGTTTGTGCGGTGTGAGGCTTGTACACAGTTGAGAGTTGAAGCATTGCTGTAGGCTTTCGGCGGGGACGCTGACGCAACTGAGCTCCTCCGGTCCCGCCGGAAGAAGGTCCAACCTAGCCCTCGCCTCCTGGCCCTCGCCTTTCTGCTCAACCTCCTGCTCACCCTCCCCTTCTCCTCGCCCTCCCCTTCTCCTCGCCCTCGCCCTCCTGCTCGCTCGCCCTCCTTCTCACCCTCTCCTCCTCCTGCTGCCCCCCCTCCTCCTCCTCCTCCTCCTTCTTCTCCTCCCCCTCCTCCTCCTCCTCTGCGCCCCCCCCCTCGCCCCCCGCGGCCAGGCGCCGACCGACGGCGACGAGGTCAGGGGCAGCGCGGCCGCGGATGTCAACGCGTCCGAGGAGCGCGTCGGCGATCCCCCAGTCTTACCCTCCTCGTCCTCCTCTTCCCCCTACTCCACCCTCTCTTCCCTCCTTCTATTCGTCCTCCTCCTATTCGTCCTCCACCCTCTCTTACCTCTCTTACCTCCTCCTCGTGTTCTACCTCATCCTGTCCCTCGTCCTTATGCTCGCCCCCCCCGTCTTTCCCCTCGCCCCTTAGCTTTCGCCCCCCCCTCGTCCCTCCAGGAGGCTCTACGGGGCCAAGACTACAGCGACGGCAGCTTCCGCGGCAAGGCCGTGGACGGCACGACGATCTACGAAGACGAAGAAGGGCTCCGAGGGGCCAAGTCCACAGCGACGGCAGCTTCCGCGGCGAGGCCGCGGACGGGCATGACGATACGAAGAAGACGAAGAAGGACTCCAAGGGGCCCAGACTACAGCGACGGCAGCTTCCGCGGCGAGGCCGTGGACGGCATGGCGATGCGAAGAAGACGAAGAAGGGCTCCAAGGGGCCCAGACTACAGCGACGGCAGCTTTCGCGGCGATGCCGTGGACGGCATGACGATACGAAGAAGACGAAGAAGGGCTCCAAGGGGCCCAGACTACAGCGACGGCAGCTTCCGCGGCGAGGCCGTGGACGGGACCGATCTACGAAGCAAGTTGCACCGCATGCGGCGCAGGTGATGGAGAGGAGGGCAAAGAGGGGGGACAGGCAAAGAGGGCGAGGACGGGAAGGGGGCAGGAGGGGGATGAGGGGTCCGGGATAAGGAAGAGGAGGAGGAGGAGGAGGAGGAGGAGGAGGAGGAGGGGGAGGCGGAGGCGGAGGCGGAGGAGGAGGTGGAGGAGGAGGAGGAGGAGGAGGAGGAGGAGAAAGACGAGGAGGAGGAGTGGGTGAGAAGGAAGAGGAGGAGAGGGTGAGGGCGGGGTGCCATAGGGACAACTGGTACGAGGTGATGATCCACACGGGGGTCTTGGCACCGGGGCTCAGGGTGAGGGAGCGCGGCGTCCCTCGTGTGTGGCCGTGTGTGGGAGGGGCGCCGACATCAGCGACAACGCGGGTTCCAGCAATGGCAGCGACGTCAGCGACAACACGAACGCCTACGTCAGCGAGATCAGTAGCGACAACGCGAACGCCTGCGACTGACGTCAGCGACAACGTCAGCGACGTCAGCGTCAACGCGAATGCCTACGACCGACGTCAGCGACAACGCGGGTTCCAGCAGGCCGAATGAACATCTCCCCTACTCTCCCCCTACCACTCCACTCCCTTTCCCATCCTCCATCCTCATCCTCCGACTCCTCCTGGTCCTTCTCGTCCTCTCCCTCGCCCCCCTCCCATCCACCTCCCCCTGTTTGTCCTCTGTCTCCCCCTTATCCCCCCTATCCTCCTCGTCGGCCCGTTACTGCAGCGACGGCAGCTTCCGCGGCGAGGCCGTAGACGGCATGGCGATCTACGAAGCAATTTGCACCGCATGCGGCGCAGGTGATGCAGAGGAGGGCGGAGAGGGGGAACGGGCAGGGCGGACACGGGGAGATGCATAACTGGAGCAAGAGGGCGAGGAAGGGAAGGGGGCAGGAGGGGGATGAGGGGAGGAGGAGGAGGAGGAGGACGAGGAGGAGGAGGAGGAGGAGGAGGAGGAGGAGGAGGAGGGGAGGAGGGGGAGGAGGGAGGAGGAGGAGGAGGAGAGGAGGAGGAGAGGAGGAGGGGGAGGAGGAGGAAGAGGAGGAGGAGGAGGAGGAGGAGGAGGAGGAGGAGTAGAAGAATGAGGAGGGAGAGGAAGAGGGGAAGCCCCCGAGGTGAGTGCAGGTCCGCAGGGTTTCGGACGCGCCAGAGCTCGTGGTCAGAGCTCGTGGCCTGAAAGGGCGTCACGTCGTCGTCGCCGCCGCCGCCGCCGCCATCGTCGTCGTCGCCGTCGCCGTCGCCGTCGCCGTCGCCGTCGCCGTCGCCGTCGTCGTCGTCGTCGTCGTCGTCGTCGTCGTCGTCGTCGTCGTCGTCGTGGTCGTGGTCGTGGTCGTGGTCGTCGTGGTCGTCGTCGATTCGATTCGATTCGCGGGGCCATGAAGGCGACTCCAGGCGGGCTGCCTACACGCCCGAGCGCGCCGCCGGGGCGCGGGCCGCGGCCGCGCCGAGGGCGGACGCGGCGTCCCAACACGGCTGCGTAGGCGGGCAGCACCCGCTCGGCGAGGTCCAGCACGTGCATGCCGTACGCGGCGATCCCAGCGCCTTCCTCCGTGCGCTGCAGAACACCTCCGCGCCGTTGACTCCTTGGGTGCCGCCCTCGAACCCGACGGCGGCGCTGGCTGCGCTGCCCCGTAGCCCACTCGCCGATGCGCTGCTCCTTGAGCTTTGGGCAGCCCCCAGCTTGGCCGCCGAGGGCCATGAAGGCGCTGCACTTGCCGCGCGCCTCCAGCTCCTGGGACTCCCCGCCTGCGCCGAAGCGCGCGTGTGCCAGGGAGTGGCCGCGGCGGCGGATGCCCGCCGCGGTGATGGAGAGGCCGCCCGCGCAGGCCTCCGAGCGGACGCACTCTGCTCGCGGCTGCCGCGCCGTCGGCCTGCAAGGGGCGGCAGCTCGATCCGCTCCTCATGGTTGGCGAACGGCACATGCCGCCTCTCGTCGGACTCGAGGAAGCAGTAACTGTCCTTCTCCGCGAAGTGCTGTCCGCAGACTGCTGCCTGGCCCACCCAGCGGGCCTGCTCCTGGGCGGAGCCCGCCAAGGCGCAGTGTGCGCCCACGGTCTGGGCGTCCTCGGCGTGCAGCCGTGCTCCCAGCTTGGCGGAGCGGCAAGCGTGCAGGGTGCTTCGCCTCTGCGCCTCCGTGAGTCGCCCGTCGGGCTCCGCCTGCCTGCTGCCGAGGGCGGCCACCTTGTTCACCCTGGATCCGCCAGGCTCGGGGGCGGCGTGGCTCCTGCTCCAGAGGTGGGCGTTGGCCACGGTCCGGCACGCCGCGTAGGCCAGCTCCCTGCGCGGGCCCTCGGCCGTGCCGTGGCAGTCGATGCGGGCCTCCTCGACTGCAAGGCCCGCGTAGTGCACCTTCTTCCAGGCCGCAAAATCCTCATCGCC
>CAUYUJ010013414.1:80000-102500 GCA_963575745.1 Prorocentrum cordatum
GGTAGAGCCACGAAACGTGTGATGGGTGTGCCGAGGTGGGCGGGGGGATGCGCCGCATGCCGCCACTGAGGCCTTCGATGTGCCGCCAGCGGCGGGGGGGACCGCATGCCGCATGCCGCATGCGGCACCATGCCACTGAGGTCTTCGGTGGAGCTCCCTGTGGGGCCACGAAATGTGTGAGGGGCGTGCCGACATGGGCGGGGTGGGCGTGCGTACCATGACACGGAGGCCTTTTGGTGGAGTTCCTTGTGGGGCCGCGAAATGTGAGAGGGGTCCGAATGCGTTTGAGACCTTCGGCGAAGCTTCCTATGGGGCGCGTGAGGGGGGGGGGGGATGGAGGGGGAAGTGGGAAGAAGGATGAGGAAGGTGAGACGCGGGGCGCTGCGGATTCAAAACGAGCGTTGACATACCTTATCTGGGCGGCATGTGCGCACTACGAATACGAATTTGGGCGGCAAGTGCGCTGGGGAGAGCGCGGGGGCGACCAAACCAACATCACAGCTCCAGCCGGCACGAAGGACTGCGAAAGTGCCCCCTCGTGACTCCCTCCCCCTTCTCGATCATCCGCCTTCCTCCACCTTCTCTGTTGGGCGGAGGTGGTCTAGCGCGGTTCCTCTCCCAACCCCATTGTTCCTCTTCGGGGAAGGGGTTAAGACTCCTCCTCCTGCCCCTTCCCTTGGGCATGGATGAGGGTACTGCGAGGGATTCGAAGGTCCAAGATGGTTCCAACATGGTTTTCCATAGCTCAACACAGCCTCCGAGATGGCCCAAAACAGTGCGCTCCAAGATTCCCCCAAGAAGTTCCGCGACCGCACCAAGACGGGCCCAAGTGGCCACAGAGACTCACGACGAGGCCGCCAAGAGGCCCGAATCGCTAAAATGCATTATTCCCGACACTCCAGGGTAAAGTTGGGCATTGGTTTTGGGCGATTGAATAAACGTAATGTATGTCAATTTCGGTTTTCGGAACATGAATAAAAGTAATGTGTGTAATTTCCGTTTTCCCGCAAGTGAATAAAAGTAATTTATGTAAAATCCGTTTTCCCGCAAGTGAATTAAAGTAATTTATGTCCCCTCCTTTTGGGATTTCGGTTCGTGGTCGGCCAGGTAGTATGATTGGCCCCCATCAGTGCAAGAAGAAACGCTGCATCATGAAGAAACAGAGTCTGGGGAGAGCCACTCGAGCAATTCAGCGCACGCAGGTAGTCACGAATGGATATTTCGGGGAATACATTGGCAAGCGACAGCCTGCGGGCACTTTGGAGACCAAGAAATGCGTAGACAAGCTGTTTACCTTGATGGCGAAGATACAGGGCAGAGGGAAAGCGGCGCAGCTCAGAGCAATCAGCGGGAGACTGATGACGGAATTCGAGATGAACAGCACGTGCCGAGGCGCCGTGGAAGTGTGCAACCTGTGATGTAATCTGGACCAGAGCGACCTTCTGAAGGCAGTGTGCATTCGGACCTTCCAGGAGCATACGATTGATGGGCGGGCGTGGATGACCAAGTTGGAAACATCCCAGAATGGGTCGCAGATGAAGGACAGCAGCGTGACGACGCACGTGCCGCCATCTCGCAAACCTCACGTGAGGACAGACCGATCGAGAGTGAACGAGTTCGACGCCTGCGGATTTCGCCCTGTGCAGCACCCTTGGAAGTTGTTGTCGGCGTGCGAGTTCTTGCGGCAGTGGAGGTGCGGACCACTACTGGTTCCGACGCACTACTTGAACCGCAACCTGGCACCGCGAACTGCGTGGACAAAAGAAGGCCAACAATTAATCAGGAGCAAACAGTACAAGGATGGGGAAGTCGCCGCCAAGCCTGGAGAGCATTACATAGCAGTAACACCCGAGGCCGACGAGTATTTCGTGTTTCCGCAGGACGCAGGTGTCTTCTGCCACTCATGGGTTCTGGTCAGGAAAGCGAGGCCGGACGTGGTGGTCATCGAAGGCTTGCCCATGCCCAGCGTACGCAAAAGTTCTACGTACAACGCTCAGTATCGCAGTTTATTTTTCCGTCCCTGGACGCTCTATGGAGGAGACGTGACTGTGCCTCACCTGAGTATGTTGGGGATGGAGTTAACGGTACTGCGGCATTGGCAGGACGCCCAGCACCAGTCGCCCCAAGTTCGAGCTTCGTGTAGGCTGACCAAGAAGACAGCCTCAACAGGGACGCCATCGACGTTGGACAGCGCATCCTGGAAGACCGCCTGGGACGAGTACGTTCGCGGGAACGTGGTCAGCCAGGCAGCGGCGAAACTCACCCAGAGTTTCCTGCTGAATACGATGGCGTCGTCGGGCAAGGCGGCAGATGATCAGAGCGAGGCAGATGCGTCGGAAGAAGAGCAAGAGATGCCTCCGCTGAGCCTCCCTGGTGGAAAGTTTCAACAACTGCTCCAGTCGGCTAAAGAAGAGGACAGCCTCGGCGAAGAGTGGACCGCCTCGGCGAAAGCGAAGGTGAAAGCTTCGGAGAACAGCCGAGTGAAGAAAAGTGCCCGACTGCACGAGTATGAACAAAGCCACCGCATCGGAGAGCGAGCGTGGAAGACGGAACCCTCTGGCGTCGAGGCTGGAGACCGTGCATGTCCGGGACATATCTTCGAGGATGCGTACCAGGACCACATTGCAGCTCTATCCGCAAGTGGCACGAGCCAGAAGGCACACGATGCTTCCTTCGACGAGAAGCGGGATGCTGCTGCGTCGTTCAACCCTGCAGGGAATGGCTCCACCAGCATCGACAAAGCGTTTGCTTCCATATTGGCGAGCTCGAAGATCCCGAACGAGAAACAGCGCCAGTTTCTCGAACACTTTGTTCGACGTTTGAAGATTGAGTGGCTGGAGAAGCAGCAGGGCAACGTGAACCAGAATTCCGGGGAGCCTCTGCTGGACGTAGCGCACGGATTTCCAGGCACCGGAGAAAGTGCCGTCATTGGCTGGATGCGGTACTTAATGGAGGAAGGTCTCGGTTGGGAGCACGGCGTTCAGTTCGTGTGCTTGGCGTTTCAAAATGCCATGGCGGCGCAGATCAACGGCCACACGGTGCACCACTGGAGCGGCATCCCGGCGCGGAACGACGACGGGAATGCCACGGGCGACAGGCGCAAGCAGTCCATGAAGTGCGGGGCCCTGCGCGTGATCATTATCGACGAGGTCCCGAGGGCACCGAACGAGTCTCTCCATGGAGTACATCGTTGAGTGCCCTCGACGTGGTGTGAGTCGTTCGGGGTCCTCGTGTGTGGATTGTTGGGGCTCTTCCTCTTGGTGTGAGTCTTTCGGGCCCTTCGTCCTGGTGTGAGGCCTTCGAGCTCCTCCTGGTGCGAGTCGCGTTGGAGTTCGTGATCGTGTGAGTCGTGCGGGCCCCTCGTCCTGGTGTGAGTCGTTCGGGCTGCGCGTGGTGTGAGTCGTTCGGGCTCTTCGTCACCTCCAACGGCGGCATCTGGGCAAATTCTGATAATTCTCTAGTGTCCCCCGGGCGTCTCCATGTTTTCAAGACCTGTCGAGGCAATGAGCATAGCTCAGCGCAAACGGAAGAGGATATATGTTCTGTATGCAACATTTCCAGGTGAGCATGATGTCCGCGGAGCTGCTGGGCACCCTGGAACGAGTGGTCAGCGCCGCTGTCCGTGCGAGGGGCACGTGCAAGAAGAGGGCGGGGGAATTGCATCGCGCCTTCGGGGGAGTGAACGTGGTCATGTGCGCTGATTTTTGGCAGTTGCACCCCGTGACGGGCACCTTCTTGGCATCCAACCCTCTGGACGCGCCCGCAGGGTGCGCGCACCGCGCGTTGGAGCTGTTCTGGCAAGACGGCGTCGATAGCGTGCGATCTTTCTGGCAGTTGACCGAATTGATGAGGTGTGACGATGCATGGTGCAACTCGTTTCTGGGCCAGTGCAGAGTTGGAAATCTCAGCATGGAGGACTGCAGCTACTTCCACGGGCTCCCGACGTCGACGTCCCCGAGCGCGGGTAAGTGCGTTTGCAACGACGACGTGGTGGACGACCCAGTACTGGGCCCGTATCGCAAGACTTGGGGGGGCGCTTCTCAGGGGGGTGCGCCGACATGGCGGCGTTTCTGAACTCGCCAGAGGGCGAGTGGAAGAGTGCCGCGCGGAGCGAGGCAAGAGACACAGGGTTCTGACCGACACCTGACTCGCTGGCGCCAGAGCTTCGCATGAACCCATTCAGCGGCGCACCTGCTCTGTACACCTTCAACGTGCCCGGGTACTTGGCGACGAACCTACGCGCGAGGGAGTTTGCCAAGCAGAAGAACGTTCAGCTTTCGTGGTGCTACGCTCGAGATGCGCCGCTGCACCCAGGAGATCGCGATTTGCCGAAGGAGAAATTGGACGAGAAGTTGTTCTCCTGGCTGAAGAGGCACGACCAGGAGACGGGCAACATTCCGAGCATCTACCCATTGGCCAAAGGCATGCCCATTCGGTTGACGGACAACGTCGATCGAAGCAGACAACTCTACAGACACCGAAAGGGAGTGATTTACGGATGGACTCTGGCGCCTGATTGCAGTCCCCAGGAAATCGATGGCGAGCTCATATTGGATAGGTTGCCCTTGGTGATCTACATCCATTTCCCAGAAGCACAATGGACAATAGGGAAGCTGCAGACGGGCGTATACCCGTTGAAGCGAAGATCCAGGACCTGGAAAGTCAACAAGCACACGGGCATCGAAGCTCGACGCACGGGCTTCTGGATTCTCCCCGACTTCGCGTCCACCGCTCACATGATCCAGGGGGCGACGTTGGAAGCGGCATTCGCGGACCTGCAGCATTGGTCCAGCAGGGCGTCCATGACAGCTCAGATTGCTGCCTACGTATGCTTGTCCAGAGTGAAGCGATTGCCAAACATCTGCGTCATGCAGCCGTTCTCCACTTTTCTGTTCGGCCTCGGCAGCCCAGTGGGGCCCGAGCGATTGATGCGGAAGCTGTCTGGCCAGACCACAGCAGACGAGGCGATCCATGAATGGAGTACGCTTGATGACGAGGCCGCTGAGTGTGAGAAGATGGACCCCATGGCGAGGCAGCACCTGTGCGCCTGCTGCTACCTCTAAGGGAAGCAGGAGTACATGCTCGACGCTCGCGACTTCGGCACGAAAGCAGCCACCGACTTCTACGAGAAGTACGTGTCGCAAGGGAGGTGGACGAGATGCATGGACTGCGCGCGCGAGAGCTGCCCAATGCCTTGTCCGTCTGCGCGGGCGCCCGAGGCTTCCCAAGGGGTGGCCGATGGCAACGCTCCAAGGAGAATCCCGCCAGATCATTCAATATGCAAGCGGTGCGTGGAACGCGATGACTGGAAGAAGAGCCTGACCCCGCAGAGCCACGGGTGCGCTGCCTGCAAAGATGTTTTTGCCGAAGGTGTGTGGGGCCCGGATATTATGAAACATCATCGGTGTGCCGATAGAGACCTCGCGTGCCCCGGCTGCGCAGAGAAAGGGTTCGTGCCCGGCAACATCGAGGAGCACCAGTGCGAAGATTGCTTGGAGCACTTGGGCAGCCTCGCGTTCGACAAGCACGTGTTGTACAACGCGAAGAGGCAAGAGAAGTCCCGTTTGGTGTGTCTGGACTGTCAGACGAAGCTGCGGTGTGGGAAATGTACAACGGCGCATGAACTGAAGTACTGGTCGAAGTCTGAACGCAAGAACCACGCGTCTTCAAAGGGCACAACTTTGGTTTGCAAAGCACGCCGTGCGCTAGGATTCGACCCGACGGATCTGGAGACGCACATGTGCCAGAGGTGCATTTGCAGGTTCGGCGCCCGTAAGTTCAACCAAACGCTACAGAGGAATCACAAGCATCACAATCGCATGAAGCTACAGTGCAAGGAGTGCGTCGCTGACGTCGAAGAAAGAGTGCGCCACCTGCGCAAAGCACTGCAGAAGAGCCAGCGAAAGTGCAAGTGCCATTGCCGCATTCACCAGGCCAAATGCCCGCTGACCCCCGTCTTTTTCGGAGAGAATCGCTGGCCGGGCAGCGACGGAGCGATATCCGCCGACGACCGCAAGTTCTTGGACGAGTTGAAACCGATGCCAGAATGGTGGAGCAAAGCCTGGGGGCGATGAGGTTCGGCGCGGAGTTCGTCGTCTCAGTCGTACTACTGGCGACACTACCTCTGGTGCTGGTTTCTGTAATGGTGCTGGTTATTCTGCTCAGGTGCTGGTGCTTTTTACTGTACTCGCCGCTATTGCCTCTTATTATTGGTGATTGCTGGGTTCCTTCGGGTGTCCAGCACTGGGATGAGATGGTGTATAGTCTCTCGTGCTTTGGTTCTCTGGTGTCGATTAGTGTACTCCGTGATGGTGCTGGTTACCCTGTTCTGGTGGGAGTGCGGGTTTCTGTACTCAGTGATGGTTCATTGGTGAGATGACGTTTGGATACAGTGGATTGGACGACTGGGGAGAGCGAGTGGGGAGACGGGATGTTGCCTCAATTGAGTTTCTGTTCGTGGGTTCGCTGGTACTGGCTTCTGTATTCTGTACTGGTGCTTGTTATTCTGCTCAGGTGATGGTGCTGGTTAGTGTACTCGCCGCTTTTGCTTCTTATTCTTGGTGATTGCGGGGTTCCTTCGGGTGTCCGGCAGTGGGCTGAGATGGTGCGTAGTCTCTCGTCCAGTACTGGGAGTACCTTGTGAGACACCGCTGCGTCAATAATGGGTGGTATCGCTACTTTGCCACACTGGGATATCAGGCAGTTTTAGCTGTGGGTGTGGCCGCTAGCACGGTGCAGTGGATTCGTTCGGTGCTCTCCTCCTGGTGTGAGTAGTTCGGGTCCCCCCTCCTGGACAGAGTCGTTCGGGCCCCTCCTCGATGCGTGAGTCGTTCGGCGAGGGGCCCGAATGACTCACACCGATGTGTGAGTCGTTCGGCGAGGGGCCCGAACGACTCACACAAGGAAGGGCCCGAACGACTCACACCAGGGCGAGGGGCCCCAACGACGCACACCACCTGCATTCTGGTCGAGGACGTCGCCGTCGTGTGAGTCGACAGGGTCGGTTACGTATAGGACTCGAGGACGACCGCCTTATTTCTTGCCTCCCATCGCCTTCTCTCCCTCCTCCTCTTCCTCCTCTTCGGCTCCTAGTCGTAGTAGTAGAAGTAGTACCAGTAGGATCAGTTGTAGTACTGGCAGTGGTAGTAGCAGTAGTAGTAGTAGTAGTAGTAGTAGTCGTAGTCGTAGTAGTAGTAGTAGTAGTAGTCGTAGTACTAGTAGTAGTAGTAGTAGTAGTAGTAGTAGTAGTAGTGCTGGTAGTAGTAGTAGTTCTAGTAGTAGTGACAGTAGTATCAGTAGTAGTAGTCGTAGTAGTAGTAGTAGTAGTAGTAGTAGTAGTAGTAGTACTAAAAGTAGCGGTAGTAGTAGTAGTAGTAGTAATAGTAGTAGTAGAAGTAGTAGTACTAGTAGTAGTAGGAGTAGGGGTAGTAGTAGTAGTAGTAGTAGTAGTAGTAGTAGTAGTAGTAGTAGTAGTAGTAGTAGTAGTAGTAGTAGTAGTCGTAGTAGTAGTAGTAGTGGTATTTCCAGTATCAGCGGTAGTAGCAAACGTAGTCGTCAACGTCGTCGTCGCACTAGTTGCCTCAGTAACAGAGGCAGTCACAGAGCAGTGGTCTATATGGAAGTTGTGGTAGTAGTAATAAGTAGGTAGTGGTAGTAGTAGTAGTAGTAGTAGTAGTAGTAGTAGTAGTAGTAGTAGTAGTAGTAGTAGTAGTAGTAGTAGTAGTAGTAGTAGTAGTAGTAGTAGTAGTAGTAGTAGTAGTAGTAGTAGTAGTAGTAGTAGTAGTAGTACAAATAGTAGTACGAGTAGATCTGGTAGTAGTCGTAAGAGTAGTTGTAGTTGTAGTAGTACGAGATGATGTAGTCAAACGAGTATGAGTATGAGTGGTAGTAGTAGTAGTAGTAGTAGTAGTAGTAATAGTAGTAGTAGTAGTAGTAGTAGTAGTTGTAGTAGTAGTAGTAGTAGTAGTAGTACAAGTGGTAGTAGTAGTAGTAGTTGTAGTAGTAGTAGTAGTAGTAGTCGTAGTAGTAGTACAAGTAGTAGTACTCGTAGGGGAAAAAGTAGTAGTCGATGCCTTTTTGAAGCTGATCGGAGGCCTCTTGGGGCGTCTTCGGCGCCTCCCGGGGCCCCTTGGGGGCCTCTTGGGGGTATCTTTGGGGCCTCATGGAGGCGTCGTGGTGCCTCCTGGGGACTTCTTGTGGGCCATCTGGGGGCCTCTTGGGGCCATATGGTGGACCTCTGGGGGCCCTCTTGGGGGGCTTGTATGAGCGCTGCCTTCTCCTGGTGTGACTCGTTCGGGCTCCTCGTGTTGTGAGTCGTTCGAGACCCGCGTCGTGGTGCGAGTCGTTCGGGCTCCTCGTGGTGTGAGTCGGTCGGGCGCCTCGTCCTGGTATGAGTCGTTCGGGCCCCTCCTTGCTGGTGTGAGTCGTTCGGGCTCTTCGTGGTGTGAGTCGTTCGGGCCCCTCGTCCTGGTGTGAGTCGTTCGGGTTCCTCGTGGGGCCTCTTGGGGGCCCTTGGGGGCGTCTTGGGGCCTCTTGGGGGCCTCTTGGGGACCTCTTGGGGGTATCTTTGGGGCCTCATGGAGGCGTCGTGGTGCCTCCTGGGGACCTCTTGTGGGCCATCTGGGGACCTCTTGGGGCCATATGGTGGACCTCTGGGGGCCTTCTTGGGGGGCTTGTATGAGCGCTGCCCCTCCTCCTGGTGTGACTCGTTCGGGCTCCTCGTGGTGTGAGTCGTTCGAGGCCCGCGACGTGGTGTGAGTCGTTCGGGCTCCTCGTGGTGTGAATGGGTCGGGCGCCTCGTCCTGGTGTGAGTCGTTCGAGGCCCGCGTCGTGGTGTGAGTCGTTCGGGCTCCTCGTGGTGTGAATGGGTCGGGCGCCTCGTCCTGGCATGGGTCGTTCGGGCTCCTCCTTGTGTGGTGTGAGTCGTTCGGGCTCTTCGTGGTGTGAGTCGTTCGGGCCCGTCGTCCTGGTGTGAGTAGTTCGGCCCCCCCCTCCTGGTCAGAGTCGTTCGGGCCCCTCCTCGATGTGTGAGTCGTTCGGCGAGGGGCCCGAGAGACTCACACAAGGAAGGGCCCGAACGACTCACACCAGGGCGAGGGGCCCCAACGACGCACACCACATGCATTCTGGTCCAGGACGTCGCCGTCGCGTGAGTCGGCAGAGCCGGTTACGTGTAGGACTCGAGGACGACCGCCTTCTGTCTTGCCTCCCATCGCCTTCTCTCCCTCCTCATTTTCCTCCTCTTCGGCTCCTAGTCGTAGTAGTAGAAGTAGTACAAGTAGGATCAGTTGTAGTACTGGTAGTGGTAGAAGCAGTAGTAGTAGTAGTAGTAGTAGTAGTAGTAGTAGTAGTAGTAGTAGTAGTAGTCGTAGTAGTCGTAGTAGTCGTAGTAGTCGTAGTAGTAGTAGTAGTAGTAGTAGTAGTAGTAGTTAGTAGTAGTAGTATAGTATAGTCGTAGTAGTAAGTAGTAGTATAGTAGTAGTATGTCGTATAAGTAGTAATAGTAGTAGTATAGTAGTGTAGTAGTATTAGTAGTAGTAGTCGTATTAGTAGTATTAGTAGTAGTAGTAGTAGTAGGTAGTATCTTAGTCAGTAGTAGTAGTAGTAATAGTATCGTAGTAGTAGTATATCGTAGTCGGTAGTAGTACGTCCATAGTATATAGGTACTAGTAGTAGTAGGAGTAGTAGCAGTAGTAGTCATTGAGTCAGTACAGTCTACGGCGTCGTCAGGAGTCGTTAGTAGTCGATGAGCTTCGTACGTAGTAGTAGTAGTAGTAGTAGTAGTAGTAGTAGTAGTACTGGTGTGACTCGTTCGGACTCCTCGTGGTGTGAGTCGTTCGAGGCGCGCGTCGTGGTGTGAGTCGTTCGGGCTCCTCGTGGTGTCAATGGGTCGGGCGCCTCATCCTTGTAGAAGTCGTTCGGGGTCCTCCTTCTGGCGTGAGTCGTTCGGGTTCTTCGTGGTATGAGTCGTTCGGGCCCCTCGACCTGGTGTGAGTCGTTCGGGCTCCTCGTGGGGCCTCTTGGCGGCCTCTTGGAGCCTCTTGGGGCCTCTTGGGGGCCTCTTGGGGGCCTTTTGGGAGCCTCTTCGGGGCCTCCTGGGGCCTCTGGGGGCCTCTTGGGGGCCTCTGGGGGGTCTCTTGGGGGCCTCTTGGGGCCTCTTGGGGGCCTCTTGGGGGCCTCTTGGAGGCCTCTTGGGATGCTCCTGGGGGCCTCTTGGGGCCATCTTGGCGCCTCTTGCGACCTCCTCAGAAGCGCAAAGAAGCGCTGCCCCCTGAAAAGGACAAAATGAGCCCAAAACCCTCGTAAAATCAATGATTTTGCTATTCGCCGGCCCAACGGGCCAGAGGCGTGCTAAGATCTCCGGTAACTTGTTAACAATATTTCTAGTTCGCGCGCGCGGAGCGGCCCCTGGGGGCCCCCGGACGAAAAGTACCCCGGCAAGGTCCCGAGAGAAGCCCGGGAGAAGCCACCAGACCACTCCAGGGGAGGGTATTTTTCGACACCCCTCACGAGGATCGTGGCCTCCGAGGGGGGAGCCGCAATCGACTACCCCCAAGAGCCCCCCAAGAGGCCCTGGGGGCTTCCAAAACGCCGCCAAGGAGCCCCAAGAGACTCCCAAGAGGTCCCCAAGAGGCCCCCAAGAGGCCCTAAAGAGGGCTCCAGGGCCGGCGGCATGAGCGAAGCGATTAAATGAAGGAAGATGAGCGCGGCCCTCTCGGGGGGCCAAAATGGGGCCAAAACCCTAGTAAAAGCAAGGATTTTGGCTTAACAGAAGAGGAGGGGGCTACAAGAGCGTCCCCCCGTCGGAGCCAGAATCCTTGTGAGGGTCGTCGTTTTTTGGCCCTCCCAGGCGTCGAAAAAGACCACCCTGACGACCCGCGGGGTGCGCTCTCCAGGTCCAGGGGGAGGGGGTAGGGGGAGGGGTAAACCCCTCCCCGAAGGGGAAGAAGGGGGTTGGGGGGTTGAGAACAGAGAAAGCTCGCTAAACCACTCATGCCCAAAGGGCTGGTGGGATTCTTCAACGACTTGCGTGCTCATCACGCGATCTTCGAAGCGTCGGTGTTTGCCACGTTCGTGTTCCTGACCTATTTCGGGCTGTTGAACATGCTTGTTGGTGTTTTTTGTAGCGTCGCCATTGAAACAGCGAAGCACGATAAGGACATAGAGGAGATTGCTTACCTCGAGCGCCATCTTGAGGGGGTCGTGAAGTGTTACATGGATGACAACGGCGACTGGCATATTAATGGTGCTACGTTCCAGCTGATCATGCAGAACGCCGACGTGCTAGAAACTCTTCGAGATTGTGGGACCGACGTCGACGGGCTCTTGATGTTGACCGAGGTCTTGTTTCCTACTGAAGACTCCGTGATTACATATCAAGAGTTTGTCTCTGTCATCGTGCGCCTCCGTAAGGGTAAGCCCGTGAGCATCTCTGAGGTCATCGGGCTTCAGGAGTTCATGAAACAGAAGATGGATCAGCTCGATGAGAGTATTCGAGCCGGAATGCAATTGGAGAGCAGAGAGGCGTCAAGGGTTGGCAGCGTCGTTGACGCAGATAGAGTGCGTCGCAGGGTCACGCAGTTGACCGCAGAGGTACGCCCCGAGGATCGAATTCTCCAGGCTGGACATTCTGAGAAACCTTCACGGAAATCTCCACCGCTAGTCGAGCCTCAGTCCCAGGCAGACAAGATACGCAAGAATTGGATCAGCACATTGGGAGGATCTGGGCAGCGCTCCTTCTGAGGCCCTCCGAGCGCCCACCCACGCATATCACGGGAATGCGCCGCAGCGGTATCCCGTCCTTGCTCCTTCTGCTCTCGCTTTTCCTGTCGCTCCACCACCAGCTAGCCAGCCAGCCAGCCGTGTGGCCTAGGCACTACTTTCAATGCCAGCTGATGTCGTATCAGCAATCTCAATCTGAATGCTGGTGTAGAGGATTGGCACCAAAGAGTGCATCGGACTTTCGGCAGTCACCTTGCGCGCCCACCAGGTCGCGAGTAAGGTTTTTCGCCGAACACCTTGCTGAACGAGGTGCTGTTGTGATAGAAGCTAATGAAAATTTGATGGTCCAGGACGTTTCGCTTGAGACATCCTCACAACTCTCGTTTCTGAGCTGGCTGGGATTGGCCGTTTCGCCTGAGACATCCTCGAACAGTTGCGCTCCGGGACGCCGCGCGAGAGGTGGTCCAGGCCGTTTCGCTTGAGACATCCTCGAAACTCTGAGCCCCGAGGTGCCGTGCGAGAGGTTGTCCGGCCCGTCTCGCCTGAGACATCCTCGCAACTCTGACCTCTGAGATGCTGCGCGCAAGGTGGTGCGGCCTGTTTCGCACAGGACATTCTCGCAACTCTGAGCTTCCAGATGCCGCGCAAGAGGTGGTCCAGCCTGGGGGCCCAGAAGACCACATGTTACATATCCTCCCTGGGACCCTGGGAGCCCCCTGTGACATCCTCGAACCTGTGAGGTCTGAGATACCCTGCGCGAGGTGGTCCGGCCCGTCTCGCCTGAGACATCCTCGCAACTCTGAGCTCTGAGATGCCGTACGCACGGTGGTCCGGCCTGTTTCGCATAAGACTTTCGTGCTTTCTGAGCTCCCAGATGCCGCGCAAAAGGTGGTCCAGCCTGGGGGCCCAGAAGACCACATGTTACATATCCTCCTTGGGACCCTGGGAGCCCCAGGAGGCCCCAGAGAGCTCCAGGAGGCCGCAGGACGCCCAGGACAGGCCCCAGGTGTCCCCGGAAGATTCCCAGGAGGCTCCCAGGAGGCCCCAGGAGGCCCCCTATCAGAACGTGTCAAGTTAATCTTTTTGCACAGGGTGTCTAGAGCTCCGACCACTTTATTCCGCGTCGCACACCCCCTCCTCCCCACGTCCCCAGCGCCAGAGTGGGGCCGACCCCCGCGCCGTGGCTCTCTGCCCCGAGCTCCCCCGCCCCAGCGCCCCAGCGGGGCCCCCGCCCACTGCCCCCTCCGCCACGAACGCTTTATTCCGCGTCGCACACCCCCCCTCCCCCCGCGTCCCCAGCGCCACTTCACGCGGTTTTGGACTTAGGCACTTACTAACTGACTTATAGAGGGTTACATGTTAAGTACTTATAACCAGTTAGCATGAGTAGTTACAACTACTTAACTAAATCGAAAGTTAAGTGTAAGTTAAGTCAAAGTTAAGTGTTATGTTGGCGGTGTCGTCGGTGGAGCTCCCTGTGTGTGGCAAAGTAAGCGCGGCGACGCCATGCGACCACTCTGCGGGGCCCTCGGTGAAGCTCCCGAGGGGCAGCGAAACGTGTAACGGGAGTGCCGAACCAGGCGCCGAGTTATAAGTTAAGTCAGGGTTAAGTGTTACGTTGGCGGTGTCGTCGGTGGAGCTCCCTGTGCGTGGCGAAATAAGCGCGGCGACGCCGTGCGACCACTCTGCGGGGCCCTCGGCGAAGCTCTCAAGGGGCAGCGAAACGTGCAACGGGAGTGCCGGACCAGGCGCGGCGAAGCCATGCGAACATGCCCTATAATGGGGCCCTCGATGGAATTCCCCCCTGGGGCAACGAAGCATGCGCCGAGCTACGCCGAAACGGGCGCGGCGACGCCATGCGACAACACCCTGGAACCCTGGGCGGCGCCCGCCGGAGGAAGGAGGGCGGGGGAAAGAATGGCGGGTGGACGAGGGAGGAAGAGGGCAGGAACGAGGAGGACCGTGGTCGGAGGAAGGATGAGGAAGAGACGGAATCAGCACCAGACTAAAATTTCGCATTACCGCCCTCCTCCTCCTCCTATTCATACTCATTATCCTCCTTGTCATCCTTCTCCTCCTCACCTGTTCTCCTCCTCCTCCCTCTCCTCCTCTTCCCTTCCCTCCGTGTTTCAGTCAGACAATCAAGGATCTCTTCGAGCTCATGATCCGTGAGCGGCGGGCCTGGGCACAGTCAATTATAGAGCATCTCTTCGAGCTCTTGGTCCGTGAGCGGCGGCCTAGGCACAGGCTCGGTGGGGCGAAACGAATGAAAGGAGACCTCGACCTCCTCCTGTGGAAACACATAGTAGCCTAGACTAGAGAGCCAACTAACCGAGAGGACGCCGCGAGGGACTACGGTCCCAGGGCTCCTCAATCCGTTCGCTCGGTATCCCTATCGAAAACCACCCCCGCAACAGCAAAAGTTACGTTTAACACTTCCCCCATCCTCGATCATCGACCCCCCATCCCCTCCCCTCCAACCGCTCGAAATGGTGATCTCGAGAGTTCCCCTCCTGCTCCTCCTCCTCCTGCTCCTCCTCCTGCTCCTCCTCCTCCTCTTCCTCCTCTCCTCTTCCTCCTCCTCCCCCTTCTCCTACTCCTCCTCCTGCTCTTCCTCGTCCTCCTGCACCCTCCCCCTAGTACTACGACGACGGCTGCTACTACTACTACGACTACGGTACTACTACTACTACTACTACTACTACTACTACTACTACTACTACTACTACTACTACTACTACTACTACTACTACTACTACTACTACTACTACTACTACTACTACTACTACTACTACTACTACTACTACTACTACTACTACTACTACTACTACTACTACTACTACTACTACTACTACTACTACTACTACTACTACTACTACTACTACTACTACTACTACTACTACTACTACTACTACTACTACTACTACTACTACTACTACTACTACTACTACTACTACTACTACTACTACTACTACTACTACTACTACTACTGGCGGTCTCGTGCACCACATCACCACGGCTCAACCACCTAGGGAAGAGCGTCCTTGTGGCTGCCTCATTGCCAGTATGTAACGGGCACCTCTTATGGGTGAAAGGGCGGGTCTGACGTGCTTGCAGCGTCAGGCGCCTCTTATGGGTGAAAGGGCGGGTCTGACGACTTCTACTACCACTACTACTACTACTACTACTACTACTACTACTACTACTACTACTACTACTACTACTACTACTACTACTACTACTACTACTACTACTACTACTACTACTACTACTACTACTACTACGACTACTACGACTACTACTACTACTACTACTACTACCACCACTACTACTACTACTACTACTACTACTACTACTACTACTACTACTACTACTACTACTGCTGCTACTGCTACTGCTACTGCTACTGCTACTACTACTACTACTACTACTACTACTACTACTACTACTACTACTACTACTACTACTACTACTACTACTACTACTACTACTACTACTACTACTACTACTACTACTGGCGGTCTCGTGCACCACGTCACCACGGCTCAACCACCTAGGGAAGAGCGTCCTTGTGGCTGCCTCATTGCCAGTATGTAACGGGCACCTCTTATGGGTGAAAGGGCGGGTCTGACGTGCTTGCAGCGTCAGGCGCTTGTCCGAGGGCAGCTGGTCCCAACGGCCCAAAGTGAAGCGCCAGCGGCGGTGCAGCAGCACACGGGGCGACCCCAGTACCGCCATCCAGGCCACCTAGCGCGGGAAGATGCGAGGAGAGGCCAGGATGGCAAGCCAAGGGCGGGTCTGACGTGCATGCAGCGGCAGGCGCCTAGCCAAGGGCAGCAGGTCCCTACAGCCCAAAGTGAAGCGCAAGCGGCGGCATAGCAGCACACGGGGCGACCCCAGTACCGCCACCAAGGCCTGCTAGCGCAAGAAGGCGCGAGAGGAGGCCGAGATGGCACGTCAAAATGGCCAGGCGCCCGGCGGCGACGCGGCAGTACACGGGGCGGCCCCAGCACCGCCAGCGAGGCACACGAGCGTAAGTGGGCGTGAGAGGAGGCCAAGATGGCCAGCCAGTTGGCGGGCCAGAGTAGCTAGGCGCACGGGTGTCCATACGCCACGCAGAGGCTAAGGCCACAGGCGCAGCCACGCGAGGGGGGTGCCGCTGTGGGCGCGCCCCCCTACTGAGCATGGCATGCAAGACATCTTGGCAGGAACTCACGTGGCCTGTCGAGGGCCTAGTGTTTGCTGGGCTTCATCATTCAGGCAGGCTGGCCCGCTCCCTGCGCAATGGCCACGAAGACCTGCGACGGCAGCGCCTGCACTTCCCCACCGAGGTCACCGCTGCAGCCCGCCTGCCCTGAGGGCCCAAAGATCTGGCGCTCGAGGTCTTCACCGAGGGCCACGTTCAGGGCTGCAGCATTTGGGATCTGCTGCGGGAGCGGGTTCGTCTGCGGCGGAGGGCCCGTCGGCGGCGGCGGCTCCGTTGGGGGGGCCGACAGCGGCGGCGGCGGAGGGGGGGCCATGATGGCCGCGGTCGCTGGCGGGACCCCGACAGGCGGTGGTGGCGGGTCCTGGCTGCCGCGGGCCCCACCCGCTGGGGGGGCGCTGGCGGCGCGGACGGGGGTGGCACGCGGGGCGACCCCTGTGCCGCCCCCGCCGCCCGTGAGGCTGCCCTCCCGCAGGTTGTTGCGGCGCTCGTAGAGCGCCAGCTCCCTGTGCGCCATCTCCAGGTGCTCCCTCTTGGCCTTGTTCCGCGCCTTCTTGCTGTGCCCCGCCCACCCTGGGTCGTTAAGTCCCCAGGCAACCTGCGCGTAGAGGTCGGACCACTTGGACTCAGCCATGCTCTCCCAGGTGAGCCCTTCCATTAACGCATAGTGGCCCTCCCACTGCGGCTGGTGTGGGGCGTAACGCTTGAAGACGGTGCCCACTGCCAGCGGCTCGATCTTGGGCAGGTACTGCAGGAGATCCACCGCGCTGAACACGGGTATCTCCTCCTTCTTGAGCTTGTCGTAGCGCAGCAGGGCCTTCAGGTCGCGGGTGTCCTCCTCTGGGTGTTCCGCGTGCATGTAGTACGCCCGTGGCGGGTTCGCCTCCTCCTCAATGAACTCGACGCAGACCCCGTAGGAGGTCGAGTAACGCGCACCGCAATGGCAGTGCCAGCGCTGGCCCGACTCCCCCGCCGCCTCCTGCGCGCAGGTGAGCAGTTGCGTCCAGCGATCCGATCGAATCACCGAGCAGCATCCCCTGGGATTGTCCCAGGCCTTGTTGGCCGAGCACTTGTAGTACATGTTGAACGTGAAGCCCTTGCCACGGTAGAACTGGTCCGTGTAGTCGCCCATGCGTCGGTAGGCCTCCTGCGCCGCGGTGTTGCCCTGGCACTCTTCGTTCCAGGCACGTTTGTGCCCCAGGCGTGCGTCCGCGATCCCCGAGGCCTCCAGGACGCCCTTCTTCAGTCTTCCCGCATCGTCCTCTGCCTCCTCATCCAGCGCGTCTAGCCACTTCTGGTCTCCGCTCTGCGCCTCTGTGCCCCTCACCATGTCCTCCTTCTTCACCATGTCCTCACCATGTCCTACCTCTTTCGCTGTCTTGACGTCGGTCATCTGGTGCTCCTGATCCTCAGCATCGATGCCAGGCTGGGCGTCGCTCTCTTCGCCACGGAGAGGCTCTTCCTCGAGGGGCGGGGGTGGCGCGCGGGGCGGCCCTGGCACCGCCCCCGCCTCCCTCGCCATCGGGCGCCCCACCTCCTCCGCCACTGCTTCCGTGGCTGGGGGGGCGCCCGTGCCCTCGGGGTCGATACCCACCCCCGCGCCCTCCGTTGACCTCCGCAGGGCAAGCAAGCCTTCCTCGGAGAGCGCGAGTCCCACCCGCACGTCCATGCCCTCCTTGATGTAGTCGAAGCTCGCACGGAACTTCGCCACTCGCTTTGCGGCGTGGTCGATGGAGCCTGAGCCCTTGTTCGCGCGTG
The DNA here is from genome assembly GCA_963575745.1 of Prorocentrum cordatum. Taxonomy (NCBI): domain Eukaryota; class Dinophyceae; order Prorocentrales; family Prorocentraceae; genus Prorocentrum; species Prorocentrum cordatum. The sequence continues at coordinate 97,684 of CAUYUJ010013414.1, forward strand.
CTGCGCGCGTCGCGGCCTCGTGCTCGGCGATGTTCTGCGTCGCCGCCACGCAGCGCGAGCGCATGTGCAGCTTGTACTGCCCCTCTTTGCCCTTCCTCAGTTCGGGGCATTGCGGGTTGTGCTGCTTGGCCTCCGCGTAGCGGCGCATCTCCCCGCAACTGAGCTCGTCCACGTACTCCACCGCCATGACCTTCCAGTCGTCCAGCTCTGCGCACCTCCGACGCCAGCCCAGGCGCTGCGGCGGGTCCCAGTGCGCGCCCATGCAGTGGACGTAGCCCGCCTCAGCGTAGTTCTCCTCCGCCATCATCTCGGCGTCTTCGAGCGGAGCAGGTGTGCCGTCGCTCGACTGGGGGGCCTGGCCGTAGACGGCCTTGTTGCTGCGTCGGCGGTGGCGTTTGCCTCCATGACCGCTGAGGGCGCCCGTGGTCGCAGCACTCGGGGCCTCGCTGGCGGCCCCGTCCTCCACGGAGCGCCCGCCGTCGGCGACGCTGCGCGCCCCTCGGCCGCCGCGACCGCCCACAGCTTGCTCCCTCAGATGGAGGTTGTGGAGCGCGAGGGTGATCGCGTCCAACCGTCGGCGCTGCTCAGTGGCGAAGTTGGCGTAAGTGGCTGCCGCCGCCAAGGCGGCCGCCGTCACTGGCACCACCGCCGACGTGGGCATCGCCGAGGAGCCATCGGAGGCGGCGGCACTGGGGGCGGCCCCCGTACCGCCGCCTCCATCGGCGTCCTCGGCGGGCGTCACTGATCCCGTGGGCAGTGTCGGCGCCGTCCGAAAGGTCGCCGCCTCGGACATCATGTCGAACTCCTCGTCATCGCTCTCCGACGCGCTCACCTGCTGGCCAGGGCGCTGTGCCGGCCTTGCTTTGGAGGTGGGTACGCCGGCCCCAGAAGCACCGCTGGCCTTCGCACGAGCCTCAGCCTTGGCTTAAGCTTTCGCCGCCAAGGCCCCGCGAAGAGGTGCCGCATCGTGACTAGGCGAGTCAGCGTACGTCTTGGCAGGCCAGGGCATCGGCGCGGGCTTCGAGAACTTGGGCGCCATCACCCGGTCGGGCGGGTGGCACGGGAGGTGCAGCTCGAGAGAATGTGCGAGACAAGGCCTCACGAGCCAAACAGCTGCAGAGGAAAGAGAGGAGGGGGAGAGGCTGTGCGCCGAACCAAAATGGGGCGGCCGACTGCCAAGGCGGGACTAAGGCAAAACCAGAAGATTAAAGGCTGAAACCAACGGCTCCAGGCGCGTGGGGACCGATCCTTGTACAGGCGGAAAACGGCCTGACCCCCGTTCGGGACCCTGGACGAGCGGGAGAGGGGAAAGGGGGGCGAGGAAACCACGTCGCGGGCGGGCGACACAGCGGACGGCGGGCCGCCGACGGCCCCAGGACCCGCGGGGCGGCCCCGATCTTCCAAGCCTCTTCACGCCTCTTTAGCCAGTGGCCTCGGACAGGTGCTATTAGTTGCATGAAGGCTCAGCGCAAGTGAGTTGAGGGAGCAATCCCCGACATAAATTAAGATCATCACAAGCATGGTATGGCGAGAGCACAACGTGCACGAGGTAGGGTGACTACACAACACGGCGCGCAGAACAGACATGACAAAGCAAGAGCGTATGCACACGACAAGGAGACTAAACAGCACCGTGTACACTGCAGATGTGACTAATTTTTCACGGCGAACCAGGGCCCCAGGCGCGCGGGTGGAGATGGGGAGGGACAGGGGGCGCGCGCAAATGGGACGGAGCCACAGCTAGTCAAGACCGAACGCTCGGGGCGGCCCCTGCATCCAGTCCCGCTGCGTCCTCCGTCGCCAGGGCGATTTGCTCAGCGATTTGGCACTGCAGGGCGTTGGCCACTGCCGAGCGCAAGGATGAGCGCGCCGCGGGCCGTTCGGCCTCAGGCAATTCCCCCGCGGCACGGCGCGGCCACGTCGCAGCCTCTGCGCCCCAGCGGCCGCTGACGTCAAGGACAAAGGGCACCAGGCCAGAAAATAGACACGGTGCTTCACTTTTTCTCTGCGCTGCAGGGCTGCTTGATGCGGCCGCCCCGTCTGGGCCGCGGCCACCTCGTCCACCAAGCTGATGTCGAGGCAAACTCGGCCGTGAATGCCTCGATGGTAGACGACGTCCAGTGTGGCCGCGCCCTGTTCTTCCGTGTACCACTCTGGGATGACCTGCTCCAGCAGGGCGATGGTGGCCCACCCCGCGCAGCCAGGGCGCCACGGCATCTCGGATGGCATTGTGGCGGCGCGTCGGACCGCCTCCCCTGGGACAGTTGAGCGCATGAACGCAGCGAACATCCACCGCGCGGCCACGCGTCGGGCCGTGCTGCGCTATCGCGCGGGCGGGCGCTGCTGGTCGGTTCAGGCACGTGCACTCGGACTGCAGCAGCGGGTGATGCATGCGCCTCTTGGCCGCAATGCAGAACGCGCGGTCGGCGAGGGGCGAGACCCCCTCAAAGTTATCCAACCAGGCGCCCGCTGAGCCGCCCGAGGCACTATGCACCGCCGCCGCCGCCGTCACGGGCAGCGCGGCCAAGAACGTCTTGGTGGCGTGGTCCCGCACGCGCTGGGTGCACGTCTTCTGGTCCTTGCCCTTCCGTCCCTCCAGGAGGCCCTGCCAGCGGTCACTCTGGGGGCGACGGCCTCCTGCCAGCCGTCCCTGCTCCTCGCCCGCTGCCGAGAGGGCACGGCCGAGGCCTGGCCACCTCCGAAAGAGGCCGATCGTTGTCGTCTCTCGGAGCTCTTGGGCAGCCGCGTGGATCCCAGCTTCCCAGGACGCCAGGAGGGCAGCGGGGCCGCGCTGTTCGGCGCTGCCACAGCCCAGGCCTCCGTCGCTGATCTTCATGAAGATCTGCTCACGGGGGGCAGCCGTGACCCCCAGAAGGGCGTTGACGAAGGCGACCACTCCGTCATCCACCCTGCGGCCCCACGCCGTCGTGAGCGGGAGCGCCCGCTGGATGTGGACGCAGGCGCCCCTCGACCAGATCCGCATCAACTGGAAGGCGTCAAAGGCCGAAAGCCCATGCCTGCGGAGTGTCAGGAGCTCTCGGAAGTAGCGGTCCTGCTTCTGGAGGAAGGCCTCGCCACAGGGGAGTGGCGCGGCGGCGCGCGGGGCGGCCCCGGCGCCGCCAGCCTGCGCGAGGCCCCCCTCGTCGAGGTCCTCTGGGACGGCGAAGTCCGTGAGCGGGGCGCCCCTCCAGTCGGTGTCCACGTCGTGGTTCGTGTAGGCCAGGGTGGACCCCACCGCCTTGAGCTTCTGGGCGCGGTACTGGGCGTACTCCGCAAACTCAGGCGGCAGGACAGCTCGGGGATCTGGGGACGATCTGGGTCTTGGACATCTTCAGCTTCATCCCGTGGGCTTCGATGCGGGCTCGCCAGGCATCCAAGCCGCGGAACACAGCGGCCGCGGTGCCCACGAAGTACGTGTCGTCCAAGAAGGCCAAGCAGTCCCCCTCCGCGCCACCGCACGCACGGCCATGCGACCGATGCTGAGAACGTCCGCGGTGCCGACCGCGTAAAAGCCTGGACTCATCGGGCAGCCCTGGTCGAGGCCACGGATCTGGTCGACAAGCTGGGCGGGCTGCGACTCGCCCCCCGCCACGTGGCGTGTGCGAGCAGGGAGCCAGGCCTCCGCCAGCGGCGCCAGAGCGGGCACCTTGGTGCGCGCAGCCTCCTTAACCAGGTCGCGGGGGATGTTGCTAAACGCATCCCCGAGGTCCACTGCCACCACCCACTTGCCTGGGCTCGAGTTGGCCATCGTGCGTAGGCGTCGATGGAGGGCGCCACATCCGTCCTTGGCAAGGCCAAACTGTTGGTCCCCCACCGCCTCCCGCATGTCTTTGTGATGGACCTTGGCAGCACTGCGGCCCGCCATACGGCGGGTCACATTTCCACAGCCCAGGACTCGCGCATCCCCAGGGGTTGCCTTGGGGATGCCTGTGAGGCGCGCCGCCGTCAGGGCGGCTAGCGCCTCGGGAGGGAGGTCGCCGATGGCCAGGCGTGCCAGCGTGCTGGCCACCGCCTCTGCCCCATCCTCGTCGTGCTTGAGCGGGGCCCAGTGCTCGTAGCGTCCTCCTCCAGGCCCCGCCCCGCCGCGGTGGGGGAAGCGGCCAAACTGACGCTTGAGGTGGTTGGCCACGCGGCGATGGAGCTCTGCTGCACCGTCAAGCTCGCGGGGGGCCGTGGCTGGCGGCATCGCCGCACCGGCTCCCGCCACCGTGGGGCCCCTCCCTGGCCCATGCGGGGCGGCACCAGTGCCAGGGAGAGGGCCCCATTCGCTTGGGCGAGGCGCCGCAGGCTGCTGGGTGGCGCTGAACTTCTTCGCCACCGCCGCTGCATCCGCCATGCCACCCTGGGGCCACACTGCCGCTGCCGCCCGTGACATCTCTCCAGCTCGTGCGAGCTCAGTGAGACGGCGTACACGGGCCGCGACATGATCTTCGCGGCCCTTCGCGGTGACCGCCGTGCGCGTCTAGTTTTCCATAGAGAGCCAGGCGGCATCCCACTGGCCGTCCTGAATCCACCGCAAGCGCTCCTGGAGGCGCTCGCGCCGTGTCGTCGGACTTGGGGTCGCATTTTCGCTGAACAGCAGCCCGTCCAACGAGAGAAATACCTTCCACAGTCTCGTCAGCGTACTCGACGCCTGATCATCGTTACCCTGGCGGGCCTGCTCGATCGCCAAGCACAGCCGCACCTTCACGTGGCTGACGGCAGTCGCCATGCTATCGGGGATCATGGCCGTGGTGGGCGCGCCTTGCAGCAGGACGCGGTCCCACCCAATGGCATCCCACCAATCCAGATTGACAAAGCCAACCTCGTGGTACGCG
>CAUYUJ010013414.1:107500-280000 GCA_963575745.1 Prorocentrum cordatum
CCCCTTTTCACGTAACATGCCCACGCCATGGCGAGGTTGATTTTCCATGGCGGGTCACGCTGGGAGTCCTACGAGAAGTACAAGAAGCGCCAGCACGGTTTGCTCGGAATATCTGAAGGAGAAGAGGAGGGTAACCTATCTTTCAGTCACCTCGGGCCAGTCGACACATTTTCCAGTCAATTTGTTTATTCTGAAAAAGCCGACAACATCTGCACTAGGATGACTGGGAGCTCCGTCTTTTTCGTGGTCTCGGTGCTATTCACGTTGCTGAACCTGCTATGGATCGGCATCAGCACGGAGCTTGGCGAGTTCAACCAGAGTTTGTGGAATCGGGGCACAGAGTCCATTATAATCGAGCATATCTTCACGCTTTACAGCATTGTCGAGATCGTGCTCCAAGTCATGAGCATGAAGCACAGGTCAAAGTGCTTTTTCAGTCCCTGGTTCCGCCTTGACGCAGCGTGCACTGTTGCAATCGTGCTGGAGGTTCTCGTGGCCCCCCACGTGCCAGCCGCCGCAGGTTCCCTGCTCGCCTACCAGGTGCTGCGACTGACGAGGCTGGCGTGGCTGCTCAAGTTGACGCGCGCAAGGCGGGCCGTGGGGACTATTCTGAACGAGATGGCCAGTGGCATGCGCTCGGCGGCTGACATCTGGATCCTTATCGCCGTCCTCCTGTACACCTGTGGCGTGCTGCTCACCGCTGCCAGCCATCGCAGCGAGCATCTGAGGGAGCGGTACTTCGGGTCTGTGGGTCACACGATCTTGTCGCTGCTTTCCCACGGCGTTGCCATGGACGGTCTTAGTGAATTCTTCAACGACTTGCGTGCTCATCACGCGATCTTCGAAGCGTCGGTGTTTGCCACGTTCGTGTTTCTGACCTATTTCGGGCTGTTGAACATGCTTGTTGGTGTTTTTTTGTAGCGTCGCCATTGAAACAGCGAAGCACGATAAGGACATAGAGGAGATTGCTTACCTCGAGCGCCATCTTGAGGGGGTCGTCAAGTGTTACATGGATGACAACGGTGACTGGCATATTAATGGTGCTACGTTCCAGCTGATCATGCAGAACGCCGACGTGCTAGAATCTCTTCGAGATTGTGGGACCGACGTCGACGGGCTCTTGATGTTGACCGAGGTCTTGTTTCCTACTGAAGCCTCCGTGATTACATATCAAGAGTTTGTCTCTGTCATCGTGCGCCTCCGTAAGGGTAAGCCCGTGAGCATCTCTGAGGTCATCGGGCTTCAGGAGTTCATGAAACAGAAGATGGATCAGCTCGATGAGAGTATTCGAGACGGAATGCAATTGGAGAGCAGAGCGGCGTCAAGGGTTGGCAGCGTCGTTGACGCAGATAGAGTGCGTCGCAGGGTCACGCAGTTGACCGCAGAGGTACGCCCCGAGGATCGAATTCTCCAGGCTAGACATTCTGGGAAATCTCCACAATCACCGCTAGTCGAGCCTCAGTCCCAGGCAGACAAGATACGCAAGAATTGGATCAGCAAATTGGGAGGATCTGGGCAGCGCTCCTTCTGAGGCCCTCCGAGCGCCCACCCACGCATATCACGGGAATGCGCCGCAGCGGTATCCCGTCCTTTCTCCTTCTCCTCTCGCTTTTCCTGTCGCTCCACCACCAGCTAGCCAGCCAGCCAGCCGTGTGGCCTAGGCACTACTTTCAATGCCAGCTGATGTCGTATCAGCAATCTCAATCTGAATGCTGGTGTAGAGGATTGGCACCAAAGAGTGCATCGGACTTTCGGCAGTCCCCTTGCGCGCCCACCAGGTCGCGAGTAAGGTTTTTCGCCGAACAGCTTGCTGAACGGAGTGCTGTTGTGATAGAAGCTAATGAAAATTGGATGGTCCAGGACGTTTCGCTTGAGACATCCTCACAACTCTCGTTTCTGAGCTGGCTGGGATTGGCCATTTCGCCTGAGACATCCTCGAACAGTTGCGCTCCGGGACGCCGCGCGAGAGGTGGTCCAGGCCGTTTTGCTTGAGACATCCTCGAAACTCTGAGCCCCGAGGTGCCGTGCGAGAGGTTGTCCGGCCCGTCTCGCCTGAGACATCCTCGCAATTCTGAGCTCTGAGATGCCGCGCGCAAGGTGGTGCGGCCTGTTTCGCACAGGACCTTCTCGCAACTCTGAGCTTCCAGATGCCGCGCAAGAGGTGGTCCAGCCTGGGGGCCCAGAAGACCACATGTTACATATCCTCCCTGGGACCCTGGGAGCCCCCTGAGACATCCTCGAACTTGTGAGCTCTGAGATACCCTGCGCGAGGTGGTCCGGCCCGTCTCGCCTGAGACATCCTCGCAACTCTGAGCTCTGAGATGCCGTACGCACGGTGGTCCGGCCTGTTTCGCATAAGACACTCGTGCTTTCTGAGCTCCCAGATGCCGCGCAAAAGGTGGTCCAGCCTGGGGGTCCAGAAGACCACATGTTACATATCCTCCTTGGGACCCTGGGAGCCCCAGGAGGCCCCAGAGAGCTCCAGGAGGCCGCAGGACGCCCAGGACAGGCCCCAGGTGTCCCCGGAAGATTCCCAGGAGGCTCCGAGGAGGCCCCAGGAGGCCCCCTATCAGAACGTGTCAAGTTAATCTTCTTGCACAGGGTGTCTAGAGCTCCGACCACTTTGTTCCGCGTCGCACACCCCCTCCTCTCCGCGTCCCCAGCGCCAGAGTGGGGCCGACCCCCGCGCCGTGGCTCTCTGCCCCGAGCTCCCCCGCCCCAGCGCCCCAGCGGGGCCCCCGCCCACTGCCCCCTCCGCCACGAACGCTTTATTCCGCGTCGCACCCCCCCCCTCCCCCCGCGTCCCCAGCGCCACTTCACGCGCTTTTGGACTTAGGCACTTACTAACTGACTTATAGAGGGTTACATGTTAAGTACTTATAACCAGTTAGCATGAGTAGTTACAACTACTTAACTAAATCGAAAGTTAAGTGTAAGTTAAGTCAAAGTTAAGTGTTATGTTGGTGGTGTCGTCGGTGGAGCTCCCTGTGTGTGGCGAAGTAAGCGCGGCGACGCCATGCGACCACTCTGCGGGGCCCTCGGTGAAGCTCCCGAGGGGCAGCGAAACGTGTAACGGGAGTGCCGAACCAGGCGCCGAGTTATAAGTTAAGTCAGGGTTAAGTGTTACGTTGGCGGTGTCGTCGGTGGAGCTCCCTGTGCGTGGCGAAATAAGCGCGGCGACGCCGTGCGACCACTCTGCGGGGCCCTCGGCGAAGCTCTCAAGGGGCAGCGAAACGTGCAACGGGAGTGCCGGACCAGGCGCGGCGAAGCCATGCGAACATGCCCTATAATGGGGCCCTCGATGGAATTCCCCCCTGGGGCAACGAAGCATGCGCCGAGCTACGCCGAAACGGGCGCGGCGACGCCATGCGACAACACCCTGGAACCCTGGGCGGCGCCCGCCGGAGGAAGGAGGGCGGGGGAAAGAATGGCGGGTGGACGAGGGAGGAAGAGGGCAGGAACGAGGAGGACCGTGGTCGGAGGAAGGATGAGGAAGAGACGGAATCAGCACCAGACTAACATTTCGCATTATCGCCCTCCTCCTCCTCCTCCTATTCATACTCATTATCCTCCTTGTCATCCTTCTCCTCCTCACCTGTTCTCCTCCTCCTCCCTCTCCTCCTCTTCCCTTCCCTCCGTGTTTCAGTCAGACAATCAAGGATCTCTTCGAGCTCATGATCCGTGAGCGGCGGGCCTGGGCACAGTCAATTATAGAGCATCTCTTCGAGCTCTTGGTCCGTGAGCGGCGGCCTAGGCACAGGCTCGGTGGGGCGAAACGAATGAAAGGAGACCTCGACCTCCTCCTGTGGAAACACATAGTAGCCTAGACTAGAGAGCCAACTAACCGAGAGGACGCCGCGAGGGACTACGGTCCCAGGGCTCCTCAATCCGTTCGCTCGGTATCCCTATCGAAAACCACCCCCGCAACAGCAAAAGTTACGTTTAACACTTCCCCCATCCTCGATCATCGACCCCCCATCCCCTCCCCTCCAACCGCTCGAAATGGTGATCTCGAGAGTTCCCCCGCTCGGCGGATACAAGTGGAGGGAGGGGGCGGGCGGGGGGCCCGCGCGCCGTGGCTTTCTGCCACGAGCCCCCCTGCGCCCCCAGCGCCCCAGCGGGGACCCCGCCCAGTGCCCTCTCCGCCACCAGTGCTTTATTCCGCGTCGCCCCCCCCTCCCCCCCGCCGCGTCCCCGGCGCCAGGGTGGGACCCCCGCGCCGTGGCTCTCTGCCCCGAACTCCAGCGCGCCCCCAGCGCCCCAGCAGGGGCCCCGCCCACTGCCCCCCCCCGCCACGAACGCTTTATTCCCCGTCGCACACCCCCCCTCCCCCCGCGTCCCCGGCGCCAGAGTGGGACCCCCGCGCCGTCGCTCTCTGCCCCGAGCCTTCCCGCGTCCCCAGCGCCCCCGCGGGGGCTCCGCCCACTGCCCCCTCCTGCCACTACTACTGCTACTACGATTGATAGTACTACCACCTAGTACTACTACTATTACTTTTACTACTAGGACGGTTATTATTACTAGGAAAAAACTACCACCACTACGACTACCAGTAGTATTTGTTCATACTACTATTGCTGTTATTACTACTACTACTACTAATACTACTACTACTACTACTACTACTACTACTAGTAGTACTGCTACTGCTACTGCTACTGCTACTGCTACTGCTACTGCTACTGCTACTGCTACTGCTACTACTAGTTCTGCGATAGCGACGGGGACAATTTCTGTGACTACGATTACGGCTACGCCGGCGACGACTACTAGTTCTACTACTATTACTACTACTACTACTACTACTACTACTACTACTACTGCTACTGCTACTGCTACTGCTACTGCTACTGCTACTGCTACTGCTACTGCTACTGCTACTACTACTACTACTACTACTACTACTACTACTACTACTGCTACTGCTACTACTACTACTACTACTACTACTACTACTACTACTACTACTACTACGACTACGACTACGACTACGACTACGACTACGACTACCACTACTTACTACTTCTGTTACCATCACTACTCCACTTACTTTCACGACTACCCATGCTACTGCTACTACCACTACTCATACTGCTGCTATTACTACAACTACGACTACCACTACCACTAGTTATACTCGACGGACGAGTACGACTGCGACTACGACTACCTAATATGTATACTGCCACTAGTATTAAAACTACTCGTGCATTTATTATGTGTACTACGAATGTGTCTCCTACCGTTTGTATGACCACACTACTCTTACGGATCCCAGTGCGACGACGACGATGACGACCACGACTACTTCTATTGACACGTCTACTATTATGTTTACCAGTACTTCTAATATACATATAACGGCGCACCGGGTCCGGGGGCCCGGGGCCGGGACCCCGACCACAAATGTGGGCCCCGGGGGGCCCGGAGGCTCGTCGGACCGCCGGACGCCGTCCAAGATCGTTCGCAGGCGGCTTCGGAACGCGTTCCAATGGCTCCAGATGCCTTCCAAGACGCCTGTCATGACACCAAGAAGGTCCCAGAAGCCTCCAAGACGCTCCGAGAGGCAGCCCAAGAGAGGCCCAAGAAGCAAAAATCGTGTCATTCCTATGGGAAAACGTATATTTTTCGCATGTTCGCCTCTTGGGCTTTCGCCGCGTCCAAGACGGCCCAAGAGGCGCCCAAGACCGCCCCAAGACGGCCCAAGAAGCTTCCAAGAGGGCCCCAGGACAGCCCAAGAGGGCCCCAAGACGGCCCAAGAGGCGCCCAAGATGGCCCAAGAGGGCCCCAAGACGGGCCCAAGAGGGGGCCCAGAGGGGGACCACGAACCGCAAGCTCGAGCCTTCCGCCCCAAGAGGCCGCCAGGAGGCCCCAAGGAGGCCCCTCAAGAGGCCCCAGGAGACCCCCAAGAGGCCCAAAGGAGGCCCCGAGAAGCCCCAAATCGGCCCCCAAAATGCTTCGAACCTGCTTCCAGGAGGCCCCCGACAGGTTCAGAGGCTCCCGAGAAGCTACGTCAAACTCCCAGCGAGCGGCCGGACGAGGCCCCCCACAAAATCACAAGAGGGTTCCAGTATTTGTATCCTTCAGCGCTCTCTGGCCTTCTTCCCCCTGCCCCCTTCCCTGCGACTTGGCTCCGGATGCCTTCCAAGACGCCTGTCATGACACCAAGACGGTCCCAGGAGCCTCCAAGATGTCTCAAGATACGGCGCTAGTTCCGCAGCTACTGCGGGATTAAGCTCTGTTGCCCCTTCTCTGCTTGGCAGTCTTAGCTGCGCCTCGCGCGCGTGCGCGCGTCGTCGCAGCGCTTTGTGTCTGTTCCGTGGATCCAGGTGACGGACTCTACACGGGCGGTCCTCCTCCTCCTCCTCCTCCTCCGCCATTTTGATCGTTATATCTCCCTGCGCTCGCAGGGCAAGTGCACGATGTGCGCGCGGCTCGCGGCGCGGGATTCCTCCGCGCAGGCACCCGCGAGGCGGTGTCGAGGCGTGGGCCAGCGCGCTGGTCGCCCATGGCGCGGCCCGCGGGCCTCGCGCCGTTTGACTGTGAGGGTCAGGGAGAGAAGAGGGGAGAGGGCGGCAGGAGGATGCTGATTAATCATGGCCGCGGGGGCCCTGCTCTGCAGGCCCCCGTGCGCCTACAGCACTGCGCCAGCCGTCGCGGGTGCGACCCCTTCAGCGTGGCCCCACGGCATTGCGCCGCCTCTTTCGCCGAGGCCTCCAGCTTGCGGCTGGCGAGGTCACGGCCTCGGCCGCGGCTTGCGACCGACGCGGTGCAGGCCGCGTTGCATATATATATATATATATATATATATATATATATATATATATATATGTCGGAGTGATGGGGTCCCCCGGCCGCCCCCGGCACACAATGACAAATGGGGCCACCCCCCTCCGTACCTCGTTTTTGCCCCCCTGGGCCCCGGGCCTGATTTCAGCTTCAAGAACACCCACGAGGGCTTCCAGACCGCCCCAGAGGCTCCCGAGAGGCCTCCAAGACGAGCCAAGATGCCCCCGAGACGCCCAAACAACGCTCCAAGACGCCGAAGATGACTCCAAGGCGGCCCAAGAGGCCGCCAAGACGCCCCAAGAAGCCTCCAAGAGGCTTCAGAAGAGGGCCCCGAGACGCCAAAATCATTGATTTTCGATCGGGAAACGTACATTTTTAGCATATACGATTTTTCGGCAATCACGGCGCTGAAGACGGTCCAAGAGGCCCCAGAGACCGGCCCAAGACGGCCCAAGAGGCTCCCAAGAGGCGCCCAAGACGGCCCAAGAGTGCGCCCAGACGGCCCAAGAGCCTCCCAAGAAAGCCCACGAGGGCCCCAAGACGGCCCCAAGAGGGGGAGCCCAAACCGAAAATCCGGGCCTTCAGCCCCAAGAAGCTCCCAGGAGGCCCCAAGAGGCCCCCAAGAGGCCCCAGGAGGCCCCCAAGAGGCCCCCAAGAGGCCCCCAAGAGGCCCCCAAGAGGCCCCCAAGAGGCCCCGGAGGTCCCCAAGATACCCAAAAGAGGCCCCAACAGGACCCAAAAGGCCCCCAAAACTTCGAAATTGCCCACAAGAGGCCCGCGAGAAGCCTCCCAAGAGATCCCAGCGAACACCGCACAAGCCTCATACTCACAGCCCCGTCGCCGTGGGGCCCACTGTTGGCCCCCAAACGGCCCCTCAGAGGCCCAAGAGGCTTCAAAATTGTTTTTATGGCGGTTAACGGGAGGAGGAAGGAGGGAGGGAAAGGGGGGAGGAGGAAGGAGGAGACACCCCCCCTGAGAGGGGTGCGGTGGGTCAAACGCGCACCTGACGACGCGAAGACCCCGCGTGAGGATGCCAGGGCATCTCGGAGCCCCGAGACGGCCCCGGCCTCCCAAGACTGCCCAAGAGCTCACCGGGACGGCCGTCGAGGGCCCCAAACGAGCTTTAAGAGGCCCCGAGACGAAGTGCTTTTCCAGGTCCTGCTCTCTTTGTCGGCTGGAGGACCCGAGGATCATCCGTAGAAGGGAGACGGATTAGAAACATCAGAAGGATGGGGGGCGTAGGAGAGCGAGGAGGGGCCTTATGGAAAGGGAGGAGGGAGGACGCAGTGGGCGGGAGGAGTGGGAATGATGGGGGAGGCCCAGGACTACGTCGCCTCCTGCCTTTGGTCTTGCGTGGTGTGTGGGGCATCGGGTTTCTTGCCTGCTGGATCATTCGTTGTTCCCGTTGCCGCGTGATTTCAATTTCTTCTGTCGGTGCCGTCCAGAGCGCCGCGTTGAATCCATTGCATCACTTTAACAGAGCAACTCTCCCTGCCCTTCCATTGACGCGATCAAGGGTGGGGGGGTCCTGGAGGGCGTTCAAGGTTGAAGCCGTGATGTCCCGATGCGCCCCCCTGGCCGCGTGACGTGGTCAGGGGGGGGTCCTGGAGGTGTTCAAGAGGAAGCGAGGAATGAGGAGGTTGGTTGGTTCTCCTGGTTTCCGCTCGGGTCTCCACTCTCTGTCTCTCTCTTCTTTCTCCTCGGGTATCCCCCCGTTGTGTCCTGAGGCGCCCCCCCGGCCGCGAGAAGCGGTCAGGGGGGGGGCCCGGGGGGCGTTCGAGGTTGAAGCCGCGATGTCCCGAGGCGCCCCCCCCGGCCGCGAGAAGCGGTCAAGGGGGGGTGCCCGGGAGGCGTTCAAGAGGAGCGCAGAGCGAGGAGCGAGGAGGTTGGTTGGTTCTCCTGGTTTCCGCTCGAGTCTCCACTCTCTGTCTCTCTCTTCTTTCTCCTCGGGTATCCCCCCGTTGTGTCCTGAGGCGCCCCCCCGGCCGCGAGAAGCGGTCAGGGGGGGGGGCCCGGGGGGCGTTCGAGGTTGAAGCCGCGATGTCCCGAGGCCCCCCCCCGGCCGCGAGAAGCGGTCAAGGGGGGGGGCCAGGGGTGCGCTCAAGGTTGAAGCCGCGATGTCCCGAGGCGCCCCCCCCGGCCGCGAGACGCGGTCAAGGGGGGGTGCCCAGGGGGCGCACAAGGTTGAAGCCGAGCTGACCCGAGGCGGCCCCGCGGCCGCGAGACACGGTCCAGGGAGGTGCCCGAGAGCCGGTCAAGGTTGAAGCCGAGGTGTCCCGAGGCCACCCCCAGACGCGGGAGGCGGTCAAGAGCAGGGCTTCCGGGGAGTTGTGTCCTGAGGGGCCTTCTCAACACTTGTATCATATCGATTGCAACAATGCATCCAAATGCGTGACCTACTCAATCCAGATACGCTTGCGTCGTCTTGTTCGCCAAGGCACATTTGGGCTTCGAAAATAGTCCCAAGAGACCCCCTAGGTGTCGATTGACCCCCATCCACAACCTGGAGGTTTAATGAACGCAATGACCAACAGCCTACAGCCTTGAGTCATGCGCTGCGTGAGGCATCCCATTGGCAACCGCCGAAGCCATTGTAGTAACGCGTTTCCTTCTTCATCCCAATTCATGTCCGCCGCCCAGCGCAATCCATGCACCATGACACCTTGTTCGATCGTCGATACGCCTGCATCCCTGCAACAAATCCACGGCACAATGCAACATCACGCCTGCAGCTGAACCATTCCAGCCAACCGCAGTCCTCGGCAACGCCTGCGCCAATACATCTGAATGCCTGGCCGCATCATTGCACGTTCACCGGTTGTTGAATGCTGGGCCTGTGTACATTCATGTCTGTGCCGTTGCATCCAAGCGCGCCAGAATCATTGTGTCATCGTGCGTGGGCACCGTCGGCGCTCATCTATGTCACCACGATGTCACATGCCTACAGCACAAGCACATTAACTATGCGCGTGCTTCGCCGCGCCCGCAACATTTGTGCCGCTGCGCTGACAACCGCACGGCTGAACCACTGCAACCAGCAACGTTCCTTGAAAACGCCTGCGCCAGCGCATCCGAACGCCCGCGCATCATTCCACATTGAACTGCTACGCCTGGGCTTGTGCCCCTTCATGCCCGTGCCATTGTATCCGCGGTCGCCGGAACCATCGTATCTTAATTCCAGGAATTCGCGTGTGTTTCGATGCCATTCCATCAATGCATGGACAATTGTTGTATCGCAGAATTCCGCCCAATGCCCCACAATACCCAATGTGCCAAGCCCGCACGCCTGCGCGCCTGCATTGCCACACGTGAACCCATGCACTCCATCATCACGCGTGTGTTTCCGGCGCTTGTACGAATTGTTGTTTTTTTCACTGCACCGTGGCACCTGACTTCAGCCGTCTTCTCGCCTGCGCGCCACCATCGTCGCACGCCCATACTTACATCCACACGCATGACCCATAACATCGCCCTACTTGTGCTTCCATACGATTGCTTCAGCGCATGGGCGAGCTACTGTGTTGCATCCAACCATCCACTGTGCCATGACACATGATTTGCCCGTATTCCTTAACCACGTTATCCATCGCTTCCAACACGCCTGAGCCCTTGCTTCGGTGAATGCACGATCAACTGTATTGCACCAGTCCGTCCTATGCAGCGTGGTGGGTGATTTCACTGCTTTGCACGCCTGCGTGCCACCATCTTTTCGCGTCCTTTCCTGCCACCTCATACATGACTCGCTCCATCATCTTGCCCGTGCTTGTATGCCATCGTCGACGATGTCGAAAGCGTTGCTGCCACAAGTCGTCGCAGGAATCCCATCGTCATACGCCCGCACCATTTGTTCGGCCATTGCAACATCACGTTCGCTCCCCTGCGCATTGTCATAGGAACGCCATTGCAATTGCACGCCTCAGACACAGTATGAGTTGTTGCCTGCGGCCCGCGTTTCTGTGCATGCCCACCCGCATGGGCTACACGCCCAGCATAATTCAGTTTGTTGTATCACCCTGTTTGGCTCCCCCGTTTCATGTTATATGTTTCTCTCCCTCTACCTATATTTCTCTCTCTCTCTCTGTCTCTCTCTGTCCCTCTCTCTCTCTCTTTCTTCCTATCCCTATCACCCTGGCTCTGTTTTTCCTTATCGCACGACATGTCCTCATACACAAGTATAAATTCACATTTCACCTGTCGTAATCTCTTTCGTCATTTCCTTGTCTCTCTCTCTTTCTCGCGCGCCCGCGCTCTGCCACTTAGAATTTCGGCTCAAAGCGCTCGGCGCCCGCGCCCACAACCTACTGGCCAGACGCGAGGATGCCCTCAAAGTGCCATGGGCCCATGTGCGACATTGCGGCCGCATCTGGTCGGCCGCGCGCTCAAGCACGAACGACCTACGGTGGTGTGTGCCCCGAGTGTCATCATCACAACAACGGAACATCCAAGACCCGTTCCGGCGCCTGCCACCGCTGCAAGAATTGGCCAGCTTGCCAAAAATACAAACAGCGCCGATGCGATGGCTACTGCGCTTCATGTTTCAAACCAAAGCGTCCTGCACACACGTTGCGCGACGATGCATCTGCACCGCCTCGTGCGTCCGAGCCACCTTCCAAACGCCCGCGCCTGCAGCCTGGTCCTGATTTTCAGTGCACGCAGCCCTCGCCCACGAAACCTGATTCGTTTTGTCCTGGAACCCACGATGAGCCCACGTCAGCCCTTCCATGTGCAATTCGACCACGTCCTGCAGCAACCCATCCAAAACACAACTGCATCAATCACCCGATGTGTTCGAGACGATCTTGCCGCTCTTTGGGTCCGCAGTCTGTCCCTAAACATGCGATGGAATCGTCCAAACCTGATCCTGTCCTGGTGGAAGCTGCCCATCTCACCTGCAAGACATGCCTGAGATCACCCACATGCTCGTTCCCTGGATGTGCATTGCGAGCCGCCCCGCGTTTCGGCAAATCGGCCGCGCCGACCGTGTGCGCCGTCCACTATGCCGATCCAAGCCAGAATGCTTCGCGCGAGTGGGCCTTTTGTCGGAACACTGAGGCTGGCTGCCGCCTCTTACCCCTGCGCCACAGCGGCGGTAAATGTTATCGATGTTATGATGGCCATGTCCCTTGCAAATTTGCGTTGCTCGGTTGCCCACAGCACGTCCCGTCTGCTCCTGGGAAGCGATTGGCATGCAGGTCCGTTCGCGGCATTTGTCCCTTCAGTCCTGATCCCAACGTCCAGCGCAGCACCCCGTGGTGCACAGAAAAACCGTCATCGAGCGCTGATCGCCGCTGTCAATTGTGTGCAGCGGGGACGTTCCCTTGCCACAACAAGTGTTCACGACGATCCATTCCTGGCACAGCGGGCTATTGCCAAACGTGCTATTCCAACCAACCGCCACCAGCTCATACCCAAACAAGTCGAGAGTCTGCCATTGCATCGGACGCTGACGCCTGTCGGACTCCACTGTGTCGCAACAGCAATGCCGTCAACAACATGTGCTTTCCTTGCGCCCACGGCCTCGCCCCATGTTCTACGCCTTTGTGTCCGATGAGAGCTCCCATGGGGAACGACAGCCTGCGCTACCTTTGCAAGCCACCGGTTGCATTGCCACTGTGCTCCACGGACGCTTGCAACAACATTGTCCACACTGCCGGTGACACGCACTGCTCACTCTGCATCACAAGCTGTCCACCATGCACCAACGGTCTGCGATGTCACGGGCGCACGGCTCCTGGACAAAGGGGTCTATGCCGGGGTTGTCTCTCATCGCCTACTTCTCCGCCAGGGGCGACAGCTGCACCGCCTGGGAAGCCGCCGCCACTCGTGGAAAAGTGTGCATTTTCCACACGTGGTTGTTCAAACCTCAAATCTGCTGCCTCTGACCTTTGTGAAACCTGCTGCTTGCGTGGCGCGCCCTGTGCCAGTGCTCCACATGGCTGCCTCAACCGCGTACGCTTAGACCAACCATCCGACTTCTGCTCGGCCTGCTCTCACGGACGAGTCCCGTGCCGTGGGCCTCGCGGCAAAGGGTGCGCGAACCCATCCAGAAAGACAGGTACAGTGCGCCGAGGACGACGTGATCGTGGGCGTGTCTGCAAACGCTGCGCCGAGCGTAAGATGCCCCTCGCTTCGCGGAGTACACATCCGAATCGTGTGAAATTGGTGTCATTTTAGGGAAGGGCCTGTGAGGTCGTTTCGATTACTTCATCTTTACCAACGTTTCGAGCCCCCCTGGGGCCGTCTCGGGTGTTTTTGGGGTCGTTTTCGGCCCCTCTCTCTCTCTGGGGTGACCGCCGGAAACCCCGTCTAAAAACAAAGCGTCGGACTCGGGTGGGGGAGGATCAGGAGACGGATGCCATTTCACACGCCTGAGGACCCCAAAGGGGCCAGATGATATCAGCCGCCCTGCGTCAAGGAGTGGCCGCCTTGACCCGACGACACACCCAGTCCACAATCCCTCAACTTGACGTCCCTCCATGCGCCGTAGACTGGTGCCCGCGCCAGGGAAACCTGCTCTGTGGTTTTTCAGGCAAATGCGTACGTGTGTGCTCGACCCATGTTCCCTGGTTCCGCCCACGTAGACACAATTCCAAAGACGGTTTCCGCATCGGCCATTTGGCTGCAGCCCAGGTCCTCGATGCATACACGTTCGGGCAAGTTCCTGACCACTCATTGTCTTCATCCGGGCACTTCGAGCACCAGTGCCCGCATTGTGGCGCGCTTCATTTCACAGCTGAACGCGTTCGCACATCCTCTGGCGCGAAAGCCTTCTCGCTCTGCTGCCGCCATGGTGCACTGGCGGACCTGCCCGTTCTGGAACCCGCGCCACCGGTGCTAGCCGCGCTTCTTGGTCCTGTCACTGGTCACCCTGACGCTGCTGATTTCCAAGCCAACATTCGCTCATGCAATGGAGCCATGGCGTTCGCATCGTTCTCAGACCTGCGAGGGCCCGCTTCGGGATCGCCCCGACCGGGGGCAGGCAGCAGAGGCCCTCCAGTTTACATCCTCCACGGGCGTGCCTATCACATCGCTGACAACCTTTATCCAGAAAGCGGACGTCCAAGGTACGCGCAGCTTAATGTTTACGACGCCAACGAAAGCACCGACCTCCGAGCAGCCGCTTTCCCACAACTCAACCCGCACATTCTGACACGACTGCTTCACATGCTCACGGAACTCGTACAAATGCCCGCGCACAGGCAAGATCCTACACTGGACGCCACCGACACGCGCACGGCGATGATGCCCAGAAGCCCGTGCCCCCAGCATCTGCGTAGCATGCGCGAACAAGTCCAAGTCCATGAGTCGACAACTGCCGAACGTGGTCATGCATCACAGCATGCTCTCAGGTTCGCGGGGGGCGTGGTCAAGGACCCTCGGACATACAATCGCCCATCTTCTGCTGAGGTCTCTTGCGTCATTGTGGGAGAGGGCCCGCTTCCTGATCATTTCATCACAATTTATGATCGACGTTCCTCTGCCGACGCCCCCTCCACGCACAAGCTATCATACTTGAGTGAACATGTTGATCCCTTGACATATCCTTTGATTCACGTCGACGGAGTTCTCGGTTACTCATGCGCTGTTTTTGGGCGCCCTGAGTCGACCACACTGCAACCTCGTAAAATCTCAACGGCAGATTTCTACGCCCATTGATTGATGCAACGACACCCGCACGATGCCGATGCGGTCGAACTGCCGCACGGAGCTGGTCGTCTGTTCCAGCAGTATTTGGTAGATGCTTGGGCCAAAGTAGAGTCAATGCGTCTCGATTGGATACGACGCAATCAAGATCAGCTTCGCATCGACTTTTTGCGTGGTCTGATGGACTACCTCACACACCAAGACGATAGGCCCATGGGCGCCCCAAAAAGGCAACCAGAGTTGACGCTGGCGCACGCGCAACAACTGGGCACCCTTTGTCACCAGATCCACATACTGAGAGCAAATTCCAGTCGCCAGTTACCGACACCACCACCCCGCCTCCTGTGCCGGGCACGCCTATCATCTTGCCCGCAACGTTTGGTGGAAGTCCCCGCGCGCTTCACCAATTATATCTTGACGCAATGGCGCTGGTGGCGAAGTTTGGCCGCCCAGACCTGTTCATAACTTGCACTGCCAATCCTCGATGGCCAGAGGTTCAACGCAATCTTCGGCCGGGGGAGGCCGCGCATAACCGTTCAGAGTTAGTGGCCCGCGTTTTCCGAGCTAAGTTGAAAGTCCTTCTGAAGCTGCTGTCCAAAGAACACGTCCTCGGCAAAGTCAAAGCCTACAGTTACGCTGTCGAGTTCCAAAAGGGAGGCCTCCCGCATGCGCATATTTTGCTCATACTCGAAGAAGCCGACAAACCCCGTTCACCGAGCCACATCGACCGCCTCGTCTCGGCCGAACTGCCTGATCCCGTGTCGCAGCCAGAATTGTACGCACTCGTGGACCAGCATGCGATCCATGGCCTGCGCGGGCTGTTGAATCCGTCATGCCCCTGCATGGTCGATGGAGTCTGCTCCAAGCATTTCCCGAAAGCCTGGAACGACGAGACCCTCGGAAATGTGAACGGGTATCCGCAATACCGGCGTAGACAGACTGATCCTGTCCGAACTGCAAAAAGTGGCCTCCTCGATTCACGACACGTGGCCCCTTGCAATCCCTACCTCCTGGAGGTCATGCAATGCCACATAAACGTGGAGGTTTGCATATCCATCAAGGCAGCGAAATACCTTTACAAATACACATACAAGGGACCAGACCGCGCATGCTTACAGAAGGTCCATGATGAAGTGTCCGACTATTTGGACTCACGGTATGTCGGGGCGCCGGAAGCGGCATGGCGCTTGATGGGTTTTGAATTGCATGGACAGTCCCACGCAGTTGAGCGCCCCCCTGCGCACCTGCCGCTGCATCAATCGGTTCAGTTCACAGCTGGTCGAGAGCAAGCCTCCGTAAACCGCGCCATCGTGGCACAAACGAAACTTCAAGCTTGGTTGTCCTTGAATGCATCGGCGCCTTCACTGAAACCCGACGTCGCCAATCTCATCCGCAACTTACGATACCCCGAGGTCCCGAGCCATTTCACCTGGGATTCCAAACATCATCGTTGGCTGCCGCGCAAGCATCGGCCTCGCAACGGCACTGCCATTGGCCGGGTCTCTCATGTGAAGCCTGGGTCCGGCGAGCTGTACTACCTACGCCTCCTGCTCCTGCACGTCACCGGAAAAGACGCTGTCAGCTGGGACAGTCTGCGATCACCTACCCATTCAGACGCCGAGCCCACATTTCAGAACCAAGCGCGTGAACTCGGGTTGCTGCATGATGATGCTGAAACGCTCAACATGTTGCGCGAGGCTGCCACGGTCCTCCGAAGCACGAAACGCTTGGCAGATATTATTGCAGAGTCTCTTGTGTGGCTCGGCGTGCATGATCCACCCCGTATCTGGCAACAATTCCTCCAGGTACTATCTGAGCACCACCATTGGTGACACCACATGTGGCGCGCGAGCTTTACCGATACACACAGGAAGCCCTGGCTAGATACGGCGCATCAATGGTCGACCTGGGCGCGCCGCCTCCCAGCCCAACAGCCGACCTCACACCACAGGAACGAAACGCTAACGAGTGCAATGCCGAACTGCGGAATCCAGAACAAATGAACTGGGAAAAAGCCGCCCGTGACAAGTTAGAGCTCAATGCTGATCAGCAGGCTGTGTTCGATGCTGTTATTCGCGTGGTCGACGGCGTTGCCCCGACCACGGGGCCCACCCTTCACTACGTAGACGGGCCCGCGGGCACGGGCAAAACACATTTGCACCGAAAAGTTCTGCATTACGCACGCATGAGCGGGCGGATTGCTCTTGCCGTGGCCATGTCCGGAATCGCTTCCCTGCTGTTGCCTGGAGGGCGTACTGCGCATTCACGGTTCAAACTGCTTGTTCCTGTGCCGCTCGACGGTTGTAAAAGCAATGCCAAAGGTCAATATGTCGCTGCCCGCCTCATCCGCGATGCTGCCGTCACTGTTTGGGGCGAGGCGCCCACTGCATCGCGTAGTATGTTCGAGGCCGTCGATCAATGCTGTCGTCAATTGATGTGTTGCGACCGCCTTTTTCGGGGGCAAGCCAGTCCTGCTCGGAGGCGATGTCAGACAAATTCCACCTGTGTTGCGATACATCGATCGCGAGCAAGTGGCCGCTCACACAATCGCTGCATTACCTTGGTGGCAAGACGGGTCTGTCGCCCGACACAAACTCACTCAGAACATGCGAGCACGTCTAGATGCTGACTACGCTTCCTTCTGCCTAAGCGTCGGCGACGGACAGTTGCCCCGACCTGGTTGCGCCATTAACGGATCAGAGATGCAACCAGCTGTTGCGGAGGCCCCGTCGCACCTTTCCTTGGGCCCGGCTGACTGGTCCACCACGGGCTGCCCATCACATTAAGGTGTCTTGTTGTGGTGGGTAGTTCTGCTGCCACTCAACCAGGACAACTAGCTAGAGCAAGTTGTCCCGTTGTGTCTTTGCTATGCTACGCTAAGCGATGCTGTGCGGTGCTGTGCAATCCAATATTATGCAATTTTATGATATGATATGCAATGCTGTGCTATGATATGCTGTGCGATCATGTGCAATAGTGTGCTGCACCATGCCATGTTATGCTATGCGATGCGACCCGATAATGTGCGATACTATGCCACGGTATGCTATGCGAAGCTATGTTGTTATATGCAATGCCTCGCAATCCTGTACTCTGTTTTGATATGCTGTGCGATGCTCTGCTATGATGTATCACGCCATGGTACGACATGAAATGCCCTTTTGTGTTGTGTTGTGCTATTTGATCCCACACGATGATATGTTATGCAATGCAATGGTATGCTATGTTATGTTTTGTCATGCTACGCGATGCTAAACGATGCGATGCTACGCGATGGTGCGATATAGTTCCAGTCTGTCCCTCCCGCAACCTCCCTATCACCCGAAGTGTGGTCGTGTAGGTAGGCCGCTCCCCGGAAATTCAAACCGCCCTTATCCCCCGTTTCACGCGTTTTTCTGGCTTGAATTTCGCGCGAGTAGCCGTTTGGCTCAAAAAGGGCGGCTCAACACACTTGGGGAAAGCAGTGTCAGGGGGATCTACTGCACGGGATGGTGTTGCTTGCGCCGCCGCTTCGTTTCGGGCCCCAGCCCTTGGCGGGAAAGAGGGTGAAACCCGTGCGCGCTGAGGGGGGGCAGAAACCGACTGCCGCGAGGGCGACTCGGAGGAAGGCCGAGGCACAGAAGACATCGCATTCGATCATGCCAAGCTACAGGAGGCACACATTTCAAAGTGTTGGGCGCTCCTCGCTGCGAAAGCTGAGTCCATTGAGGAAGTCGTCGCAGCCTCTGGCGCGGAGGCCACGGTCATGCGCGGCGGTCAAAGCGGCGAAGAGGTCACAAGCTCCGGCTCTGATTTCCCCGCCGTTGGCACGGAAGGTTCCCAAAAGTGGAAAGGGTTCGCAGACTCTGTCGCGAAAGCGCCCCATTTCGGATGACATGCTCCAGGTGTTTGACGGGTCCCTTTCCGAGGCGCAGCATCTGGAACGCCATGCGGCTTGCAAGGGTTTCTGCATTCGGTGCGATTTGCAGAAGCGCCCCAAGGTTTACGAGGCGTGTACCCTCTACGAGGGCCGTTCTTGGTTGTCGCGAGGCGTTAACCGTGGCATATGGGGCCTCGGGTGCAGGATATGCGCTGAGTTTGCGGCTTCTGGCAACAAGTGTGACGGCGCCAGGTTTTCAAAGTTTGCCAAGTTCCAGATTCGCCCGAAGACGGGTTTTCACGCCAGGATGCTTTTAGAACGACATAGCACTTCCGATTCGCACCGCGTGGCCTGTGGGATAAAAAAGAGAAAGGGTTCCGACATGTTTGCTCAGCCGACTGTACCACAGCCTCTGGCGTGCCCGACCGTTTGGCCAACTGAGAAGCCATGCGAGCTTCTGGCGACCGAGTCTGATACT
Organism: Prorocentrum cordatum; assembly: GCA_963575745.1. Classification (NCBI taxonomy): domain Eukaryota; class Dinophyceae; order Prorocentrales; family Prorocentraceae; genus Prorocentrum; species Prorocentrum cordatum. The sequence goes on from CAUYUJ010013414.1 coordinate 126,271, forward strand.
GGCTTGATAAAGGGAAACGCACCGTCCCCATCGGAGTGGAAAGACGCGTGGGCGGTGCTATCAGAAGGAGTCTCTCACCGGAAGGACGCTCGCATCTGCGATAAGAAAGGGCACGCGCCTGGCTCGGTGGCGAACAGAAGACGGAAACGCCATCGCCGACAACTCCAAGTGATGGCGGAGGTCTTGAGGAAGAATATCCGCAAAGTGCTGCACCAGGCGACTTCCATATCTTTGGCTATCGATGAGTCGAAGTATCGGAAAATCGTCCGGTTTCGCGCCGACCTTCCTGCTGTACAACATAGCGGTCAGGGCTTCCACTTGGGCAACGTTGGTGCGTCAGGATATTGCCTCTCGGGCGTGTTAGGCCTTCTCGACTGCTCGAAGAAACGCGCGTCCGACTTCGAGGAGGGCCACGCTGTCACTGCGGTTAAGCAGCTTGATGCATTTCTGACAAAATTTTGCACGCCGCTCGGCAGAATTAAGGGCCGCAGGGGGGCGCAGCCCCTGGCGTGCGATGAGGAACTGAAAGCACACGTGCTGCGAACAGTCACCAGTTTCTCTGCTGATGGCGCGTCCAAGGAGCGGCGTTCAGTCTTCCTCGCTGCTCGCGAACTGTTCCCCAACTTGTTAATCGTGATTCGCGATCCAGCACACGCCATACGCATTGCCGTCAAGTCGATGCATTGCGACGACGTGTTTGGGGAGGTCTGGAGGGAGCTGTTCAATGATCGGCATGCGTTGGTTCCTGACCTAATGCACTCTAACAAGCTGCACAACCTTCTGGTGGCAATCCAGGAGGACAACGTGCACGCAGTGGCAGTGCCTGGGTTGCCTGGAGGACCCCAGCCCCTGGCGGGAATCGTGCGGAATTTGGCGTTCGCCAAGCAACGCTTCGACTCGACGGCGGACCCAGTGTTGAAAATCGCCCTCTTGCTCGTGCCGGTGGCAACTTTGCTAGCGTACATCGCGTCGGACCGTCGCCACGACCGGGAGCAGCGCCATCGGGCGGGCGCCTTGTTGCGGAAATTCGATACTAAGTTCTGTATGGCCGTTGGTGTGGCCGCGGACTGGGGGATCATATGCAATTGGTTCTTGCGACTCTTCGACGTCGCCAGCCACGACATTGCAAAGTCGCGTTCCGAGATCGATTGCATGGTCGAGACGCTGGATGCTGTCTTCATGGAAGGGCGGGTCTTCCAGTCGGCCCTCCAGGTACCTCCCGTCGCAGCCGCAGCCTCTGGCGCGACCGCCCCGGCTTCCGAGGAGCCGCTACCGCGGCTCCGTGTCCGAGCGGAAGGACACGAGGCTGGCTTCATCACAGAGACGGTCATGCGCGATCTTCGCCGCAGGTATGTGTTCTACGCAGACGGAGACCCCGTGATGCCATGGGGGGAACCAGCAGCAGCGCACAAGGAGGAGCTCCTCCACCGATTGCAGAACGTGGCGAGCTTGACAAAAGAGCGCTTGCTCGCGGACTTCCCGCGGACTGACGTCCGCTCGGCGCTGGCCATGTTTGACCGGCGTCTCGTGCAGAAAGGCTTCGGCCCAGTGCCCGATGTGGAAGTGCGGCGTTTCCTTCTGCGGGGCGTTCGCCAGCTGGCGGGCCTCCTCGGCTGCGACGAGCAGGCGGCGGTATTGCAGTACAACGGCGTGCTTCCCTACATGATGCAACAGATGGGGCCATCCCAGCCACTGGCGGGGGCAACTAACCAGCAAGCGTGGGCTCGCATTCTCGACGATGTCTTTTGGGAGGCGGCTTGCCCGAACCGGCTCCGTGGGGCCTCTCGCATGCTCTGCCGCCTCGTGCGTTTCTACATTTCGATTGAAGACGGGGAGTGCACCGTCGAGCGCGACTTAGCCCGATATCGGGATCAACGGGTAGAGCACCGCACTGATGATATTGCTTTTCACGACGACTGCTTGATCCTGAAGTTGAACGGGCCGAAGACGGCATCAGAATTCGACGAAGGCGCGGCTCGCCCTGGACTAGGCTTGACGTCCTTCTCCAGGGAATGCGCCAGCCTCTGGCGGGAACTGCTCGGCCAACGGCGTGGGCATTACAACCCTCAAGCTACTGCGGCGGCCACGTTAAAAAGGAAGAGCGCGCCCGGGCTGGTTCGCGGACGTTCTCGGGCCGTCCTTGGGGCCGCCCGCCTGGCCGTGACTGTTGCCCGCATTCGACGGGCGCGGGGCCCGTCGACCGCGGTGCATTCCGGCGCCGGCACTGAGGGGAGCGCTTTGTGGAGCGACGACATGGGTAAGTTCCAAGCGCGCAGCCGCAACAATATACCAGGCGTCCAGCAGACGCGGGCGCGTCCAGGGGCGCCTTTCGCGAACCCGCCCGGCGTCAACCTGGCCCCGAGACTAGGTTCGACGACGCAGCCTCTGGCGCGGCCCTCGCCGTACAGCAAGGTAGCAAGCCTCGGCGGTGCGACCGACATGTGCCCTGCGAGAGGTTGCGCTACTGCCACTGGCAGACACCGTTGCGCAGAAGCAGACCTCGTCGTCGTTCCAGACTTGGCGTTTCTCCACGACGTGGACGCGCTGGCAGCAAGTGTGGATCTGGCCGTCTCTTTCTTTTACATCGCCTCGCTTGGCCTGGACGTCGTTACGCAGACGCTCCTGGTCGCAGCCCAGGGCCACCCAGACAGAATTCCACTCGACCATCGCACGCGCCACGTCCCAGCAAACGAGCGCCAGGAGGTTATTCATCTCGGGCCAGGCCTCGTCACGGTGCATCCAGATGTGCGGGCGGCGGTGCGGCGCGTGGCCCGCAGAGCGGGGTCGAACCTCGCAGTGTCGGAAGCGGCGCCCCCAGCCTCTGGCGGGACGCTTTTCTCGACTCTGCGCGACGTCGTCGCATGGGCGTCTGCAGCGAGGCAGGTGAGGGATTATATAGGGCCCAAAGCAGTGACTGTGGACGGAATTCCAATGCGCGCCTGAGGATCTTACCCGAACAAAAAAGGAGACCCCGCCCGCAAGCAGGCAAGATCACCCAGACGTAGGCCGCACCTCGCCAAACAGTGAACCAGACCACCCAGAAGTAGATCAGACACCGCCCATATTATAATCAGACCGCCCAGAAAGTAGACTTCCCTCCCCCCCCAGAAAAAAGTAAGCCGGAACGCCCGCAAGTAGACCAGACCCCGTCAAAGAGGTAACCAGACCACCCAAAAGTGAGGCAGGCCACCCAGGTAGCAGGCCAGACCCAGCCACGAAGTAAAGCAGACCCCGCCAAAAAAGTCATCCAGACCGCCCAAAAGTAGACCACCTCCGACCCAGAGTAGACCAGACCCCGCCCACAAGTAGACCAGACCACCCAAAAGTAGACCAGACCCCGTCCACAAGTAGAGCAGGCACCACCCAAAATTATACCAGGCCGCGCAAGCACACCCGAGCCCGGACAACAGTAGACCAGACCCCGTCAAAAAGTACACCAGACCCCGCAAAAGTAGACCAGGCCCAGCCCGCAAGTAGACCAGACCCGCCCAACAACTAGACCAGACCGCCCCAAAGTAGACCAGACCCCGCCCAAAAGTAGACCAGACCACCCAGAAAGTAGTCAAGACCCCGTCCAAAATATACCAGACAACCCCAAAGTAGACCAGACCCCGCCAACAAGTAATCCAGACCACCTAAAGGTAGACCAGACCGCGACCCAGAGCACGCCAGACCAGCCGCAAGTAGACCAGACCCCAGACAAAAATAGACCAGACCGCGTCAAAAAGTAGACCAGACCCCGCCCAACAGTAGACCAGACCCCCCAAAAAAGAAATAACACATATATATATATATATATCCAGACTGCCCCAAAGTAGACCAGAGCCCGCCAACAGGTCATCCATACCACCCAAAAGTAGACCAGACCCCAACCCAGAGTAGACCAGACCAACGGCAACTAGACCAGACCCAAGACAAAAGTAGACCAGACCCCGACCAGAAGTAGATCAGACCCCGCCCAAAAGTAGATCAGACCACCCACACGGAGACCAGACCCCGTCCAAAAGTAGACCAGACCCGCCCAACAGTAGATCAGACCACCCGCAAGGAGACCAGACCCCGCCCAAAAGTAGACCAGACCCGCCCAAAAGTAGATCAGACCACCCGCGAGGAGACCAGACCCCGCCCAAAAGTAGATCAGACCCCGCCCAAAAGTAGATCAGACCACCCATAAGGAGACCAGACCCCGCCCATAAGTAAACAAGACCCGCCCAACAGTAGACCTGACCAACCACGAGTAAACCAGACCCCGCCCAAAAGTAGACCAGACCCCGCCCAAAAGTAGATCAGACCACCCACAAGCAGTCCAGGCCCCGCCAAAAGTAGACCAGACCCCGCCCAAAAGAAGATCAGACCACCCACAAGGAGACCAGACCCTGCCCACAAGTAGATCAGACCCCGCCCGCAAGTAGATCAGACAACCCATAAGCAGACCAGGCCCCGTCCAACAGTAGACCAGACCCGCCCAAAAGTAACCAGATCACCCACAAGGACACCAGACCCCGCCCCAAAGTACATCAGACCCCGTCCAAAATCTAGATCAGACCACCCGCAAGGAGACGAGACCCCGTCCAAACGTAGAGCAGACCACGCCCGAAAGAATGAATAAGACATCCACCCAGCGCAGCTGATCGGTTCAAGGACCAAGTGCTGGCAACGAGGCGCGCGCCCGACTCTTCTTGCGTCTCTTCGTGTGCTCGCGCCGCCCATGGCGCCTCATCAGGAAGCTCTTCCCGCGCCGAAGAGGCCGCGCGCGGCACAGCAGCCTGCAGCGCCGCCTGCACCGGCGCCTGCGGCGCCGTCTGCAGCGGCGCCCTCACCGCCTGCGCCATTGGCCGTCGAGGAGCTGCTCGAGATGGATTCGGTGCAGAGCCAGGCGGGGCATCTGATCAATTGGGCCAAGGGGGCCAAGGAGTACGTCGACAATGCTCTCCTGAAGTTCCTGTCTGAGAAGCAAGCACTGGTGGCCTTCAAAGTGCCCGCCTCCGTCATGCTCATCCCTCCTCTGAAAATTTCTTCCGCAGCCTCTGGCGCGCACCTGACATCGTTTCGGGAGGTCATGCAGTACGACAACTTGCAGTTGAGCTTCTCTACGACGGGGCAGTACGAGGCTGCAGGGACGGTGTGGATGCTTGACCCGCTCGCCGCCGACACGTCCGACATCGTCTCTATCAGCCAGCTCGATGCCGCCATGGCGAACTGGACTGAGGAGAGGCTCTTGCTGTCTTCCGACCACCCGCCGTCGCGGCGCTACTCGTTCGACGTGCCGCTCCCAGCGCGAGTTGTCAACACCAAGGTTGCCCAGCGCATGACCGAGGGCGAATCCACTGTTCTCATGGCAACGGGAGTGCCCATGCTGGCGGGGCACCCGCTTGTGATGGCGTGGTATGGCGCCATGGCAGAGGCATTGTCCGCCGGCAACAGTGATCGCACATTCAAGCTGTTTGAGGCAGCTTTGTCTGTGCCGATCAGGCTGCGTCTCAGCCCCGACCCTGACGCCTGCCTGCTAGCGTCGCTGCTGTTCTCTGAGACCGTATTCTCTACTTCCGCAGCCTCTGGCGCGGATGCCTTTTGGAAGCTGGCTGAAAAGGTGAGTCGCCTGACAAAGTGCCAGAAGGCTGTGGCCGAGAACATATCTCTTCCGAAATTGACCAAAGTTCTCACGACCTACGGGATCACGTTCAAGGGCAACGCGCTCACCGAGGCACACGCCAAGGCTTTGAAAAGCTTGACGCCTTTCGTCGGGAATCACGCTTGCGCCGTGGCTTACTCTTTGGCGGAGGCTTTCTGCCCCGAGCTCCGCGAACCCACGCTGTTGATGCGGCTGGCGCAGCTCTGCAAAGCAAGGGCGGCGCCCTCCCAGGCAGACAAGGACGCGGCTGCCTGCGACTCGATGGCGTTCGTCCTGGACTGCTTGCGCGTTGCCCGGCTGACAGGCGACGCCCCCAGGGGGGGGGGGCTTTCTGTGGGACGGGTCACGGGGCAAGAGAAAAAGACCCCCGCGCTGACGCACGTGCTGTTCAAGAAACATGATGTCATCGAGTACATTATGCACGAGGCGGCGATGATCGACAAAGACATGGTGCCTACAGTATCCATGTTTCGCTCGCCGCTTGCCATCGTGAAGCACTTCTCAGCCTCTGGCGAGAAAGGCTTAGCTGCTGCATTTCGGCGAGAGGAGAGCTCCGATAACACAGGGTTGGAAAACATGTTCGCTGTCCCCGTGGCCGAATACCGCGACCAGCAAGGCCGAGAAGCGAAGACGCAGGCGTTGATCGACTTCGCGCGGGCCGTTTGGGCTGGCCACTTCGACGAGGAGCTCCAGGAGCTGGCCGCCAAAGACCTGCAGGGAGGTGCAGCCGCCTTCCTGTGGCACCGGTATTTCACCGATAGCACCAAGGAGATGGGCGTCAAGTACCGCGCGCTGACCGCTGCTTGCGCGGCGGGTCCCATTTCGACTGGCACTGCCGAAGGCGGGGCCTCTGGCGTGGTCATGGGGGCGTCCGAGCTCGCGGAGGCCGACCAGGAGGACCTCGAGAAAACCAAGGACTTGCTCCTCTCTCTTCGCAGGAAGTCCGTTTCGTTCGTGGCGCTGCCGTCGGTTGGCGGAGCCACTGGCGCGGAACACAGCACCGCCCAGTTGCAGAAACTCTGGGAAGAGATGCGTCTCGGACATAGGTACGCCAGGAAAAAGCAAGACGTCCGAGCATTCGTTGTGTCGGCCGACCTGTTCGCCCCAAACGTGAGCAAGAGCGGGGCGGCGGCGAGCTTGGGCGACCACGTCGCTGTGGATGCGGAGCGTTTCGGGCGGGTGCTTGATTTCGTCTCGCAGAAGCGTTCGGTTCACGATATCGTCATTTTCCTCGACGGGCGGAGCCGGTCGTGCCGCAAACTGCTCGAGGACAAAGAGGAGGGTCTCGCAGCCTCTGGCGCGCACGCTGTGACTGAGTGTTGGTGTGTGTATGTGCAGCCGGGCAAGGCACAGGACCCCAGAGTCCCGGGAAGAGTGACTTGTTTTGCGTGCAACAACAAGGAAGTCGTCATCTGCTCCATCCCGAAAAGAGGCGCCATGAAGGTAGTGCAGCGCGCGGAGTTCAACTTGTGCGGCGAGACCACGAGTTCGTACACGACGTGCACGGGCGTGCCTATGCGGCAGTACCGCGAGCTGCCGCGGATGACCCACGACACGAAGCTCTCGATCTTGGGAAACGCAGCCGCTGGCCCGGTGAGAGGGAGGCGCGCGCAGAAAGACATCGAGGCGAACGGGCACCCCTTCTCGCACTTGGAGGTCAAGCCATTGAGCTTTTGGCAGCGGATTTGCGAGCACCATCACATCACGCACATCGTTGACTTCACGGCGGGGTCTGGCGCGTTGGCAATCGCAGCCTCTGGCGCGATGGAGTACGAGGGCGTGGCGGTCAACGAGGTGCACCGGGAGTGGCTCGACGCGACCTTGGACCGATGCGCACTGTACATGGCGGGGCATGACAAGAATTTCGCCCAGAAGCTCGGCGGCGACGACGGTTTCGCTGAGAAAGTAGAGAAGTACTTCGCGGGAACGATGATGGAGGTGCGGCGCTTGCTCGAGCCAATCGCGGACGAGGTGGACGGGGATGGGGGGAGCTCGGACTCAGCGGAGGAGTAGATCGCAGGCGCGCGATCGCGGGTGGGAAAACGACGCAGCCTCTGGCGCGCCACTGACGCGGCCTGGCCCTGACTCAGGTGTCGAAATTTTGCGCGCGTCGCGACTCCAGTGCGTGAGCAGTTCCGGGGTGACGCCTCTGGCGCGCGAGGAAGCGTGCAAGACCTTCCAGCGCGGCCAAGTTTTGATGGGTAGACCAGTCTCTTGCCCGGAGGTGCAGCTTCATACGCGCCCTTGGACGCGCGCGGCGCTGTTACGCAACAGAGGAAATGTTCCGACCCCGCACAGACGCAAGCCAATCCATTCAGCGCAGAAGGCCAGGCCGCCCGTCAAACCAGGCCAAACCACCCATAAGTAGACCAGACCCTGTCCACAAGTAGAGCAAAACCCGCCCAAAAGTAGACCATACCACCCATAAGTAGACCAGACCCCGCCCAAAAGTAGATCAGACCACGCCCAAAAGTAGATCAGACCACACACAAGGAGACCAGACCCCGCCCAAAAGGAGATCACACCCCGCCCAAAAGTAGATCAGACCACCCGCAAAGAGACCGGACCCCGTCCAAAAGTAGACCAGACTCGCCAGACAGTAGACCAGACCACCCTTGAGTAGACCAGACCCCGCCTTAAAGTAGGTCAGACCCCGCCCAAAAGTAGATCAGACCACCGACAAGGAGACCAGGCCCCGTCCAAAAGTAGACCAGACCCGCCCAACAGTAGACCAGACCACCCTTGAGTAGACCAGACCCCGCCTTAAAGTAGGTCAGACCACGCCCAGAAGTGCATCAGACCACCCACAAGGACGCCAGACCTCGCCCAAAAGTAGATCAGACCCCGCCCAATAGTAGATCAGACCACCCACAAGGAGACCAGACCCCGTTCGCAAGTAGAGCAGACCCCGCCCAAAAGTAGATCAGACCACCCACTAGTAGACCAAACCCTGTGCCCCAGTAGAGCAGGCCCGCCCAAAAGTACACCAGACCACACGCAAGTAGAGCAGACTCCGCCCAAAGTGCGTCACACCCCGTCCAGAAAGAAAAAGGGCCCGCTTCTGGAAACCAGGGAAGACAGCCCGGGCAGTTTCTGGAAACGAAAAAAGAAAACCAGGCCGTTTATGAAACCGAGAGAAGAAAACCGGGCCGTTTCTGGAAACGAGGAAAGGAAAAGGGCCGTTTCTGAAACCGAGGGAAGAAAACCGGGCCGTTTCTGGAAACGAGAAAACAAAACCGGCCCGTTTCTGGAAACGAGGAAAGAAAAAGGGCCGTTTCTGAAACCGAGGGAAGAAAACCGGGCCGTTTCTGGAAACGAGGAAAGAAAACCGGGCCGTTTCTGGAAACGAGGAAAGAAAAAGGGCCGTTTCTGAAACCGATGGAAGAAAACCGGGCCGTTTCTGGAAACGAAGCAAGAAAACCGGCCCGTTTCTGAAACCCAGGGAAGAAAACCAGACTGCTTCTGGAAACGAAGGAGGAAAGTAGCCCACTAGGCATGCTTTCATTTTCTCATTTCGGTTCTGAAACCGAGGGAAGAAAACATGTTCGGATTTGGCATGTTGGCGAGCATGTTGTGGGCCCTATATGACATGTAGTATAGAGCCCACAACATTCTCGCCAACATGCTAGACCCGAACATATTTTCTTCGCTCGGTTTTGCAACCGAGCGAAGAAAACATGTTCGGATTTCCGACATGTTTTCTTTCTTTGTGTGTGGGGGGGGGGGGACCACAAGTTTTCTTCTGTCGTTTCCAGAAACGGTAGGGTTTTCTTCCCTCGGTTTCAGAAACGGCCCTTTTTCTTTCCTCGTTTCCAGAAACGGCCCGGTTTTCTTTCCTCGTTTCCAGAAACGGCCCGGTTTTCTTCTCTCGGTTTCAGAAACGGCCCTTTTTCTTTCCTCGTTTCCAGAAACGGGCCGGTTTTGTTTTCTCGTTTCCAGAAACGGCCCGGTTTTCTTCCCTCGGTTTCAGAAACGGCCCTTTTTCTTTCCTCGTTTCCAGAAACGGGCCGGTTTTGTTTTCTCGTTTCCAGAAACGGCCCGGTTTTCTTCCCTCGGTTTCAGAAACGGCCTTTTTTCTTTCCTCGTTTCCAGAAACGGCCCGGTTTTCTTTTCGCGTTTCCAGAAACGGCCCGGTTTTCCTTCCTCGTTTCCAGAAACGGCCCGGTTATATTTTATGGTCGGGGTCTGATTTACTTTTGGGAGGGGTCTGGTCAACTTATGTGTGGTCTGGTCTACTTTTGTGCGGGCCTGCTCTACTTGTGGACAAGGTCTGGTCTACTAGTGCGTGGTCTGATCCGCTTCTTGGGCGGGGTCTGATCTACTTTTGGGTGGGGCATGATCTCCTTGCGGGTGGTCCGATCTACTTTTGGGCGGGGTCTGATCTAGTTTTGGGCGGGGTCTGGTCTACATGTGGGTGGTATGATATGCGTCTGGGCGGGTCTGCCCTATTTGTGGACCAGGTCTGGTCTACGTTTGGGTGGTCTGATCTACTTTTGGGCAGGTCTGGTCTACTTTTAGGCGGGGTCTGGTCTCCTTGCGGGTGGTCTGATCTACTTTTGGGCGGTGTCTGATCTACTTGCGGGCGGGATCTTGTCTCCATGTGGGTGGTCTGATCTACTTTTGGGCGAGGTCTGATCTACTTTTTGGGGGGGTCTGGTCTACGTATGGGTGGTCGGGTCTGCTGTTGGGCGGGTCTGCTCTACTTTAGGGCGGGATCTGGTCTCCTTGTGGGTGGTCTGATGTACTTTTGGGCGGGGTCTGATCTACTTTTGGGTGGGGTCTGATCTCCTTGCGGGTGGTTTGATCTGCAATTGGGCGGGTCTGCTCTACTTGTGGACGGGGTCTGGTCTCCTTGTGGGTGGTCTGATGTACTTTTGGGCGGGGTCTGGTCTCCGAGTGGGTGGTCTGATCTACTTTCGGGCGGGGTCTGATCTACTTTTGGGCGGGGTGTGGTCTATTTGCGGGTGGTCTGCTCTGCTTTTGGGCGGGTGTGCTGTACTTGTGGGCAGGGTCTGGTCTACGTATGGGTGGTCGGATTTATTTTTGGACGGGGTCTGGCCTACTTTGACGCGGGGTCTGGTCTCCTTGTGGGTTGTCTGATGTACTTTTGGGCGTGGTCTGATCTACTTTTTTGGGCGGGGTGTGATCTACTTTAGACCATGAATTTCCATGGCGTGTGTTTGTTACATCTTCTTAACTTGTTTGCTTTGCTACGACATGCTATCCCAAACCGTGCTCCGTGATCGTTTGAACGCTGTCCATATGTACGCATTCCCGTGGTATGCCATGCGTTGTTAAGCAATGCTGTGCCACGCCGTGCGCTGCTCTCCGGTGTGGTGCGATGCTATGCTATAGTATGCGACGCCATCCGACGGGATGCCATGCTGTAGCTCTGGTGTTCCCACCCAACAACCTCTCTGTGAGACACATGGTGGTCGTGTGTGAATGTTGTACACAGTACGGCTCTGGCGTACTTCTGGGCAGTGTCTGGACTTGGTGCGAGTGTGCTCTGTGCATTGCATTGCAACGCCTTGCGAACACATGGAACCTTGTGCGATGCGATGATATGCCGTGCTAGGCCACGCGATGCAGTGCTATGCGATCCCATGCTATGGCTCCTGTCGGGCCCTCCCCCCCGGGGTGGCTGGTCGCGTGGGAATGTCGGCGCGGAATCTCAGAGACTTCATAGAGCTGCGCGTGCCAGCCATGCAAGTTTGCGCGCGCCTGGCACGCGGAGGGACGGGGGCAGGGGTGGGGCGGAAAGTGGGAGGAGGAGGAGGTTTTGGACGAGGACGAGGACGAGGACGAAGAGGAGGGAGTGGAAGTGGGAGGAGGAGGAAGGAGTAGTAGAGCAGGAGGGAGTAGAAGACGAGAGGAAGTGGGACGAGGAGGAAGGAGTACAAGAAGTGGGAGAGAACAACCATGGAATATGGGGAGGCGGACCAATCGTCGCCACGGCTGGAGCATGCTGGAGCCACGGAGGCATCGTCGCCACGGCTGCCTTCGCCTCGAAACTCTGGCCAGAGCGTCGCCACGTCGCCAACGTCTCTAGGAGAGCAGTGCGCCCCCGGAGGGCCGTTCGTCGCCACGGCTGGACGCACCTCTGAAAATCGAGGCGGTTGGATCCTGGGAGGGCTCCAGGGAGCGGTTGTGAGTAAGACGGGGAGGAGGAAAAAGAGGCAGGGGGCAGCTGCTCTCCACAGCCGTCTCGGCCCAAGCCGCTCGTGCTGCAAGCGCCTCCAAGCCCTCTCGGCCCAGTCCACAGCCGCTCCAAGCCCTCTCGGCCGGGATGTCGGAGCATCCACTCGTTGGGCCCCAACCTTTGGCGGGAGACTTGACTGAACCCCAGCCTCGGGCGGGAAACTTGCGGGATTGGCGCCGCGGCAATCCTCTCCGAACCAGCGAGACCATTGCCTTTGGCAATACCAGCGCCAAGCCGACCCCCGGCGCACAACGGCCGTGGCACTACTACTCAGTCCAAATGCCTACCGGGGGAAGCCACAAGTGGCTCTTCGTTCCTTTCCTCGTGAGGGCCCCAGCCTCTGGCGGGACACCCCTTCCAATGGGAGCGCCGCAGGAGGCGCAGTTGGAAACCAGAGTGAGGGAGGGCGTTCTGATGGAGCACTACACCAACATCCACCGCCTACGCGCCCTCTTGCTGAGCCACCCGCTCGTCTCCACCGCCACGCCGCACAAGGTGGACAAGGCGCTCGACCCCAAGTGCTTCGACGAGGACGGTTGGGCCTATAAATATCACCAGTCCCCTTGGGACTTGTCAGTGACGCTCGCAGCCTCTGGCGCGAAGTTCACCCTCGGATGGACCACAAACCATATCAAGAAGCCGCTCGCGGCGATGTGGTGGTTGATGCAAGGGAAGGCCGCGACGGCGGATAACCTCGCCCACGCGGAGGCGATATTCTTGGATGTCGCCGAGGCCGCCCGCTCGTGGCCGCTCGGCTTCCCCCCTGAGGAGGGGGGGGCCGGGGCCAGTGCGAGCTCTTCCTCTGCCGGCGTCGCGCCCCAGCCTCCGGCGGCCACTGCGGCGCCGCCGCCGGCCAGGCCCCTGCCTCCGGCGGCAATTGCGGCGCCGCCGCCGGCCAGGCCCGCGCCTCCGGCGGCAACTGCGGCGCCGCCGACGGCGGCCAGGCCCCAGCCTCTGGCGGGAGACGCGGCGCGGACGCCGGCCCGCGCCAGCGAGCCCGCGCCGGAGAGGCCGCCGGCCCCCGGCGAGCCCGCGCCGCAGAGCCCGCCAGCCCCCAGCCAGCCCGCGCCGCAGAGCCCTCCGGCCCCGGACACCGCCTGTCCGGTGGAGCCTTTGGCGGGGGCGCCCGCCGCCGCGCCGGGGGCGTCCGCCGACGCCACCAGCGCGGCCTCCGCGCTGCTGCCAGCGGCGAGCGTCGATGCCGGTGCTGCCGCCTGCGACAAGCCTGCGGACAGCGCCCCAGGCGGCGCCGAGCGCCGCGACCACCTCGAGGATTTCCAGCTGGACGAGGCGATGAGGATGTCCGAGCAGGAATCGGCTGAAGTCCGCGATCTCGATTACAGCCCAGATCAGAAGTCGGACCCTCCGTCGGACGAGGAGGAGGAGGGCGTCGAGGCCGACCCAGCGGAGCCGCAGAGCAGGGTGCGTCGCCGCTCGAGGTCGCGAGCGGGGCCCGCGCGCCCGCGCGACCCAGCCTCTGGCGGGGCGGACGGCGAGATCGACCTCACCATGCACGTGTCCGCCAAGAGGCTGCAGCGGCTGACCGAGGACCAGAAGGAGCGGCTTCGCCAGATTGTGCGCACCAGCGATAGGCAGCTGCACTTCGGCGATTACTGGCAGAGCAGGCCGCGGGCGGGGGGTCCTCCTCGGGAGCCAGCGGCGACGGCCAGGGCTCGCGATCAGCATCGGGCGCTGCTCCTCCAGCACCTGCGGGCGTACGCGGACCCGATCCCAGACGCCGCAGAGTTCATCGCGGGAATCCCTTCCAAGAACGCCGGGCGCTGGGGCGTCAACGAGGATGTCGTGAAGGCCATCGCCAGCAGGAAGGTCCACTACATGCATTTGCTGACCCACCAGATGGAGCACGACCGTCTGCTCTTCTGCGAGGAGTGGCCGGACCTCAGCCCAGCCTCTGGCGGGTGGTGGGTGCTCCAGGAAGAGGACTGGCTGCAGCTCAAGCAGGAATGGCGGGGGTTGTCTCCAGCGATGCGAAAGCCCAGTCGACTCCCAGCAACGTCCTCTCCGCCCATCCCCGCTTCCCCCCGCGCGGGAGGGGGGGGGGTCGGCGAACGAGGAGGGAGAGGACGAGGAGGGGGGAGGGGAGGGGAGAGGGGGCCAGGGCGAGGAGGGGGATTGGGGAGAGGGCGGCACCGACGGAGACACCCGTCGCCTCGATTGAGGACTTCCCCGGCGTGCGCGACACGCGCGACTACGTCAAGCACATTTTGACGCTGCACGATGGCGAGGCCAGGCTTGTGCGCACAGAGTGGAAGCCCTTCCCAGCCTCTGGCGGGAGCATCCTTCAACCTGCCTACTGGCATTACCAATTCGCGCGCAGCTGGGCGACTTATTCGTGGCTCTCCTCACGCAAAGGGCACTTGACCAACGAAGACTTGGAGTTGATCATGACACAGGACGGCGGCGAGACTGGCTTGATGAGGTGGAACCCAGCCTCTGGCGGGAACTGGCAGATCCGCACTGGCCAATTCATCACGCTGGCCGAACTCTTCTGGTTCGGGAAAGACTGGTGCTCATGCTACGATATCTACCGCGCTTACCTGAGCCTGCCTGTCTGGATCCAGAAGCGCAAGCATCCTGTCTCGCAGAATGCGCCGGGAACCATGAGGCGCAACGCGAAAGCGTTTCACTACCAGGAGACCGGTATGTACGGTTTGCCCACGGCGCCTGCGGTGCCGATCCCAGCCTCTGGCGGGAATAGTCTCGCGCCCAGCTCTGGTGCCCGTGTCAGTTTTGGCGGAAGTGCAGATTCCGCGCCCAGCTCTGGTGGCCGTGTCAGTTTTGGCGAGAGTGCAGATTCCGCGCCCGAGCGACGCCGAAAAACGTTTGAAATGAGCTTCCCTCGTCGTCGTCGTCGTCGTCCTCCCCTCCGCCCCCCTGCTGCATTATTCCTCAGTCCCCCCCCCCTGCTCCCGATGCTTACTTATCTTTCTCCCTCGTGAGGGCCAGGGCGCAGCGAAACCCAGCCTCTGGCGGGATGGAGGCTCGACGTCCGGGGAATGCCCCGGGCAACCAGAACAGGACTGCCTGCCCCGTCCTCCGGGGGACTTCGCTCCTGCGTCGCTATCCCGTCCTCTGCCTGCCCCCGGCTCTACTTGTCCCCCTGGAGCCTCTTGGGGGTTCCTGGGGCCTCCTGGGGCTTCCTGAGGCTTCCCAGGAACTCCAGGGGCTTCCCGGGGCCTCCTGCGGCCTCCTGGGGCCGCCCGGGACCTCCTGCGCCCTCCTGCGGCCTCCTGCGGCCTCCGGGGCTTTCCTGGTAAGAACAACGCAGGACACGTGGCAAAACAAGGTATGCCGAACCAAAAAAAAACAAACTCAAAGTAGATCACACCCGCCCAAAAGTAGATGAGACCCGCCCAAAAGTAGGTCAGACCACACGCAAGGAGACCATGCCCCGTGGAAAAGTAGATCAGACCCCGCCCAAATGTAGATCAGACCACCCGCAAGGAGACCGCACCCCGTCCAAAAGTACACCAGACCCGCCCAAAAGTAGACCAGACCACCCAAAAGTAGACCAGACCCCGTGGAAAAGTAGATCAGACCCCGCCCAAAAGTAGACCAGACCCCGCCCAAAAGTAGATCAGACCCCGCCCAAAAGTAGATCAGACCGCCCGCAAGGAGACGTGACCCCACCCACAAGTAGATCATACCCCGCCCAGAAGTAGATCAGACCTCCCACAAGGAGACCAGACCCCGCCCAAAAGTAGATCAACCCCCAGCCAAAAGAAGATCGGCCCCTGTCCCCAAGTAGCGCAGACCCGCCCAAATGTAGACCAGACCCCACCCCAAAGTAGATCCAGCCCCGCCCACAAGTAGATCAGACCAGCCGCAAGGAGACCAGACCCCGTCCCAAAGGAGACCAGACCCCGCCCAAAAATAAATCAGACCTCCCACATGTGCACCAGACGCCGCCCAGAAGTGTACCAGCCCCACCCCAGAGGAAATCATACCGCCCATTATGAGGCCAGATATCGTCCCAAAGTAGACCAGTTACCGCCCAGTAGGGCAGATTAAATACACCCAAAGAAAGCACCTGCCCCCGCCCATAATTGTACTACACTGCTCTTCGCAGCATGCAACAAACGCTTGACGCCCCTCTCACTATCCGATTGTGCGTAGCTGCGTGGGCTCGAGCGCGCACTGGTCCAGCCCGCGCTCTTCGTGCGGGCTATCGGCCGCGCGGGGTGACGGAGCGCTCCGCGCGCTCTCGCAGCCTCTGGCGCGATGGGGCTCCGTTGCAAGACGTGCCTTGAGCGCGCCAGAGATGATGGGAGCTGCAAAAACCCGAAGTGCACAGCATACCGCGCTCCAGTGCCGAGAGGGCAGCACTGGAAAATTGCCCGGTTGAGTGGTGCCTTGGGCAAAGCGGCCGACAAAGTAGGCGCATACGTCGCCGGCGGGTTCATCCTCACTTTGCTACACAGACATGACATACGTGTCGGCGTAGCGAGCGGCGAGTATCTTCGGGCCGCAGCCTCTGGCGCGACTGCAGTGCGCTTGGAGCTTTTAGCGGTGGTCTATCTGTGCTACTGGCGGTGGTCGACGAGCTCACTTCTTGGACACTTGTCAAAGGCATTATCCCGTTTTCAGCACGCGGAGTCCACAGAGCGAGCTGAAATGTTACAGGTCGCGTGGACTTCGATGGAAGCGGACATGAAGGGGCGCCAGGTTCTCGGATACCGTGACGAGCACAAGGTTGAGTTAATGCGCCGCGATGAGAGGAGCAAGCTCGGGAACGCAGCCTCTGGCGCGACTTTTGCGTATCATCCATTCATGAACCCGGCAAGTCGCCGCACTGGTGGACAGGAGTTCGCGCTGTTGCTGCCTGATGTGCGGGATGGCAACCTCCGGGCAGCTTGCGAGGACCTCGCCAAGGTGTTCCACGTGAAACCCACGTTCAGGGACGCGGAGAGCGCCCCGAGGAAGCACGAGATAAAGCCTTGGGCCGGGGCCCACGCCAAATACAATCGAATCAGGTGGTACGGGCGCTGCAAATGCACCCCGCCAGCGGGCTCCCGACCGCGCGTCGGGCCCAAGTGGAGCCCGGCAAGGGTTTCCTTTGTCCCTCTTCTGCGTCGTGCCCCCCCCGCCCCATGTGGCCCCTCTCCCTCCCCCTCGCGTGTCCTCTTCCTCCTCGTTCGCTGCCCGCGTTGACCCTCCCCCCTCCTCCCTCTCCCTCGGTCAAAAGGATCGCGCAGGGCCGCCGCCCGCCCGCGCGCGGCACCTGCAGCTGCTTCCGGAACAGGGCTTCGTTTTTGATTCTCTTCTGGGAACCGTAGCGGAACATAGCCACCCGAACAGATACACCCGCGGCCCCGCGTCAGACGCGGGCCGCGCGGGCAGGTCGGCCCAATCCTTAGGGGGGGCGCCAGATATGAGATATTTGGGCGCGCTTGGCCCCGTCTTCCGTCTGCTGCGTGCCCCCGACGCAGTAATCCGGTAATCCTGTAGTCCCCCCCTCGCCCTCCCCCGCAAAGCGGATTGTTGTATTCCTGTCGTGTTCCCAAGGTTCATACGGTGGTTGTTCAAGGCGGAGGGCCTGGACGTGCCTGTCGACGAGGAAGATTGGCCCCTGCTCGCTGGCATGGGGTCCGGGGCCGAAGAGGGTTTGGACGACGCGGGAATTGATTCCTACGAATCGGCTGAGGTGGCCCGCGCAGCCTTGGCCGCTGTACTCGCAGCCCCTGGCGCGACGTCTCCGCAAGATGGCGTTGGTGCACCTCCCGAGTATATTTACGGACTCGACGACTTGGTTTGCTTCCTGTGCTTGTCCACAAACAAAGAAGCTGTTGCCCGCAAGGTGTTACCGCCGCCAGCGCTCCCGGTGTCCGTCGTTGAGGATTTGGGGATGGCTGCCCCCGTCGCAGCCTCTGGCGCGACAGCGTGCCCTGGCGAGACTCGTTGTTATGCGAGAATCACAACGAAAGCCACCGCGAAGCCAGCCATCGTCTCCATCTTGGCGTGGGTGTTCCAAGACATTTTGCGATGGGTGCGCGCGCCCGCCGCGGGGGCACTGTGTCAATGTTGCCGAGCTTGGCACGCTGGAGGCTTATTTCTGGCTTGCGCGCTGTCTGAGAGGAGGCGGTGCGTCGCAGACTCTGTCGCGAGCATCTTGTCCTTCGATGCGAAACCCGCCCAGGCATTGCTTCAAGCAGGGGCTTCGAGGAGTGATATTCTCCGCGCCTGGGCGCGCGCGTGGGACTTGCTCGACGGGCTCCCCCCGCGTGCCTGTTTGGGCTTCGACGAACGATTGTTGTCCATGGCACTAGTCCGCATGGGCGTCAAGGAACACCTTCGGGGTGACGCGAAGGACGCGGTTGCCCAGATATTCTTGGACGCAGGCGGGGAGCATTCGCTTGCGAGGGAAGCGTCGTTCGCAGAGGTGGAGAAAGGGCAGCTTGCAGAGATCGAGTGCCATGTGTTGATGTTGGCGCACGGCGATTCTGGCCTCTGGCGATAATTCGCAGCCTCTGGCGCGAACCAGCATGGGGGGCGGCCGTTGGGGCGGCTGCTGGGGGGCGATCAGCATTGCCTGATCATGTCTGCTGCAATTGCGCGGGCTCGAGCAGCGGCGGCATGTGTAGGGCCGCTTTCAAGAGCTGGGCGTCGGCAAACGCAGCGCATGCTCGAACCTGCCAGGGAAAACTGAACCCGGTCAGTTTCTCACAGTGCTTCTTTCTTGCGTCGCACTTCTGCTGGATACGTTTATCGGAGACGGAGCGAGAAGCCATTTCTGCTATTATTATTACAACTATCACCACCACAATTACTACTAGTAGTACAATTGTTTCCGCTTCGCGAATCCCCGCCAGTCCATTCAGAAGCCCTTCCCATGAGAGCTGACGGGCAATGGAAAAAAGAAACACATATAGTGAAACAGAGCGGACAAGGAGAGGGGGGGGAGGAGGGTGTCGAGCCATCTTGGAGGCTATCTTGGAACACAGGAGGCTTTCTTGGAGCTATGGGGCACTTTTGGGGGTCTCAGGGATCTCTCGGCCCTCTTTTGGGGCATCTTGGGGCCCCCTTGGGGCTCTTTTGGGGCATCTTGGGGCCCTCTTGGGTTTTTTTTTTTTTGGGGGGGGGGGGGTCTTGGGGTCCTCTCGGGGCTCTTTTGGGGCATCTTGGGGCCCTCTTGGGGCTCTTTAGGGGTCTTGGGGCCCTCTTGGGGCTCTTTTGGGGCGTCTTGGGGCGGCGCTCCTGGGGCCTCCTGGGGGCTCTCTTGGGCCTCTCTTGGGGCCTTCTTGGGGGCTATGGAGCGCCTCCTGGGGCCATCTTGGAAGGCCATCGATCAAAAAGGAGGGGGGTCCCCGATTTGTCTCCCCCCTTGGGGGGCCACCGGAATCGCATCTTGGGGCGCTCTTGGGGCCCTCTTGGGCCGCTCTTGGGCGCTCTTGGGGCCGTCTGAGGGCCTCTTGGGCCGCTCTTGGAGCTCTCTTGGGCCATATTGGCGCCATCTTGAGGCCTCAAAAGCGCAGCGGAGGCGACAGGGCGAGAAGGCAAACATCATTGATTTTCTTCAGGTGTTTGAAGGAAATTGCTTTCTCGGGGAGGTCCTGACGGGTCTCCAAAAGCACCTGGGACCGTCTTGTGGTCCTCTTGGGGCCTCTTGGAGGCATGTTGTTAGCTATCTTGGGCCATGTTGGGCTGTCTCGACCGATATTGAAGGCCATCTTGGGCTCTCTGAGGCCCTCTTGGGGCCATCTTGGGCCGAAAAGGGCCCCCTGACACATCGCGACCGCCCCCGTCCAAGTCCAGGGGAGGGGGTATGGGGGAGGGGTAAACCCCTCCCGAAGGGGAAAAGGGGGTTTTGGAAGAGGGAATAAAGATCTCGTTAGACCGCCTGTCGCCCAAAGGGATGGCGGGATTTCGAGTCCCAGCATTACTATCATGATTATTGTTCCTGCTATCAAATTTCACTGATCAAATGGTGACGCTATTGGCGTTTATACGATCACAAATGCATCCCCTACACCTCTATCATCCGCGCCGCTACTGCGATTGCAGCTACTACAATTATTACGGCGGCGACGGCGACGGTGACGGCGACGACGACGGCGGCGCCGATGCTTATTGCGATGATTTTGGCCTTGGTGGACCGGTCAGCCGGACGCCGCCAGCGCAGATCTGATGAAGTGGGTTTACGACGGGTTTGAGAGGGCACAGCCTGCGCAGTGGGCAAGTTTCTACTCTGACCGAGCTGTCGCGACACCAACCAACGAGGCAGCTGACGCCCTCAACGATGCCATGCAAGCTTCCTTGAACCCAGACACCGAAATACGATCTTTGAGCATCGATTCCGTGGCGTCGGAATGCCTCGGAGTTGAGGTCTATTCGGATGAGTTTCTCCACGCGTTGCAACCTGGAGGCGTGCCCCCCCGCGACCTGCGCGTCCGCAGTGGGTCCTTAGTCATTCTATCCAGTTGCCTGCGGCAAGTCCCGCCACCGTGCCAGCCCAACATGTTGAGTGGCTCTCGTTCGAGGGGGCACGGGAGGCCGCACTCGCGAGGGATGAACCACATGATAGCGATGATGATGATGACGACGATGATGATGACGATGATGATGATGATCATGTTGTTGATGATGGTGAGGATGATGATGAAAATAATGATGCTGATGATGATGAGGATGATGATGTTGACGATGATGATGGTGATGATGACGATGGTGATTATGATTATGATGACGATGATGATGATGATGATGGTGATGATGATGATGGGTGTGGTGATGGTGATGATGACGATGGTGATAATGATGATGATGCTGATGATGCTGATGATGCTGATGATGATGGTGATGATGGTGATGATGATGATGATGATGATGATGATGATGATGATGATGATGATATCGTGAGAGGCCTCTCGGGAGTCTGTTTGACTCAGTTTTGAGGCCTCTCGGGGGCCGTCTGGGGGCCTCTTGGGGGCCTCTTGGGCGCCTGTTGGGGCTCCTTGGAGGCCTCTTAGGGCCTCCTGGGGGCCTCTTCGGGCGGAAGGCTCGAATTTTGGGTTCGTATTCCCCCTCTTGGGCCCCTTCTGGGGCCGTCTTGGGGCTCTCTTGGGCTGTTTTGGGTGCGTCTTGGGCCGTTTTGAAGCCCTTTTGGGCCGTCTTGGGACCCTCTGGGGGGCCTCTTGGGCCGTCTTGGGGCGGTTTTTGGGGCCCCGGGGGCCGTCTTGGAGCGTCGGAAGCTCGAAAAGGCGATAACGTGAAACATATTGAAAACACACAATGAAGATCAATGATTTTTGCATATGTAAGCCCTCTTGGGGGTCCTCTTGGAGCGCTCTTGGGGCTTCTTTGGGGCCTTTTGGGCCTTCTTGGAGGCATCTTGGCGGCTTTGGTGGCCTCCCAGGTCCGTCTTGGCAGCCATCTTGGGCATCTTTGGCGAATTGGAGAGCGCCGGGGGCGGGGCGCGTCTGGGAGCCGACAGAGTCCCAGGAAGAGGGGCAGATTCATGCGGGTGGATGCGACGAGGAGGGCGGGGGGTCCCTTAGAAGATTACAGAAACCCCACCAGACAGCACCTGGCATTGCAGCGCGCCTCAACGTGCCAGGAGGCACGGTGTCGGATTGCGGAACTACGCACCGCACAAAGGATTATGTAATGGCACCCGGCTCGTCGTAGAAAGGCTAATGAAATGTTGCATGCTTGTCCGCATTGTCACTGGCCCGCTCCGTGGGGAATTAGAACTGATACCGCGCATTTGTTGCGACAGCAGTGGGGGCACCGATCTGCCTTTCGTGCTCCAGCGTCTCCAATTTCCTGTGCGACTCGCTTGGGCCATAACAGTCAGTAAAAGCCAATGTCAGTCTTTGCCTGGCAGGCTGGGCATATACCTTCCCACTCCTGTCTTTTCACACGGCCAACTGTACGTTGCCTTCTCGCGCGGGGTCGCATCGCAGAATGTCAGGGTGTTGGTCGAAGACAATGGAGATGACAAGCAACGACAACTGAGCGACCACAAGAAACTGCCGCAACAATACACGCTCAACATTGTCGACAAAAGACTGCCGGCCCATTCCATGCCCCAACAAAGTACACAAGAAACGGTTCCTGCAACACCGCATGAACCCCCACTGCACTCGATGCCCCCTCCATCGCGGCCGCCATGGACAGATCCGGCAGCTCTTGATGCCAGCGAGACCTGCCTCATGGGTTGTGACAACGACGCATGCGTGATCGAGGGCCCACCGCCAGACGCCGCAGATTTTCACCAGCAAGAGCATGCGCTGCGAATGAGTTTATTTGATCGCTCACATCATTTCGTCGAGTGGCTTGGCTCTGTGAGCTCGCATGCCGCCAGTGATATAATCAGACCCGCTCACGACGCACGGTCGATTCGCAGTTCGGTTTTTCACGTGCCCGTAACTGTCCAAAGCCCTCCTCCCACACATACTTCCAACCTTGCCGCGCACCAGAATGAACCTCGTCATCCTCCAGCCTTCGGCAATGGCATTCCCGGCCGTCCACCACATGCCGCAGATGCTAGCATCGCTTCCAACCACCCGACGCCCCCTCCACCAACTGCGCATGGCATTCACCGGCGACGTTCACGTAAGAAATGCCGGTTCTTTCTACAATCGCCACGTTGTCCCAAACTTTGCCCATGTGAGGGCGCCAGCATGCCCGCGACAAGTTGTGGAGACATCACGCGCTCACCCAAGTGTCTTGACGCAAATAATCGCGACGACGTCGCCGAGCACCCACCGAAAGCGCCACGAATGATAGGCCTTCCTGTTCCTGGCGTGGACATGGCCCCCGTTGCAACATCCAGGCCATTGCCATTGTCCGACATGTCCGCCGCCACCCTGCCTGCAGCTCCAAGTGGCACTGACAGAAACCAACGACGTAGACCACGTCGGTTCCTCCGAAGATCGC
Organism: Prorocentrum cordatum; assembly: GCA_963575745.1. NCBI lineage: Eukaryota > Dinophyceae > Prorocentrales > Prorocentraceae > Prorocentrum > Prorocentrum cordatum. The sequence goes on from CAUYUJ010013414.1 coordinate 149,004, forward strand.
AATGTTTTTTCGAATGCCTGCCAGCGTGCTTTCCCCAGCATGCTTCCTGGCATCGACCACAAACCTGCACGCTGCCAGCTCTCCGCTGCGTCATCCGCAGACCCTGTCACGCCACAGGGCGCTCTCGATGCAACATCGTTTCATGCCTACGTATCCTCCCCCACTGATGCATACAGCCCTGTCGCAGACCAAAGCCAATATTCTCATCCTCCAGCCCTCCGCAATGGCATTTCCGGACATCCGCCACGTGCCTCAGACGTCGCCTCAACCACAGCGCTCTCGAGGCTTGCCGTTCCAAGCAGGACCCATGCACGCTGGAACGGAGCCTCCCACCCTGTCATGCCTTGTCCTTCTGACCTCCTGCCTGTGTCAACGTCTCTCGCATGGTTCAATTCACCAGCCACGCGGGCAACGAATGCACGTGGTATCCAAACGGATGCCACTTGCGGCCTCCACGCGCTCAATCACGCCATGGTACCATTCCATTTTGCTCAACGCCTGCTGCCTACCGTCACCAACCGCGAAGACTTTGAAGGCATCGCCATGGCCCACAATTTCGGAGATGCGCCGCAGAATCTCATTGAACCCGCCAGCGGGAACTACGACGTTGCTGTTTTGATGACTAATTTTACGAGAGCCGGTGCTGCTGCGATCCCCATGGATCCAGCCGATATCCAAGCCCGGCTAGGCGACGTATTTTCCGATCGCGCGATTGACGAAGGAATGTTTCGGACAGTTGCTTATGTTATTCGTGCTCCATGTGGCGGCGGGCGTTGGTTGTGCATGCTCAGCGGCTCCATGATTCCTGGAAGTTCATCGGAGGAAGCCCCCGCGATGCTGTGCGATTCTCTGTACTCCGCCCCGCGCATCTTGACGTTGACGCAGGTTGAGGACCTTGTCACTCTCTGTGCGTTCGAGCACGCCCAAAGAGCATCAATCGCAGATTATGTAGGCTTGCGCCACATCTGCCGTAACCTGTGTTAACGTGCCTGGGGCCTTCAGAGTCATCTGCCGCTCAGTCCGGAGGCCCAGATGGGTGGCGCATTCGGTTCTTCAGGAGGTTTGCAATGTCCCTGCGAGGCCCCCGGCATGGTCCCTCAACCACGCCCGCTCGACATCCCGTCCTGGAGTGGCCCGTTTTGAAACAATCTTCGGTCCTTTTGGGATTCCCGTGACATTTCGAAGCCCTGCAAAGGAAAACCTTGGCAAAACAACATCCGCGAATTCAGCATCAATTCGTTTCCGGCAAAATTGCTGGTGGTCTTTGTCGAGCTCCAGGGCCGGAGTCGGGAGCACATTGGATTGTTCGACAATCATGTCAGTGCCATCGCAAGCCCTATTGTGCGCTCATGCAGCAACTGTAGAACATCTGCAAGCCATCTTCGGCCTCTGTGGGCGCCTGTGCAACGGGGAGGGGATGGGCTGCTCTCGTGGGGCGTTATGTTGTTCGTGGCAAAAAACTTCACGCACCCAGGAACCTCGAAGAGTTCGGCGGAGTTTTGTCCGTGGCACTGCTTTCTGATCGGACTCCGCGTCGAAAACTAGGGCGATCTGTTGATGTCCTAGGCGTGCTATGCGTGGCAGCATAATTCCGAGCCCGCTCCGCCTGGGGAGAGTGAGCCTCGCGTTTGTGTAAGAAGACACCCGAAAGCTTCGCAGAATCGGTGTCCAATGTAGCGCTGCACCACTTGCCGCATCGGAGCATACTTTTTTATATTGCTTTCCAGCATTGCACACATCTTCAACCGTTCCATGCGCCAGCCACGTACATGCTGACGCGGGTCGCATTTTGATCGTTGCTTCCACGCCTGCTAGATATTTTATGCTCCCTTCATTCGAAGCGCGTCTGCTTTTCGGCGGCGTCACCGCCAGTCTGCACGGCATCTGCTGTCTAGTTTCACCCGTGCTGTGCATTGCTGTACTTGCGATTTCCTCGGTTGGCGACTCTTGGAGCGCATTGAAAATTTATCGTCGTGATCGACGACGACGACGACGATGATCGACGACGGTCGACGACCGACGACGACGACGACCGTCGACGACGACGATCGACGACGATGACAATAGTCGACGGCGCCGATCGACGATCGACGGCGACGACGACGGCCACGCCGACGGCGGCGACGCTGCCCGCGTGACAACCCAAGATGCACACAAGACAGCCTCATCGAGGCCCCAGAGGGCCCCAAGACGTCCAAGAGCGCCTCAAGAGGGCCCGAGATGGCTTGAAGATGGCCGAAGAGGGCCCCAAGAGGGCCTTCAAGAGGCAAAACTTTACCCATTCCTAGTGTAAAACGTACAATTTCAGCATACTCGCTTGCTTCGTCCTCAGAGTGGCCCCCAAGGAGCCCCAACGCAGCCCAAGACGGACCCAAAGGCCCCAAAGCCGGCCCAGGAGGCCCCCAAGACGGCCTCAGGGAGGCCCAAGAGGGCCTCGTTCGAAGTCATGATCCCAGAATTTTCTACAGGAGCATGATTTCCGGGGTCCCAGGGCGCCCAAGAGGGCCCCAGGACGGCCCCCAAATGGCCTAAAATGACATTCAAAACACAAATTCCCGGAGGGCCACAGTTCGCTGATTTTCGCGAAATGTTGTTGGATTTCTTCCACGCGGAGGAGACGGAGAGGGCGAAGGAGGAGGAGGAGGAGGAGGAGGAGGATGAGGAGGAGGAGGGGGAGGAGGACAAGCTAGGTGCGCTCGCGTCATATCTGACGTCCTACCCCTCCCTCCCATCCCTTGCCATGGCGCTGATTTTCTCTATCCGCGGACGCGTGTCGTAGCGGACCTGTGGCCCCGCGCGCGCGTGCGTAGTGGGTGGTGGTGCACGTGCGTGCGTGCGTGCGTGTGTGCGTGGTTGTCTTGGTGGTGGTGGTGGTGGTGGTAGTGGTGGTGGTGGTGGTGGTGGTGGTGATGGTGGTGGTGGTGGTGCTGGTGGTGGTGGTGGTGGTGCTTGTGGTGGTGGTGTTGGTACTGGTGTTGGTGCTGGTGCTGGTTGTGGTGGTGGTGGTGGTGGTGGTGGTGGTGGTGGTGGCGGTGCGGCGCGGTGGTGGCGGGCGGATGGGCGCGCGAGAAAAAGGCCCGCGCTGGGGCGAGAACGCCATCCTCAACGACGGAGGCCAAACACCGATCCGAAAATGAGGCCCACGCTGCAGCGGGAGCACGATCCGGAACGATTCGGGAACAGAAATGAGGCCGGCGCCTCAACGAGAGCAGCATTTTGGGGAAAAATGGCGCCGGCGCCTCAGCGAGAGTCGTTTCCCGGGATTTCCCGGGGATCCTGTGTGTAAAAAAGCAGTACGCGGAGGGTGCGCGGCCATCACCCAGACGCCATCAGGGGAAGAGGGAGAGTATTTTCATATTGGGTAATTGTAGAGGAAAAGGGGAAGGACGAGGCGGGGAGGAGGAGTGGAGGGGAGGAGGGGGGGAGAGAGGAGGAGGAGGTTCGGGGGCGATCGACGATCGGAGACGACGACCAGCGACGGTGATTCACGACGACGACGACGACGACCACGACGACCACGACGACGACCGATAACGATCGACGACGATGACAACAGTCGACGCCGCCGATCGATGATCGACGGCGACGACGACGACGGCCGCGCCGACGGCGGCGACGCTGTCCGACAGCCTCAGCGAGGCCCAAGAGGGCCCCAAGGCGTCCAAGAGCGCCTCAAGAGGGCCCGAGATGGTTTAAAGCTGGCCGGAGAGGGCCTTCAAGAGGCAAAAATCGGCCCACTCCAGTTGCACAACGTACGTTTTCAGCATACTTGATTGCTTGGTCCTCGCAGTTCCCCAGACGCCCCCGAGCCCCAAGACAGCCCAAGAGAGACCCAAGAGGGCCCAAGACGGCCCAACAGGGTCGTCTTGCGAGGCTCACGGAACCCCCAAGACGGCCCAAGAGGCCCCAAAGTTGGCCCAGCAGGCTCCCAACACGGCCTCAGGGAGGCCCAAGAGGCAAGAGGGCCTCGTTCGAAATCATATTCCCAGAAGCCTCTCCGGGAACATGATTTCCTGGTTCCCAGGACGCCCAAGAGGGCCTTAAGACGGCCCCAGAAGGCCCTAAATGGAGGTTCAAAAAGGCCCGGAGGGCCATAGTTCGTTGATTTGCGCGAGATGTTGTTGGATTTCCGCGCGAAGGAGACGGAGAGGACGAAGGAGGAGGAGGAGGAGGGGGAGGAGGAGGAGGAGGAGGAGGAGAAGGAAGAGGAGAAGGAGGAGGAGGCGGGGAAGAGGAGTGGAGGGGAGGAAGGGGGAGAGAGGAGGAGGCTCGAGGGCGATCGACGATCGGCGACGACGACAGGCGACGGTTATTGACGACGACGACGACAGTCGACGACCGACGACGACGACGATAGAAGACGATGACAACAGTCGACGTCGCCGATCGACGAACGACGGCGACGACGACGACGGCCGCGCCGACGGCGGCGACGCTGTCCGCGTGCGCAGAGCCACCCTGGACCCAGTCTTTTCTGCATCGTTCGAAATCCTGTCCCTGGAAGCGTCTCCGGGAACATGATTTCAGGAGGAGGAGGAAGAGGAAGAGGAGGGAGAAGAGGGGGAGGGCGGAGGGGAGGAGGAGGAGGAGGAGGAGGAGGAGGAGGAGGAGGAGGAGAGGAGGAGGATGAGTGGGCGGGAGGGCTCGGGGCCGATCGACGATCGGCGACGGTGATCGGCGACGGTGATTGACGATGACGACGACGGTCGTCGACGGCGACGACCGACGACGACGACGACGACGACGATGGACGACGATGACAACAGTTGACGCCGCTGATCGGCGAACGGCGACGACGACGACGTCTTTACAGTGCCACCCCGAGGAGCCCCAAGACGGCCCAATAGGGACCCAAGATGACCCATGATAGCTACAAGCCAGCCCAAGAGAGCCCCAAAAGGCACTCAACAGAGCCACAACGGGGGCAACCAGAGCTGCCTATAGAGATTCTTGGGAGGCCCCTTCCGCAGCGTCCGAAATCATGTTCCCCGAAGCCTCTATCGGAACATGATTTCGGGGTTCCCAGGACGCCCAAGAGGGCCCTAAGACGGCCCCGACAAGTCCTGAAAGGACGTTCGAAAAACTTGGAGGGACATAGTTCGCTGATTTCCGCGACATGTCGTTGGATTTCTTGCACGCGGAGGCGGTGGAGGAGGAGGGGGGAGAGGAAAAGAGGAAGAGGAGATGGACGAGGAGGAGGAGGAGGACGAGGAGGACGAGGGGGGCAGGAGGGGGGTGGAGAGAGATGGGGGACGGGGGGAGGAGGAGGGAAGAGGGATGATGATGCTGATGATGATGATGATGCTGATGATGATGATGATGGTGATGATGATGATGATGATGATGATGGGAGGAGGAGGAGGAGGAGAGGAGGAGGCGGAGGAGGAGGCGAAGGAGGAGGAGGAGGAGGAGGAGGAGGGGGAGGAGGAGGAGGAGGAGAAGGAGGAGGATGAGGAGAAGGGCGAGGAGGAGGAGGAGGAGGGGGGGAGGAGGAGGAGGAGCAGGAGGAGGGGAGGAGGATGTGGAGGAAGGGGAGAAAAGGAGGAGGAGGCGCAAGAGGGAGGCCTCCCCCGAGTGTTCCCTTTTATCCGATGTGGCCCAATGCTTGCGCGGCGTCGCACTGCCGTTTGGCGAGCCATGTAGTCTGAACAGGACGGGGAGAAGGAGCAGGAGAAGGAGGAGTGAGAGGAAGAGGAGGACGAGGAGGAGGACGAGGAGGAGGCGGAGGAGGAGGAGGGAGAGGAGGAGGAGGGAAGGAGGAGGGAGGGGAGGAGGAGGAGGAACATGATGAAGGTGATGAGGGTGACGGTGATGGTGATGGTGATGATGATGATGATGAGGAGGACGAGGAGAAGGAGGAGGAGGAGGAGGAGGAGGAGGAAGAGGGGGGGGGGGAGGAGGAGGAGGAGGCGTGGAGGAGGAGGAGGAGGAGAGGAGGAGGAGGAGGGAGGAGGAGGAGGAGGAGGAGGGAACGTAGGAGGAGAAGGAGGAGGAGGCGAAGGGGGAGGAAGAGGAGAAGGATGAGGAGGAGGGAAAAAGGAGGAGGAGGGGAGGAAGGGGGTGGAGGAGGAGGAAGGGGGGGAAGGAGGGGACGATGGCGGGAGGAGGGAGAGTAGGAGGAGAGGAGGAAGAGCAGGGGGAAAGAGGAGGACGAGGAAGAGGTGTCGTTTTCGGCCGCCTCGGGCCGCCTGGGGGCGAGGAGCGCCCGGAAGCTTCTCGAACCACGACCGCGAAATTCGACGAATATCCGAAGTGCATTCAGCCTTCAACCTCCTCGCCCGTTGTTTGGCCGTTGCCCCGGACGAAGCTAGAACCTAAGCGCGCGCGTAGCGCGCGCGTGGTTCTACTGCATATATATATATATACAGATTTATCGACACGTTTTTCGCCGAAGGCGTTGCTCACATTCTCTTATTTCACGTCGTTGGCGTCGCTGTTGTGCGGCCGGCGCTTGCCGCGGAGAAGCGTTTTTTTCCAGTATTGGTGTGGCCCTTGTCCGTCAATAGCGGCGTCGACAAGATAATTTGTTTCCAAGGACTTCTCGCGGTCATTCTTTTCCTCCAGGACCCGTTTCGTTTATGCTAAGAGACAATTGGTTAGCGATAGCGAGCGTGACGGGGGGGGGGGGGGCGACGGGGCCAGTCGCGCCAGCGCCGTTTGGAATTGCCGAAGATTTCCGAGACGGCGCTGGCGCGAATCGTGACGTGACCAGGGGGGTGGGAGGTGGGCGGGGCCAGTCACGGGCGTTATCGCGAATAGTACAAACACCGGCCCCTCAAGGTGGACGTTGGTCGGAAAGGGGATGGTGAACGCGCTCGCCTTCCGGGGCGGCGCTGTGTTTGCAGTTCTGGGGGCTTCGGCTGACCACCTGACCGGTCCTGGCCGGGCCCGTCCTGGGCACGGGATCGATGTGCGTCCTTTCTTGGCTCGGCATGGAACCAGGACGTGCGATTCTGTTCATGGGAGCGTTGAGCGGCGAGATCGAAATGCGCTTGGGGGATTCCTCCTGCCTTTCCTCGCCTTTTGCTTCTTCTCACTTCCTCGGTCTTCAAGTCGCCGTCTTTTTTGAGGGTCAGGTCCAAATCCGGTCCCAAATTTGCTAGTAATCTTGTCCAAATCAACCTCAACTCGGACATCGCCGGGGCCAGGTTCAGCTCCTATGGAGTAGACAACAAGCAGGATGGGCCCAGCCGAGATCGGTGAGGTGGTCGGTTGACGTCCCCCGATGCAGTGGGGCCGGAGGGCCACGTCTACCAGCAGAGACTCAGCACCATGACGTTGGAGTCCAATTGGACCCTCGCGATGCGAGGGCCTGTGATCAGCATCGCAATCTCCGGGGACATCGTTTACGCCGCCAGGAAAGACGGGCTGGTGTGGAAGCAGGCGCTGAGCAACATGACAGCCAGGGCGCAGTTGGTGGACATGTGGGAGCTGACTTCGAAAGGGTTTGTGTATTCGATTGCCGTTCATGGGGACGTCATCTATGGAGTGGGCTCTGGAAGCGACGTTTGGAAGCAGAGTCTGAGCGCAATGACCGTGCAGACCGACTGGACGATGTTCGCCAAGGGCGCCGTAGATTCGATTGCTGCGTATGGTGGCGTCATATATGGAGTTGGTCAGGGCATACTGTGGAAGCAAAGCCTGTCATCTGCAAGCACTGAGACAGAGTGGATTCCAACATCCCGCGGAACTGTAATCGCGGCCGCCGTGTCCCTGCGGAGCACGATCGCACCCGACGAGGGCAGCAGGGAGCTGAGATTTGTGCAGGGCAGTGCAGGGAGCCAGGCCGCTGGGCGGGAGGAGGAGATGGAGCAGAGAAGCCAAGGGGGAGGAAGAGGAGGAAGAGGAGGAAGGGAGAGGAGGCAGAGGCTGAGACGGCGGAGGAGGTGGAGGGAGAGGGAGGGGAAGTGGAGGCGGGAGTAGGGAGAGACCAGGACGAGGAGGGGGAGGAGGCGGAAGCGAGGGATGGTTGGGCGCCTGGGGCCAGGTGGCCCTGTCGGACAACGCCTCGGTGATCGTCCTCTCGGCGCTCCTGTTCGACGAGCAGCTGATGCTCCAGCTCGGCTGGGAGCTGTCCGCGCGGCTGCAGCCCGGCGCGCTGGTGCTCACGCAGCCCTAAGAAGAAACACCGGACTACGCATACATCTTCCAAGCTCCTCGCGGATTGCTTGGATCGACTTTGGGACCCTCTCCGCTCGGGTTGTATCGTCGGCTGCAGAGCTCATGAACTCGGCGAAGGAATTTGGGGTATAGACGCTCCAGCAGCCCACAGGTTGGACAGCTGGGACGTCTATACAACTACGTCCTTGGCCGTCCGAGAACGTGGAGTATCTAATGGCTATCGGTCCATCGGCCTCTAGCATGTTCGTTGGGATGTCGCGGGAGGCCTCTCGAAGGCCTCTTGGGGGCCGTTTGAGGCCACTTGGGGGCCGTTCGTGGGCCTCTTGGGGCGTCTGGGGGGCCTCTCGAGGTTCTCTTGGGGCCTCTTGGGGGCCTTTGGGGTCCCCCTAGGGCCTTATGGGGGCCTCTTGGGGCGGGAGACTCGGATTTTCGATTCGTGTTCCCCTTCTTGGGCCCTTCTGGGGGCTGTCTTTAGGCTCTCTTGGGTCGTCGTCTTGGGGCGGTCTTGAGTGCCTCTTGGGCAGAGTTGGAGCACCAGAAACTTGAAAAGTCGAGGACCTTAATATCATTGAAACACTGAATGAATATCTAAAAGATTTTGACCCCTCGGGGCCCTCCTGGGGAGGCTCTCGGGGCTCTCTTGGGGCGCCTCCATGGCTTCTTGGGCCGATTTTGGGCCATCTTGGACGTCTTCGACCGATCGTGCGGCGATTCTGGGCCATCTTGGACCGTCTGGGCGGCCTCTTGGGGCCCTCTTGGCCCGTCTTGGGGCCCTCTTGGGCCCGAACATGTCGTGCGACTAGACGCGATGCGCCTCAGAGGGCACTTGAAACGCCCCGAGAGAGGGCAATTGTGGCCTGGGCCACTGAAAGAATGCTCAGGACTAAGGACTGAGGCTCCGGGGGATCGAGCAAGGGAGGAGGGGGGAGGGAGGAGTAGGAGGAGGAGGGAGGAGGAGGGAGGAGGGAGGGAGGAGGGGGAGGGAGGGAGGAGGGGGACGAGGGAGGGGGAGGAGGAGGAGGAGGAGGAGGAGGAGGAGGAGGAGGAGGAGGAGGAGGAGGAGGAGGAGTCGGAAGCCTTGGCAACTGGTGAGTCCACTGCTACGTTGCTGGGACGTGTCTCGCATGTGTGCGAGCTCGGTAGCTGCTGGCGGCATTATCGGCATGGCAGGGGGTCAGCCTACGGGACCCCAGGCCTTGTTAGGCCCATTGGGCCGGCCCGCTGCAGCTCGATGCCGAGCCCCTCCGAATTTCGCAAAACTGGTATGCAACGGTGGAGGTTTATGACCTTCAGGCCCATCCCTTCCATCTCGGGAAACCGGGTTTTAAATATCATGCATGTCCAAGCCGAGAGAAACCCGTCTAAAGCGTGCGCAGTTGAGAAGACTCCTCCAACCTTCCCACTCCCCCACTCCACCCCCCTCCCCACGGTGACGCTCTAAGGCACGGGCAGGTAGAGCTCGAGCAAGAAGCGCGCTCGGTGCTCCTTCCCTGACGGCCGCACCAGGTCAAAGAGCTTCCGAAGAAAGCCAGGGCCTCCAGGAGACCCCCCTCCCCCGCGAGAGGGGAGAGGGGAGGGGGCAGAGCGGGGCCTCAGTAGCATCCCAAGACAGTCCAGGGCGAGTCCCGCGCACACGCCAGCGGGGTAGGCGACCAGAGCGGCAGGTCTCAGCCTGAGACGAGAGCCTCCTGCATGGGAGTAGAATACCAATTCAGGCCATTCGTGTCTGTCTGCTGCGTCGCATTCGTCTCTGCTGCCAACTATCCGCCTGGCCCCCTGGCCTCGTTCAAGGTAGATACACTACGATAATGAAAAACGAGAAAAAACTGCTGATCACGACTGCACATTCTTCAATAAGCAATCTGGGGCCCATTCACTGCTCACTGTTGGGGACTCAGTTGTGCAAGCAGTGTTTGGGCTCTCTCGCTGCCGCGCCGTGCCATGGCTCGGAGTCCATCGATATCTACTGTGCTTGCTGCTGGCGCGCACGGAGCGCTGCTTGCAACTGTCTCTCGAGCACCGACGGCGGCGGCGCTCCGATGATCTGCTGGGCCTGCATCGCCTTGAGAGCGCGGCAGGTGGCCTGCCGAAGATCCTGCATTCCGAAGGTGATCTCCGCCTTCTCGTTGCCGACTCTCAGCGCGTTCACCTCGTCCTTCAGCTTCTGTGTCCATGGCGACGGGCTCCGGGAGTTGAACATAATGTGGATCTTCCATTTCTGTGATTGGCCTGGCTCCGTGTATGCTTTCTCCACGCGAAAGTATGATAGTATGCCCGCGAAGTCCTCCCTGTTCATCACCTCGATCAGCTCCGCGAACTGCGTGAGCATGTTCTTCGTCTCACCGCCAATATGGTCGATCTTGGCCAGCTCCAGGAAGAACTGTGCCCCCGTGAGGAGGTGTGGGGATCCCATCTCCTTGCTGCCCTTGGTCTTGACATCCTGTGCGTAGTTGATCCCTCCCTCGGCCGCGGCCTCCACTGGTTTGTTTTCGCCCTCTGCCAGGAAGAAGTCCGCACCCTCGCCTGAGCCAGGCTTGCTGCCAGCACTTTTCTTCGGGCCTCCACGTGTTTTTTTCTTTCGTGCAGGCGCTGTTTCTTCCGCTGCTGCCTCCATCGTGCCGGATCGTTGTCTTGCTCTCGCGCCGCTGCCTGCTCTCCACGCCATGACTCTCTGATGGGCCGAGCGCGTGTATGGCTACGTGTAGTAGGTGTTCGTTAATCTCGGAGTCCTCTTGGCCGCAGACTCCGCACGTGTAATAAAAGCTCTTCTCTTCTGGCTTGAAATCAAAAGAGGTGGCTCTGGTGGGGCAGCGAAGGGGGTCGGAGCGGGACATGGTGATCACGTGCCGTAGACAAGACGTTCTGCTCGCGCAACACGTTCTGCACCACGGGCATGCGTTCGTGCTCACTATCGTTGAGTGCAAGTTGCGCATGTTGTGTGCGTGTGTGATGTGTGCCGTGAGCGCCTTCATCGTGGTGAACGACATGCCGCATCCTCGTCCTTCGCCCTCCTCCCCCAGCTCGTGCGTGCACACGTACTCGTCCACGATGCTGCTATTGCTGCTGCTGTCCCCCTCGTGCTGGTGCTCTGTGATTTGCGGGGGTATCGTCTCGTCAAGCGTTGTGATTCCAAGCTTCAGTAAAAAAGTGGCCAACTTCTTTGAGCTCTCTATGCTAAGGAAGTCCCTCTTGGTGCCCACTGAGATCTTGGCGAAGCTAGCTCCGAGGTAAGGGTCTTTGAACACCTGCAGCACCTTTGTCATGTCGGTTCAAATCATGTCGAAGCGGGGGTCGGCGTTCGCTAAGGCCTCTAGATCGTCCCGAACCTGGAATGCCCACGGTGTAGAGTGCCTCGTAAGGTGTCCCTCTGGAGTGCATCTGGGAACCTCGAGTAGTCTGTCCATTTCCAAGGTCCCAAATATAGACGTAAGGGTTTGCCTATGATTGCTAGGCTCCTTTGCTACTTGCTGCCACCATCGGAGTCGCTGCACTCGGAGCTCTGTGGCGGTACGGCTAATGTTCCAATGTTCGAAAGCTTCATCATTGTTGCTCAATGTCCTAATACGCCCGTCGAACACTCTTTTTGCTTTTCCGTGCATCAGGCAACGCAGCATCTTCACCAGCATTGTGTCCAGTTGGCTGTAAAGGACGCAGGCAACACGAACGCCGTCAGGCCAGTGATGGCGGCGCTGTATACAAAGCACAGGAAGAGGGTGCGCAGCAGTCGGTGATGGAGGGGCTGGTGCCAAACGTCTCCCAGCGATCTCCATGCGGCATGCCTTGGCTCCTCTGATGCGCGCCTTCAGCTCGGTCCCCAAAACTCCGTCGAAGCTCATGACGGGCCCCAGGATTCTGACTTCTCGGAGAACCTCTCCCTGTTTTTTTTGTGTATGGATAGTTCTCGTGCCGCTTCAAACGCGCCGTGGCCATTAAAAAACTGACAAGATGGTTTGTGTTGTCCTTGTTGAGGACGTGACCGTTTTTGGCGATGTGTTCCTGACGCCCCTGTGTGGCGTGATTGAGCTGCTGTGTGATGTAGCGTGCTTGTGGTGCATATGCATGAATGTGTAGCCGTGATACGTCATCTACAACAAGTCCTATGCCAACGTCGACTTCAGCTCGAGTAATGGGGCACCGACCTCGGGTCCGAGTATAGCTAACATCTGCGGCGACGAGGCTGTCATTCCAGTCCTTCACCGTGGGCGAATAAATGTCCACAAAATCGCCTGCCGCCAGTGGGTGGCCCATGGTCGTGCCGCGCTCTGGATGAAAAGCTGCTGTGCCGTCAATGGCCTCAACATGTACGGTTGCTTGCAATATTGCTTAGTCTGTTAGATGAACGTCTTCTGCTCTGTATGTGCTGCTGTTTAGGTCTGTGAGGCTGCTCTTATGCGTGCATGCGAATGTGTTCGTGCCGTCGTAGTTGCTGATATTGTGCCCGAGCTTTGCTTGCCTGCATCTCCAACTTGCTGCTGCTAAGCTAAGAAGGCATCCTTCTCGTCTCCGTCCCCTCAACCCTCCGTGCGCACAATCTGGTGGGCATGGCCTTCTGGAAGTCCTCTGGAGGTACCCGAAGTAACTCATTCCAAACGCATCGAAGCAGTGGAGGATCCTTTGTCCCTTGATGCCCTGCTTCTGGTTGCTCTTGCTCTGAGAGAATGCCTGACTACGTATACTGCTGAGGGGGACCGAGCCTACGAGTCTCATGAGGGCCAGCATGTCGTTGTATCTCCTTGAAAACGTTTCGGGCACAAGCTTTCGGTCGTTGTCGTTTCGGTATCTCTTCGGGTCGATGCACATACACAGGGCCTCTGCGGGTACTCCCCATGATGGTCCTGCACGTCGTTTTGGGGCTCGTTTTAGATACCCCACTTGGCCTGCTCATCCTGCTTAATCCTATCGATGATGTCGGGCGGGCCGTAGAGGTGGGGGAGGAACGCTCGGTCTGCTAGCCATTCGTCCCATTTTACTCTCTCACACTGCATGCCGCCGTCTTCTGCTGCCTGCGCGAGTCCCTCCTCCCACTGCTGCACCGTCATACCTTCACGGGGGGCGAAGATGAATCTCTTCTTCGGCCACGGCCTGTGTTGGAAAGTCTCACTCGCAGTCGGTGAGCTTCGGCGAGCCGCCTTTTCTTCCACGCCGTGTTGATCTCCTGCACTATGTCCGTTGTTTTCTTCAGCCGTTGCTCTCTTCTGACATGTTGAAGCTGTCTTGATAATTGGTGCAGTCTGGCTTCGATGCGGTCGAACTCTGTTGACCCCTCGCCGTCGAACGCCTTGGAGCCCGTCTGGTGTACTGCTTCTCTTAGGCGCCCTCTTTCTTTCAACAGCACAATCCGGTCCTGTCTCATTTGTTCGTACTCTGCCGTGTCATACGCAACTTTGGGGAAGCTATCTGCCATGGCCTGCCGAATACATGATGATAACCTATCCCAGCATCCCTACACGTCACCCTGGCCCCACTTGCTGCGCCACTCGTCTTCACTGATGCTGTTGGCGTGCTGCTCAACTTTTGTAGAAACTCCACCCGTCGCACACCATCGCTGTATGCACCCATCATGCTGTCTCTGTTCGCAGGTGGCGTCAGCTTGGGGATGTGGGCGCGAGTGACATGGATGTCCATGTTCACATATACTGGGACGTGGTCATGCAAATGTGTGCTGACATGCCTTTGTAGCCGTCGCGCAAGTCCCAGCAATGGATGTAGTTGCCGAATGCGCCCGAGGCTCTCGACAGGCACCGCAATGTGGTCTATCTTGCTCTTGTGCGTGCCTTTGTAAAATGTGGTCCCGTGAACCAAAATGTGTCGGCCATGGCCAAGTAGCTGCCTTGAAGGAAGTCCCGCACCTGCGTGCTATAGTCTTGCTCTCGATTGCGGGCTCTTTTATTCCAACGTTCCCCGACTCGGTCTTGAATCTTCGCCCAGTGCGGTCTGTTTGCCATCCAGAGCCACAGTTGTAGTCGCCTGCAATGATCGGCAGGCAAGAGCATCCAAGTTTATCGATTTCTCTCTCGATCCACTCCAAGATACATTTTGTTGTTGCCCTCAACGTTGTGACTGCTAGCCTCTTCGGGGGGATGTAAATAGGGAAAATCGCCAGGCTTGTACTGCCAAATTTGAACTGTGCCATCGCAACCCACCCTGTGATACCCAAATGCGGCGGTGGCGTGGCAACTCTCATCAACGTTCCTCGAAATCTTTTTCCATATAAAGTACTCAGTCCACATGAGTTGTTTGTGGTCCTCGAGCGTCGCCATCCGAAGTTCACTGTTTGATGATGCGGGAGCTGGCATTTGGTCATGTCCGCTTGTCTGGCTGCCCGTCCCGTGCCGATGGCGACGAAGAAGTCAACGCTTTCCACCTGAATAGAAATCTCTTCCAGTCGAGTATAATCTGCCCCTTGAACATTGTGATATATCAACTTCATTAATCGGATGTGTGGGGGGAGTGTGGTTGTTTTGCTGCTTTCGCTGCCGCCCGAGTGGCACCGTCCCTCTTTTCTGCCCTGGCTTCCTGCACACAGAGGTGTGGTGTGCGGGGCTGGCCTTGGGTGGAGTTCGCGGGCGCTTGTGCCTGGGCGGCTCCTAGGAGGAGGAGGAGGAGGAGGAGGAGGAGGAGGAAGAGGAGGAGGAGGAGGAGGAGGAGGAGGAGAAGGAGGACTGAGGCTCCACTCGTGCCTCAAGGTCACGGTGGAGTATATACATCCAGCGCCTCCCATCCGCGCGCCAGTGGCGGCGCCAGAGCCGCCGCTGGGGTCCGACCCAAGGAGTCCGCGTGGACCTCCGAAAGGTTATGCCTCTGCCGTTTTTTCTTCCTCTGGCAGCGCCCCTTCCCGGGCTGCTTCCCCCGCCTTCTGCGTGTCGGGGCCGTGCGCGTGCCGACGCCCTGGGCGCCCGAGGCAGACGAGCCACAATTGGGGGAGCGGTGGTCCTTAACCCCCCCCCCTTGGGGGACCCGTCGGATTCGACGCCTTTCTCGAGAGCTCGTCGATGCAAGATGTTTCGCCAGGGAGGCACAGTCAACACGGATAGTGAGGATGACAGATTTTCCAAGGTTGCCTTTGCATCCTTCACCTTCGGCCTATCTTCATTGCGCCAACATCGCAGAGCGGATTTCGTTCGGAAAACGATAGGGTGGGCCGGGAGTGTCCTGGATAATAATTGCGTTCCGGATTTCGAGGTGAATTTCGTGCATGTTTGTTTGGCCAGGAATAGAAACCAAACAGAATCCACGCGGAATTCACTTCGTTTTTCGTTCGCCCTTTCTGGAAAAATCCACGCAGAAATCCGCTGCAGCACGTCTGCAAGGCCGGTAAAATGACCTATCCTCGGCCATTTGCGCTGGCCGCGCCCTGCTCGAGAAGTGCCGACATGGCCCTTTAAGGCCCTTGCATCCCTATCATACGCGCTGACGTTAAGAAGCAGCTCCCTCCCCCCTTATTGTGGCTGGGCGCCCGAGGGCAGCTCCTTCGGCCTCTTCGTGGCGCTTCCGCCCAGCGCGCCGCTGCAGCCCGCGTGGCTGGTCGCGGGGATGGCCGCGGGCCAGGCCGGCCCCGAGGAGCTCGAGGCCTGGGTGCGTCCAATCTGGACGCCCGACATGGGCACGGAAAGAATGTGTACAATGCCCAACAGCAGTTCCTGTTCATTTTGACCAGGACTCGCTGTCCGCGCCGCCGCGGCCTGTGTCCATTTCGGACAGAAGGCCGCCTGCCCAACAGCGGCCGCTGTTGGTTTAGGACAACATTTGTTGTTGGGCATTGTACCCATTCTTTCCGTGCCCATTTCGGGCGTCCAAATCCAAGAGGGGGGCGGGGATAGGGTAACGAACAATGACATAAACATGAAAACGCAGAGGTCCGCTCGGACCTCTGAGTTTTTATGTTTATGTCATCGTTCGTTCCCATAGAGGAGGATAAGGATCGGCGGCGAGCGAGGGGGGGAACATGAGAGGGAGAAGGCCTGCTCAGAAGGACTGGTCAGAAGGCGGCGGGGCTGCTCAGAAGCCCTCGCGCCTCCTGAGAAGTTTCCTTTTTGTCTTCGGGGAGGGCTCACGAGACTTCCTCAGAAGGCCGGAGGACTTGCAAGCCTTTGATAAGGCCCGCCCCTTCTGACTTACCCCTTTCGCTCGCCGCCGAGAGGAAGAGGGGGGGGTGTCTGTCACGCGCAGGGGGGGCATGGGGGAGAGGGGGGAAGGCTTCTTAGAAGCATACCTGCTTCTGAGAAAGCGCGGGCCTTCCCATGAGATGCAGGGCCGGCGCCTTCTGAGAAGCAGCCTCTTTCTAAGAAGCCTTCCCCCCTCCCCCTACCCTCTTGTGCGCGCCGCCAAGGGAGGGGTAGATGTCGAGGACGAGGGGAGGATCATGAAAATGACGAGCAGACGGAAGAAGAGGAGGAGATGGAGGAGATGTGCCAGTGTAAACCCAATCCGCATCAACGATGTTGCAGTGATCCCTCCATCCAAGTTCTCTCCTCACAGGCCCCTGCAGCATATTTCAATTGCTGGAAGTGCACCGTTGGAAGACAAACCTTCTGAGAATACTCGATCGTGCCGAAGCGGGGTCGGGTGGCTCATATCCCTCAGCCGCGTCCTCGCCCCGTGTGCTCTCGCCGCACGTTGTACGCAGCGTTCGTTTCCCTCCTCGTCCGCGTCCTCCTCCTCCTTCTCCTCCTCCTCCCTCCTCCTTCCGCACTTGCGGGCCCTAATTCGTGACACGTCGTTTCGCTTAGGGGATGCACACACAACGCTGAAAACCATCGGCATTGGCATCGCTGTCTCGGCCTCGCGCTCGGTCTGCATTTGGTTTATGATGCGGACGGACGGCTCGCGCACGAGTTACAGGGCCAACGCCGAGTCACGTGGATGGTTGCGCGGAACAATTATTTTAATGCCGCGAATGAATTTCATTGTTGCGTCATGACGATCATGAGTCGTGTCATAACACCAGTTCTGGGACTTCAACACCGCGAATAAACGTGATTGTTGCGCCCTGGCAATCCTAAGCCGTGCCAGAACACCGCTACGGGGTTGCAAGCCTGGAAGACGATTGCGTGCGGCGCTAAGGCGAGAACCACATGTTGAAACAGCACCGTCCGCCATCCGTGAAGCTTATGCGAACCTTTAAGACGATTGGCGCGGGGCTAAGGCGAGAAACAGTTCTCTGAAATCCACCCAACATCCATCCGTGAAGCTCTTGTATTTTTCAGAACCAGTGTGCGCAGCGCTGACGCGAGCGCCACATTCGAAGGGACACCACCCTCCATCCGTGAGTTTCTTGCACTGGTTCAACGAAGGTGCGAGGCGCGAACGCGAGAACCACATTCTGAACACGACCAGTCCTTTACCCGTGAAGTTCGCGCACGTTTCCAGGACGAGCGTGCGCGTCGCTAAAGGCGCCCAGCCGCGTCTTGAGAACAGCCCGCCCCCCATCCGGCAAGCCCGTGCGTGTTGTCAACACGGATGTCCGCAGCGCTCACATGAGAACAAGTTTTTGAAGGCCTGTTTTCCATCGGTGAAGCTTTTGTATCTTCCCACATGGGTGTGCGCAGCGTCAACAGGAACACGACAGGTTGAACGCGGCCCGCTATCCATCCTTGAGGCTGCTGCACCAAGCATCGGGGCCATACGTGGTGAGGACGTCCCAGGCGGAGGAGGCAGACGTCCTCGAGGAGAAAGGCAAGGAGGAAGAGGAGGAGGAACTTGGTAGCTCCAATGCTGGACCTAATGCCATCAGCGCCCGCTGCCTATGGGGAAGGGGAGGACATGTGTAAACCCAAGACCCATCGATGTTGAAATGCACCCTCCCTCCAAATCCCTCTCCATAGACCCCTACAAAGGGTCATTCCCACAGAGGGAATTGGCCTGTTGGGGCACAACCGTGTGAACATCTTGAAGCGTGCCAGATCACCATCCTCAGGATTTCCACGCCTTTACTTGACTGTTACGTCGTGGCGACACTGAACCGCGCCGGAACATGATTCCTGAGACTTTAGCACCACGAATCAACGTCACTGCTGCGCCCTGGTAATCCTGAATCGTTCCCAAAAAAACATGTCTGGTACGTGAACCATGCGGATCACAGAAATTGTTACACATGTTCAGAACGAATACGCGCCACTCATTCCGTGAAGCCCTTGCCAATTTGGAAAACGAATGCGCACGGCGTTGAGGCGAGAGCCACATATTGAAAACGAGCCGCTCTCAATCCGTCAAACTTTTGCGAATTTTGAAAATCAATGTGCGCGGCGCGGAGGCGAGAACCACATGTTGAAACCACCCGTCCGTAATCCGCGAAGCACTGGCAAGTTCTTGTAAACGAATGTGCGCGGCGCTGAGGCGAAAGCCATATTTTGAAAACCACTCGCCCTCAATCCGTGAAGTTTTCTTCTCGTGTGAAAGAAACGAACAAAATAACACAGTGAAATGAACCGAATGCGCGCGGCGCGTTGGCGAGAGCCACATTTCACAAACCAACCGCCCTCAATCCGTGAATTTGTTGTCGATTTCAAGCTTCAGGGTCATAGGAGGTGAGCAAGTCTCAGGCGAAGCGCCTGGTCCGCCCTTTCGACCGGCCTCGGTGTGCGACAGGGAGTAGGAGGGGGGGACGAGGATGAAGGAGGGAGGGACTACCCAGACGTGCTCGTGGAAAATTCGGGACGGGAGCTTCTGTGCGTCGTGGTCGGCCTCTCGTGGCCTTCGCTCTGTCCACGGACTGTCACAGAACAGCTGTGAGGGCGGAGACAGAGGTCCCGGGGAAAGTCTCCGGACATATGTTGGTAGTCCCCAAACGCGGTGGTGACAATACCTGGTGGTGAGTCTCGGGCGATTTGGTGTCACCACCCGGTTTGGGGACTCGTGCGGTTTTCCGAGGATGTCCCGGACACTGGTTGGTCCAGGAGTCACAAAACCCGGTGGTGACCCCGCGTCCCCAAACCCAGCGGTGACCTTTTGGGGGTTTCTTGGTCGCCACCTGGTATCTCACCATCCGGTTTGGGGGTTCCCAAATCTGGTGGAATTCGTACTGCAAAACTCCTCGTGACTTTGTGTGTCTGTGCAGCGGGGTATCTGCAGGTGGGTCGGCGCGCGTGTAATCTGAGCTGGGCTGGTTCGAGCTAGCTTCGGGAGTATTCGGGGCAACCTCGCCGAAATTGCATTTCAGCCCCCCCCCCCCGCCAGCCCCCCCCCCCCCCCCGCAGGCACCAGGAAGAACCACAAGTTCAAACTGCCGCCGTGCCCTCAAGATTTGGGGCATGCTCCCTTGCCCTGCCCAGGGCCCCCCAGGAATTCACATGAATTCATCAAGGACTTTCTTTTGCTTGATGAATTCACATGTCCTCCTCCTCCTCCTCCCCCTCCCTCCTCCTCCTCCTCCTCCTCCTCCTCCTCCTCCTCCCTCCTCCTCCTCCTCCTCCTCCTCCTCCTCCTCCTCCTCCTCCTCCTCCCCCTCCCCGCCTAACTTTTTACATGTCTCGCATCACATGAATTCAGCCATGGCCTCACCCACCTGGTCTGCTCTAGGCCCGGACGCTGTCCGCAACGGTGGTCGCATCGCATCGCATCGCACCACAGACACCCTTGAGAGACTGTTTGGAGGGTTCAGAACCAATGGAATGGCTCTTGAGAAGCTCGCGAAACAGTTTCCTCGAAGGCCCTTGCAAGGCTTCCGGAAGGCTCCTGGACACTTCCACCGGAGGTTTTTTTGTGGAAGTTTTTGCGAAATGATAGGGAGCCTTTGGGGTTTGGAACCACCAGACAGTTTTCGGTGACCCACCTGCCTGTGGGTCACTTGCGTGGTGCCGGCTTCGCGTGTGGAACCAATTGAGTAGGAAGTCGTCACCTCATTTCGAGGCCCAGATCGCAAGTGCAACAATTTGTTTTTCTCATCCAGTTTTCGGGCGACCCACCCGCCTGTGGGTCACCTGCCTGGTGCCAGCATCATGCGGCAAATGTATTGAATAGAAAGCATCCCCCCATGTTGGTGCACAGACTGCAAGTGCAACAGCTTCTTTTTCTCAACTGGGTGGCCCACCTGTCATCGAATCACCTGCGTGATTTGTGAACCTCTCTGGACATGTATTGAATGGGGGTAGACCGCGTCGTACTGGGGCCCAGAATGCAAATGTAAGACTTGCATATCTTCCAATCAGTCTCGGGCAATCCCCCGCATGTGAGTCACCTGCGTGGTGCCTGTTTCATGTAGGGTATGCATTGAGTTGCAATGCGTCGCCTCATGCTTGGGACAAGAATTCAAGTGCAACTGGCTCGCTTATATTAACTATTCAAACATTCTCGGGTGACCCACCCAGCTCATGTGGGTAATTTGAGTGGCCCTTGCTTCGCGCCGGAGATGCATCGAATGGGAATGCATCGAAGCATGCTTGGCCCCAGATTGCAAGTGTGAAGGTTCTGAAGGTTCTTGTTTTGCGATCCGTGTTTGGGTGACCCACCCGCCTGTGTGTCACCCGCGTGGTGCCTGCTTCATGTGTGAGATGTACCGGACGGGAACGCAGGTGACACATGTTGCGTTTGTCAACCAGCTCTCGGGTGTCCCGCCCGTCCGTGGGCCCCCCGGGTCGGGCGCGCTGGATGCGGGATGCGCGTCGACGGGATATGTCGCCTCACGTGCGCACCGAGAGTGCAAGTGCAACTTGTCCGTTCTCAGCCAGTTTTCGGCTGCCCTCCTCCCGCTTTTGGGGTCGCCGTTGGGCCTTTGGGCCACCTAGGTTGCCTCTGCTCCATGAGCGCAATGCATTGATTGGGAATGCATGACCCCATGCTGGGGCCCAGGATGCGAGTGGACACACTGGCTTCCCCCGGCCCATTGCCGGGTTGCCCGCCTGCCCGTGGGCCACCTGCGCCGTGCCCGCCCCATCCTGGAGATTCACTGCGCGCTCAGACTGCAAGTCGCACGGGTGTTTTTTCGCTCACTGTTTTTGCGTGGCCCACCCGCCCGTGGGTCACTTGCGCGGCGCCCGCTTCGCGTGGGGCACGCGTCGAAGGGGGATGCATCCCCCCGTGTTGGGGCCCAGAGCCAGTGCAACGCTGGGTTTTTCTCGACCAGTTTTTGGGTGACCCACTCGCCTGCGGGCCACTTGCGCGGTGCCTTCTTGCGGGAAAAATTTGAATGGAAGTGATGTCGCCGCGTGTTGGGGCCCAGTGGGCAAGTGGGACGCCAGGTCTTTTCTCGGCCAGTTCTCGGGTGACCCACCCGCTTGTGGGTCAATTGCGCGGTGCCTGCTTCACCCCGCAAGCCTATTGATTGAGAATTTCTTAGAGCCCGCCACGCACCTGAAACAATGCGTCATGCTCAACCTTTCGGGTGGCCCACCCGCCTGTGGGCCACCTGCGCGGTGCCTGCTTCGCGCGGGCAATTGAATTAGAATGTGTCACCCCACGTTTGGGCCCGCGGCGCAAGTGATCCAATTGGTTTTTCTCGAGTTCTTTTCGGGCGACCCATCCACCAGTGGGCCACCTGCACGGTGGCCCCTCCATGCGGGAAGGGCCCCACGTTGGGGCCCAGAACGCACGTGCCCCGCGTTGGGGCCCAGAACGCACGTGCCGTATTTGTTTTTCCCATGTCGTCTTTGGAGTGGACCGGCGGCCTGTGGGCCACCTGTTCGGCGCGTGCTTCGCGCGGGAAATTCATCGCCTCGCGCCGAGGCCAAGAATGCAAGTGACACAGCTGTATGTTCTCATGTAGATTTCGGGCCACCTACCCGCCAGCGGGTTCTCTTGCGTGGTGCCTGCTTCGCGCGGGAAGGCATCGAATTGGGATGCGTCCTCGTGTTCGGGCTCCGAATGCATTCGCAACAACTGGTTTCTAACGAGTTCTCGGGTGACACCTCCGCCAGTGGATCACGCGCGCGGCGCTTGCTCCGCACGGGAAATGCATTGGATGAGAATGCATGGCCCCATGTTTCGGCCCAGATTCCATTTGAATTAAGTTGATTATCCCCTATCAGGTTTCCTGGTGGGTCTCTTGCACGTGTCTGCTCCACGCGGGGAATGCATTGGGTGGGAGTGCATCGCCGCGTGCCAGGGCCCATTGTCGGGTGGCCCACCCGCCTATGGGTCACCTGCGTGGCGCCATCTCCACATGGGCCATGCATTGAATGAGAATGCGGCAGTATGTGATTGGGCTCTAACTGCAAGTGCAACAGCTGGTTTGCTCTATCAGTCGTCGGGTGACCCACCCGCCTGTGGGTCCCCTGCTTCGCGCCTGCTTTGAGCGGGATACCTCTCCGATGTGAACGCATCGCCTCGTGATTGGGCCCAGACTGCACATGGAACAATCGGCTTTCTGAACCAGTTTACTGGTGGCCCACCCGCCTGCGGGCCACCTGCCCTGCGGGCCACCTGCCCTGCGGGCCACCTGCCACGCGGCTGCTCTGCGCGGGAAGTGCGTTGAAGTGAGAATGCATCGCTTCGTGGCAGGGGTCGCGATGCCAGGAAATCGTGTTTTGTTGTTTTCTGTTCGCGTGGTTTTCGGGTGGCGCACTCGCCTGTAGGTCACTTGGGCGGTGCCTGCATCTTGCGGGACACGTATTGGATTAGACTGCGTCGCTCCATTTTGGGGCCTTGAGTGCAAGTGACACAACTTGCTGTTCTCAACCAGGTTTCGGGTGACCTACCCATCTGTGGGCCACCTGCGCGGCGTCTGCTCCATGTGGGACATGCGTCGGATGAGAATACATCACCTCGTGTTGGGACCAAGAAGGCAAGTGAATCAACCCAGTTGTCCCGACTTGTTTTCGGGTGGCATCGTCGCTTCACGTGCGTGGTGCCTGCTTGGTGTGGAAGCTATTTGCATGTGAGTGCGTAACCCCCTGCTGGGGCCCTGACGGGAAGAGAACCCATTGGCTTTTCCCAGCCAGTAGCCAGTTGTCGGGTGGCCCACCTGCCTGTGGGCCACCCCTGCGGTTCCTGCTACATTTGGGGGATGTATCGTGTGGGAATGCATCATTCCGTGGTGGGGCCCAGCACGCAAATGAAACATGTTTTTCTCAACCAGTTGGTGGATGACCCACCTGCATGTCGGTCACCTGCGTGGTGCCTGCTCCACGTGGGCATATTGAATGATTCATGACGCCATATTGGGTTTTCGAACGCAAGTGACACTGTTGAGTGACCCACCCGCCTACGGGTCACGTGCGTGGTGCTTGTTACGAGCGGGGAATGTACCGATTTGGGATGCATCACCTCTTGTCGGGTCCCACCACGCAAGTGACACATGCTGTGCTTCCCAACAGTATCTCGGGTGACCCACCCGCCTGTGGGTCATTCGCATTGTGCCCTTTTAGTGCACGAAACGTACTGACTGGGAATGCATCACCCCAAGTCGGGGCCCAGAACGCAAAGAAAGCACTTCGTTCTTCTCAACCTGATGTCGGGGGACCCACCTGCCTGTGGGTCACCTGCGTGGTGCCATGTACACGATTGGAATACAGCACTTCATGCCAGGGCCCATGATACAAGTGAAACGATCATTGATGCCTTTCTTCAGTTGTCTCGCGCAGGTTGCCCCCCCGTAGGGTT
Organism: Prorocentrum cordatum; assembly: GCA_963575745.1. Lineage (NCBI taxonomy): Eukaryota > Dinophyceae > Prorocentrales > Prorocentraceae > Prorocentrum > Prorocentrum cordatum. The sequence continues at coordinate 172,659 of CAUYUJ010013414.1, forward strand.
CCCCCCATAGTGTGCCCCGCATGCCCTGATTCAGGGATGATGTCCTTGCCGCCCGCCCAGGCGAGAGTAATTGATATAGTGCGCTATTTCACATCCACCCGCCATGCTCAAGCACCATGACCCCGCACGCCCATGCATGTTAATTGAACATCTCCAATTTTCGTAGACAGGCGCGGGGGGTACCCTGGAATTTGAAGCCCCAGCCTGGCCCCATAATGATAATATTCCACGTAGTTCAGTTCTTAAGAAGCAGTTTGAGAACCCTGGGCAATCCCCGGGTCACCATGAAACTGCCCCCAATTATTCAACAAGCAGTTACTCGATTGGGACGAGCCGCCTTCAGCGCCGAGTGATAGATACATCTCCCACGCTTTCTGGCCTCATCCTTTCCTTCCCACACGTTTCCTGGCCCCGTCCCCCCCCTCGTCTTCGCCCGCGCCTTGGATTTCGACTTGCTAGCCCCCCATTCTGGACGCCCCCCCCCGTGGACGCCCCTGAAAGGTCGAGTGCGCTGCCGGCGCCGCGGCCGAGCTGGGCGCGGGGGACCTCTCGCGGGTTTCCCGGCCGGCGGCCGCAGCAGGGGCGGTGAGCCAAGCGGGAGGGCATTGCACGTGACTGGAGGCTCGTTGCATCCCCTGGCGAGAACGGGCGTGACCCGGAAGAGGGGCGAAGGGGGCGGGTTGGGCGTCGCGCAGTGGGGGGGCGATGCATGGGGGGGGCAGCGAGTGCTGCAGAACAGGGACCTTTCTAAGGCCCCGGAATGGGGCCCCCTACAGGGCCCACGAGGGGGCCGTTAGGCCCGAGAAGTGCACTTTCCCCCCCCGCCCGCTTATCGCCTCCCCACGGAGCGACGCCTAATGGGAGGGGGCCGGCCACGCCACGATTCGTGCCAGCGCCGTGCGGGAGCGCCTATGATTAAGCCGGGCGTGTCCCTCTACAGGGGGAATCTTCAAAAATAGCCAAAAAAGTATTCTCGGAACGACTGTTCCATAATTTGTTAGTATTTATTGATTGTTTTGTTGCACTTTTTTTTCAATCAAAGATCCGCCTGTAGGAGGACACGCCCGACCTGAGCCTAAGAATGGCTCATTCCCAGACGGCGCAAGCGCGAATCATTTCGTGACCAGGGGAGGAAGGGAGGGAGTGGCCAGGGCCGGTCACGGGCGTTCTCGCGAATGACAGAAGAATTGGCTCCAAGGGTTCCATTGTCGCCCGTGTCTTCGACGAGGCTTCCCTCAGACACGCGCAGAAGGGGGGTGGGGTGGGGGAAGTGGGGGGGGGCTTCTTAGAAGCACCCCTGCTTCTTAGGAGGCGCGGGCCTTATCTATAGATGTAAGGCCGGCGCCTTCTAAGAAGCAGCCTCTTTCTAAGAAGCCCTCCCCCTCCCTCCACCCCCTTGTGCGCGCCGCCAATTCCCTTGGGGGCAGCGCGAAGGGAACATGATTGTCAGGAGGGGGCGCATTGACCCCCCATTGCCCGTTGATCGCCGATAGGGGCCCGATAGCCCACCCCGCCCAGGAGCGTGCGGATTCGCTATCGGGGGCCTGTCGCCGATCTATCGGCGATGTATCGCTGATTCCAGGTCGACGCACCTCCCCCAGGAGCCTCTCTCCCCCAATCGTTGCCCGTGGCTTCTGGCGCGCCACAGGTGCGGCGTCCCCAGACATGCCGCGTGTGGTGCCCGCCCCCCTGGCTTGTCCATCCCTGCCGCCCCCGCCGATCCCCTGGGGGACCCCAGGAGCTGTCGCGGGCGTGCTGGGAGAGGGCCCTCGGCCTGCCCGCGCGGGAGGAGGGAGCCGGCGGTTCCGCGGTGCTCCTGGGGGTCCAAAGGTGGGCCTTGGCCTCCTGACGCTGCGGACGAGATCGCGGCGGGAGGTGTCAGTCATTTTTTGGCCTGTGGGGGGCCCTCGGCACCGTCAGAAAACGAGCTCGGTGTGAAAGCCGATCCTCGGAAAGGGGTCCAGAACTCTGAGTGGGGGGGGGGCACGCGGCGAAATAATCGCGACGTCTGACGTCTGGGGGGCCTAGAGATAGGGTCCAGAGGGGACGAGGCCATAGGTAGGGGATAGAAAAGGGATTCCAGCTTGAGTTTGCACTGTTTCAGGCCTCCTCGTCACAGGGCCCCCATCTTTCAATATCGTACCACCTCGACGCGGAGATGGATGCCACGAAACCTGACGAAGACGGCATTAATTTCCACTTACTCAGGCGCAGTTGCAATTTTTTGGAGGTCACATTCATCCTTGGAGGGGAATTCCATGGCGCTGGTATGCCCGTGGACGGAAATCGTCCTAGTCCGGCTGAATCCCGTTTCATCCGAGCTAATCGCGTTTAGTTCTCTTGAAGGCCAATTCCCGTTGCCGCTTCAGAGGAAAGATGATCCTGACCTCGGTACTGGTGGTACGATTCGGGTTTCTGAGTTTGCCGTGAAATTTCCACCAGCCTCCTTGGGGATCATCTTCCCCCCAAGGAGGCACCCCCCTGTGCTTGTGTCGGTGTCACTCTCCAGCCGCCCAAAAGCCAAAAGGTGCTCTGGCGCCTGGCCAGCATCCCACGAGATGTCTTCGTAGGAACAGTTAGTGGTGTTAAACCTCCAAGGAGGTCTTCGTGCTGTCCTCCTGGGAGGTCCTCGAGGACCTCCCAGGAGCTCCCTCCAGACAGCGGGGCCAGGTCTTTCCCGTCAGGGACGGGGAGGGGCCTGCCGACTCGACCCAGGCATTTTCAAGTCGCAGCGCGGAAGAGGCAGTCCACATTTGCGCTCGGGCGGTCCGGGCCATTGCCGACCCAGACCTTCGACGTCCTCTTGTTTTTCAATGCGCGGTCCCCAGAAGTCCAAGCCCGTTCCCGAGTACCGTGTTTTCATCCTGAGCCGTGTTTCGACGGTCCCGGGGCCCATAGAGGGCCCCCAGAGGCCGAACATTATGAAAACCTTCCCGTCCAGTTCTTCTCACGACGCGGGCATGTCTGGGGGTTCCGAACTCCCAGGCGTGCCAGAAGTCAGAGCAGCGATAGGAGGGGATTGTGGCTCAGAGGGAGAAGCGTCGAGCTGGAATCGGGGATACGACGCCCATGGATCGGCGATAGCCACCCGATCGCATGGGCGGGGGGGGTCACCAGGCCCCTATACTGGCAATGTATCCCCGATCCCAGCTCGACACTCCCGCCCCGCCGGAGCCCATCCCCCCCATTGTCGCTGCCCGGGGTCTTCGGGCCACGGCTCGGCTCTCCGGCGGCCGTTCGGGACGAGGCTACCCCCCCCCCGAACGCTCTCTCGGGCCCGACGACGGGGGGGGATCGGGACCGGCCGAACGCTCTCTCGGCCCTTCGATCGGCCGAACGCTCTCTCGGCCCGGGCCGGCCGAACGCTCTCTCGGGCCGGACGAACGCGCTCTCGGGCCGGACGGAGGGCGGCCGGACGAAGGGCGGCCGGACGAAAGCGGGGTTGCGAAATTTGCTGCATGCAGCTGGTTTCGGCCCCGCCGCCGGGCCCGTTCTCTGATACATGGGCGGCCCGGCGCCGGGAGGCGCCGGGACATGAGCTGATTCTCACCCCCCCCTTTGCTATCCCCCCCTGTCGCCCGGCCCGACTCTCGGCGAGGCGCAGCTGCTGGAAGGCATCCCGAGGCTGGAAGACCGCCACGAAGCTACGAAAACGCCTACCTGGAGGCCTCCTCCTAGAAGGGGTCTGGTTGTTTAGGGGGCGAAGAAGCGGTGTAAGATATATTTTTGTTCCGCCGTCGGGGACGCCTGCCCACGGGCGACTTCGAGCGTTTATACCCCTGCGTGGCACCGCACCGCTATAGACTTCGTAGCCGCCCTAGGACAGGCGCCCCCGAAAGCGAAACAGTTTACTCGACACCGTTCTTCGCCCGTAGAGCTGCTGCTCCCCGACGAGGTGCTCTGGCGCCTGGCCAGCGCAGCGGCCGCCGTGCTGGGGCTGCCTCTCGACGCCGACGCCGCCACGGTCCCCGCAGCGCTCGTCCAGGCGGTGGCGCGGGCGGCAGAGCGCGGCGGGCCTGGCGACGGCGGCCCGGGCGGTTGCGCCCTTCGCGCGCTGGAGGCCCCCATTCGGGTGGAGATGCCTGCCCAGTCTTACGTCGGGCTTGGCGTTCGCCATGGGGAAGATTGTTCGAGTCATTTTTTGGGTATGTTTATGGTTTGACGATTCTTCGATTTTTCTTCCAAAATCCGCCTGTCGTGCCCGCGTCGGGCGGAGATACGAGGGGAACGAAGAATGACATAAACATGAGAACTCGGAGGTCCGCGCGGATTTCTCGGATCGGCGCTGGACCCCCCTCCCTGGCGCGCGGAGCGCACCAGGGGTGGCGCCGGAGGCACCGCCAGCGGGCCCCAGCGCCGATCCGAGAAATCCGCGCGGACCTACGAGTGCTCATGTGTATGCGATTCTTCGTTTCCCTATAGATGCCTGCTCAGTCGTGCCCGCGCCGCGAGGAAATCGGGACGGCTGGTCTTCGGGCCCTCTTCGGCCTCTGGGGGTCCTCGCCGGGCCCTGGGACCCTCAGGGCCCGCGACTCGGGACGAGCCGCCGGTTCCCTGGGGAGAGGGCCGGGGCTTCGGGGGCCGCGCGTGGAAGACAGCTGGGCGTCGCACGTCTGGGCCCGGCCACTGGCCACGGCGACCCTCACGCAGGGGCTTCCCCTGGGCGTCACGTTGACGCCGCCCCGATTTGCCGGACCGCAGATGCACAGATAGGCATCATAGGTGTTTCAGCGTTTGTCTCTTGGCCCTCTCTATGGTAACAGACCCACGTTGGAATTCAAACTTCCTCGGGCTAGATCTGGGGAGCGGCCCGGAAACCAGAGCCCCTCCCCCTGCACGCAAAAGTGAGAATCATGTGGCGCGGGCCTCCCACTTCGAATCTGAGTAGATGGGGTCGGGGGATCGCGACGCATCGGCGATACACAAGCGATGCGCAGGCGATGCACCGACTCCAGATTCAGAGCGATGGAGGCCCCCGAGTGACGTATTGAAGGTTTTTGTCTTGACCATCCTGTGGTGTTGGGTCTTCGTTTTGAAGAGACAGCGCCCCGCGTTCCTTCATCCTCTCCTCTCCTCCCTCTCCTCCCTCCCCTCTTCCCTCCTCCATATCATCATTATCATCACCCAATCATCCCATCATCCTCATCCATGCTTCGCCCCATCCGTTTCGGCACACCACTCACACGTTTCGTGGCCCCGTAGGGAGCTCCGCCGAAGGCCCCAGTGGCAGGGTTCGCATGGCGCCACCGCACTAATCTTGGCACATCCTTCACACGTTCTGTGGCCCCAAAGAGAATTTCGCCGAAGGCCCCAGTTGCAGGGTTCGCGTGGCGCCACTGCACCCATTTTGGCACACCCCTCACACACTCCGTAGCCCCGAAGGTCCCAGATGCAGGGTTCGCATGGCGCCACCGCACCCATGTCGGCACACCCCTCACACGCTTCGTGGCCCCATAGGGAGCCCCGCCGAAGGCCCTAGTTGCAGGTTTCGCATGGCGCCACCGCGCCCGTGTCGGCACACCCCTCGCACGCTTCGTGGCCCCACAGGGGGCTCCGCCGAAGGCACCTGTTGCAGGGTTCGCATGGCGCCACCACACCTATTTCGGCACAGCTGTCATACGTTTCGTGGGCCCATAGGGAGCTCCACTGAAGGTCTCAGTGGGGGGATCGCATGGCGCCGCTGCAGCAATTTCGGCACACCACTCACACGTTTCGTGGTCCCGTAGGGAGCTCCGCCGAAGGCCCCAGTGGCAGGGTTCGCATGGCGCCACCGCGCCCATTTTGGCACACCCCTCACACGTTTCGTGGCCCCGTAGGGAGCTCTAACGAAGGTCCCAGTGGTTGTGACCACATGCGTCCCCGCCACCCATTTTGGCACACTACTCACACGTTTCGTGGCTTTCCACCGAAGGCCCCAGTGGTTGTGACCACATGCGTCCCGGCCACCTATTTCGGCACACTCCTCACACGTTTCGTGGTTCCACAGGGAGCTCCACCGACGGCACCAGTGGCTGTGACCACGTGCGTCTCCACCACCCATTTCGGCACACTCCTCACACGTTTCGTTGCCCCACAGGGGTTCGCGAAAGTGCAGATGGTTGGACCATTCGACAGGACCTTCGAACGGGAAAGTCGAACAATTGCATTAACAGAAATTTGAGAAACTCCGTGGATTTCTAGCATCTGTGCTGAAAACGGCTGGCGGCGCCCCTGGCGTTGCCCCCGGTGCGCTCCGCACGCCAGGCAGGAGGGGTCCAGCGCCGACCCAAGAAAGTCGCGCCGACCTCCATGCATTGCGAAGGCCTTACGGCTTGTGCCGCCGACCCTGAAGGGGGACGACGACGACGACGACGATGACGACGACGACGACAACGACGACGCTCAGGTGGGTTAGAGTTCTTAAGGATTCTGTTTGGGGTCCCTTCGGAGCGCTCGGAGGCCTCTGGGGGCTATTTTGGGGGCCCCTTTGGAGCATCTTGGAGGCCTCTTGGGAGCTTCTTGGGAGCCTTGTGGGGCTTCCTTGGGGCCTCTTGGGGGCCTTTTAGGGGCTTCTTGGGGCTTCCTTGGAGCCCCTCGGGGCGGAGGGCTCGACATGTCCGTTTGGTTCCCCTGTCTGGGCACCCTCTTAGAGCCCTCTTGGGGGCCTCTTGGGCCGTCTTGCAGGCGTCTTGGGCCGTCTTCGGGCCCTCTTTTGGCCCGTTTCGGGACCCTCTTGGAGGCCTCTTGGGGCGATCAGTCCAGCCTGTTGGGCAGTTTTGGAGCGTCGGCAAGCTGAAAAGGCGAGAACGTCCACACCCTTGACAAACTCCAGGATACTCAATAAATTGTGCCTCTTGGCGCTCTCTTGTGAGTGCTCTTCGAGGACTCTTGGGGCGTCTTCCAGCCCTCTTGAGCCGTCTGGAGGCTGTAAAGACGTCTTGGACCGATCGGTCGACGATTCGGGCGGGGTCCTCGTGGTTTGTCTTGGGGGCCTCTTGGGGCACTCTTGGCTCGTCTTGGGATTTTTTGGGGCCCGGGCCCCCTCGGGGAAGGGGTGATTCTGGCCCGGGACCCCCTCTCGGGCTCCCCCCCCCGGGACCCCCCTACCCAAGAAGGCCCACGAGGGCCCCAAGAGGGGCCCAAGAGGTCCCAAGAGGCCCCCGAGAGGCCCCCAAGACGCCCCAAAAGGCCCCCAAGAGGCCCAAAAGAGGCCCCAAGAGGACCCAAAACGGCCCGCGAGAAGCCTCCCAAGAGAGCCCAAGGAACTTTCACTTCGTCTCATTCTCAATACCCTGGCACGGTGGCGGGATGAACCGAAGGTCACTAGATTTTCCATCTCCTTATCCCGAATTCGGGTTACACAGCCCCAAGACAGCTCAAGAGGGCCCGAAAACGGCGCCAGAGGGATCCAAGAGGGCTTCATGTTACAGGCCTCTTGGACCGTCTTGGGGTTATCGCCAGTCGTATTCAAAATATCATGGGCCGTCTTGGAGCATCTTGGAGTGGCCGGAGACGGCCAGAGGCATCCTGGGCATTCCTGGGAGGGGTGAGGGATCTAGTCCGTTTAACCGGATCCCCCCCCCTGCAAGCCAGCCGGACCGAACCCCAAGGGGACGGCGGATAGATCGGGATCTTGAAGGTGGACGCGGGGGCCACGTGGTGCTTGCGCACAATACAAGTAATAGCGGTTCCAGGGCGTGAATCTGGCTGCACTTCTGTGAGTCCTGGTTGCCGAGGCATGAACCCAGAGTATTTTGCAATGGGTCGTGGCCTCGGAGGCGCGTATCGCGTGTACTTTACGAGGGATCTGCGCCTCGGGAGTGCGAGCGTCGTATATTTTCGAGGGATCCTTGACTCGGGCACCGCGCAGCCCCCTCCTGTTCGCACAAGCGTTCCAGTTTTGACATCCCCATGTGATGCCACACCTGCAGCGAACGTTCGAACATTCGCTTCCCGTTCTTGTCAGGTCAGAATTTTGTCGCGCGATGGAGGCTCCCAAGGATCGTATCGAAGCCTGTTTTGGGGTCGCAGCGATGACGATCGTAAGAGGATGGCGAGCTGACACAACGGTAATTGGCCCTGGGGGGCCCTCGTCGCCACAGCTGGGCAGCTCGGAAAACTGGTGCGTTGGACTCTGGGAGGGGTTTCGGGATCGATCTTGAGCTGCCGTCAATTATCTGAATTCGCCCTGATCCGAGATCGCGCACCACGTTCGGAGTCTAGGCGGGGACACTGGTGGGCGAGTTCCGCAGCGTATTGAAGTAGATCAGCACGGCGATGTTTCTTTCTGAGGCCCCTGGCCAGGCCTGGTCCGTCAAGATGCGGCTTTGTATGCTCAATCAGGGGGTTAGCTTCCAGGGGGGGGGGCATCGACCCACAACCGCCCAATGATTGCGGCTAGGGGCCCGACCGATTCCCTCACCCCGCCCGGGAGCGCTCGAGTTCGCCATCGAGGTCCTACGCACAGGCGACGTAACTCATCGCCGAGTCCAGGTCGATGTCCCCCCCCCCCCCGAGTCGATGTCCCCCCCCCCGAGCCTGTACCCCGCTGTCGTTAAGTCGGACATGTCCCTCTACAGGAGGAATGTTCAGAAACATTAAGAACATATAGCTTGGGGACGATTTTGTTGATTCGTTGTTGGACTATGTTTGCACATTGTGATTTTTTAGCAAAAGCTGTCCTCCAAAACCTGCCTGTAGCAGGATATGCCCGACCTGACGCTACCGTTCCCATCCAGAGGGACGCGGCGCCCGGGGCACGGCCTCGCCGCCTCCGCCGCCGTCGTCCGCGACGTCCTCGTCGTCGTCCTCCTCGCCGTCATCGTCGGCCTCGTCGTCGGCCTCGTCGCCCCGGGGCCTCGGCCGGGCCGGGGCCGTCCAGACGGACGCAGCGCCCGGGGCGAGGCGCCGGCCCCTCGGGGCGCGGGGGCCTCCGGGGGGGCCCCGCGGCTCGTGTCCGGGCCCGCGCGGGGCTGCTCTCGAGCCGAGGCCCCGGGCCTTCGGTTTCCGTGGCGCAGCGGGGCTCAAGAGTCGGGGGCGGCAAAGAGGGGGGTGATGACTGTAGGGGGGGGGGATATCATGGCGGGGGCCATGATATGTCCCAGATTTCATGGCGCCTCTTCTTCTTCCGTTGCGTCCCTGGGGCCCCCGGTGGGCCGCGCACATGCCGCCGGTCATGATTTGCACCCCCCCCCTCTTTGATGCCCCCTCTTTGCCGCTCCCGATCAAGAGACGGGGGTCATTGACCCGGGTTTGGGTGCAGGATCTTCAGGGTCTTGCAGGAGTCTGCAAGGCCTGATTGACCCGGGTCTGGATGGACCAAGGTCACAAAATCCCCGAGCGCCCTGGCCCAGGGTCCCTGCTATCAAGCAGCGGCGAGACGTCCTGATTTGCCCATAGGCCCACCGAAGAATTTTCCAAGAACCTTTTTGGGTCTCAGCCTGAAATGTTCTTAGAACATTTCTGGCTGAGACCGTCTTGTTTGGGCACATCGTTTTTTCAAAGAACGTTGCTTTTGCTCTTAGAGCATTTGTTTGATTCTAAGAGCATGTCGTGGTAGGCCTATAGGACTGCTGGGACGGTCGGTCCCTGCTCAATTCAAATTTTCCATCTTGGATCTGTTTCACAGCAGGTTTTCGAGGGGTGGTACAGGGGGGGGGGGGGGCTTACCCCGAGGCGGGATTGGGGAGCGAACCCAGCGGGATGCCCGCGTTTCCTTCTTCCAGGGGCCGCCTAGAGCGATGTTTCTCCAATCCCACTGCCCTTGTGCCCCGCTTTGACGAAATTACCCGATTCCATGAGAGAGTGAGAGGGAGTGGGCCTTCTCAGAAGGCTCGGGAGGCCTCCCCCGACGCGACTGGAGTGGCTCCTCCCAAGGCCGGAGGGATTCTGAGACGCCCCGCCGCCGTTTGAGAAGGCCTGCCCCTTCTCGCTTCCCCCCAGGGCACGCCGCCGAGCTGTATTTCGGCAGGTTCGCGTCGTGCCGACCGGCGGCGACCCCGCCCGCGTCGGTCAAGGTTGAACGCCGCCAGTGCCCAGAATCGGCCTACATGGAACGATCGGGCGATCGGCAATCCGCCGATCGTTCAAGGTCGAGCGATCGACGTGGTGTCAGAGACCAGCGCCGGGTTCGTCACGACGCGAACCTGCCGTACAGTCGACCCGCAGAGTATGGATAGGCACCCCTCCCAAGGGTACACCTGCATCCTTGCTTCCTGGGCCCATCCTCGGACACTTTCGTTGGCCGCGGCCCGCTCGCAGCGCTTCGAAATGGGCGTCCAGGGGCCTTGCATCCTTAGCGCGCATCAGTACTCTGCGGGTTGACCGTAGCCGAGACCTCGGGATCTCCAGGCCGCGGCGCGGCTGCCGCCGGCCTCCGCGCGGGCCGAGGGCGGCGCGGGCGTGCAGTCCACCGCCTCGCGGCTGCTGCAGCCGTGCGCCGAGGAGCCGCAGCGGGCGCGCCCTCTGCATCGGCGGGCCGCCGTGCGGGGCCGCCGGGGCCGTCCTGGGCCCATCGGGGGCAACGTCAGGGGGGGGGGACAGGGTGAGGTCGCGTCTGTCCCTCTGCAGAATGTTCAAAATGAGTCAGGACAAAAGAAATAGCCTGGGGACGTTTTTTTATACTATTTTTTCTAGTTTGAGGGGCATTTGCTCGTATTTTTTATCATTCGTTCAAAGTCCCCCTGTAGGGGGACACGCCCGACTCAAGGATAGGGTGAAGTCGGGCTTGTCCTTCTGCAGGAGGAATATTCAAAAATAGGAAAGGGCGCGTTCTGGGGTCGCTTCGAGAGCGCGCTTTGGGGGGGGGGAACGGGACCCCCCCCCCTGAGAGGGGGGGATTCGAACCCCCCCCCTCCCTTCCCGCCCACCCTCCCGTGACGGAGGGGGGGGAGGAGGGTTTCGACCCACCCCCCCTCCCTCTCCCCTCCTCCCGTACTTTTCCTGTCTTTTTCTATAGGGCTGGCGCCTGCTCCGCGTCGGCGGCGGCTGGCGGCGGCGGCGGGGACGACGACTTCCTTTTCAGGGCCGGCGCCGGCGCTTGCGGCGGCGGGCGGCGGCGGGGAGCGTCGACGAAGACGATGACGACGACGACGACGACGCTCCGACACCGTGCCTTGGTTTATGGTCAGGGACCCAATGGATGCCTCTTGGGGTCTCGTCGGAGGCTTCTCGATCGGAGGCCTCTGGAGGGCATTTGTGCAGCCTCCTGGGCGCCTCTTGGGCGTCTCTTCGGGCCTCTATGAGATGGTGGTGGTGATGGTGGGTTGTGGTGGTGGTGATGGTGGTGGTGGTGGTGGTGGTTGTGGCGGTGATGGTGGTGGTGGTGTGGTTGGTGGTGGTGGTGGTTGTTGTGGTGGTTGTGATGGCACGTCGTGAGGGTGGTGGTGGTAGTGGCGGTGGTCGTGGTGGTGGTGCGATGGTTTCTGGTGGTGGTGGTGGTAGCTGTCGTGGTAGGTGGTGGTGGTGGTGGTGGTGGTGGTGGTGGTGGTGGTGGTGGTGGTGGCGGTGGCGGTGGCGGTGGTGGTGGCGGTGGTGGTCTGGTGGTTTGTCGTGGTGGTGGTGGCGGTGGTATCCTATGATAGAATAGTGGTTGTGGTAGTGTCGGTGGGTTGTGGTGGTGGTGGTGGTGGTTTGGTGGTGGTGGTGGTTGTGGTGGTGGTGTTGTGGTTTGTGGTGGTGTTGTGGTTTGTGGTGGTGGTGGTGGGTTGTGGTGGTGGTGGTTGTGGCGGCGTTGGTGGTTGTGGTGGTGGTGGTTGTGGTGGTTTGTTGTGGTGGTGGTGGGGGTTGTGGTCGTAGGTGGTGGTGGTGTTGGTGGTGGTGGTTTGGTGGTGGTGTGGTGGTGGTTTGTGGTGGTGGTGGTGGTGGGTTGGGGTGGTAGGTTGTGGTGGTGGTAGTGTTTTGTGGTGGTGGTGGTGGTGGTGGTGGTGAGTTGTGGTGGTGGCGGTTGTTTGTGGAGGTGGCGGTGGTTTGTGGAGGTGGTGCTGGTGGTGGTGGTGGTGGCGGTGGTTTTGGCGGTGGTGATGGTGGTGTGGTGGTTTATGGTGGTCGTGGTGGGTCGTGCTGCTGGTAGTGGTGGTGGTTGTGGCGGTGGTGGTGGTGGTGGTGTGGTAGATTGCGGTGATGGTGGTTGTAGTGGGGGTGGGTTTTGGTGGTGGTGGTGGTGAGATCTGATGGTGGTGGTTGTGGTGGTGGTGGTGGCTGTGGTGGTGGTGGTGGTGATTGTGTGGTGGGTTGGTGGTGGTGGTGGTGGGTTGAGGTGGTGGTTGTGGGTTTTCGGTGGTGGTAGTGGTGGTGATGGTGGTAGTGGTGGTAATCGTCGTTGCGTCCCCGCCGTCGGCGCTACTGGCCGCCGCCAACGCGGGCGCCGGCGCCGGCGCGGTAGGGGGGGGGCTGGGCCCCCCCCCTTCCCCCTTGGGCTGCCTCTGGTCATCGGCGGTGCGTCCCCGCCGTCGGCGCTGCTGACGTCCGCCAGCGCCGGCGCCAAGGGGGAGGGGTTAAACCCCCCCCCCCCTCTTGGGAGGGGGGGGTTCGGGGCGCCGAGTGTTGGGGGGGGGGCCCACCCTTCGGTTCGAAACGCGCCGCCGAATGTTCCCAAGGTAAGCGGTCGCCGTGAAACGCGCTCTCTGAATAACAACAAAAGAATAGTCAGGGGACTATTTTTCATACGTTTCGAATATTTGAAGTATTGTTGGTGTACGTTTAATTTTTCGCCGAAAATCCGCCTGTAGGGGGACATGCCCGACCTACGGAGAAGGGGCAACGTCAGGAGGGGATGCAGTGGGGGCCCATGCCAAGAAACACCCTCCTTGCCTTCAGGGTGCCCTGGGTTTCTTGGGTTTCGGTGATTTTGCGATGGGAATCGTGGCGTTCCCATACCAAAAATCAATGGACGTCCTGGGGTCTCAGGGTTGGGCTTCTTGTGGAAGGTTTCTTTTGGACTGGCCTCCTCTGTAGTACAATTCGGAATGAGGCCTCCCAGATGGGTGTGGTCCGAGTAGGTGAGGTCGGAAGATCGCGCCGCATCGCCGACGCATCGGCCATGCGGGTCGATGTGAGCTCCATTATATCCGCGCTAGCGTCGCGACGTCGCCGATGTATCGGCGGTGCATCGTCGATGCGGCGCGACCCCCCGACCTCATTCACGAGGCCTCTAGATAATTCTGCGTTCTCGTCGCCTCGCGTCGGTCTTTCTGCCTCGGGATGCCTTCCAGCAGCTGCGCATCGCCGAGAGCCGAGTTATGGCCTGAAAGCCACGGGGGAACATCCGGGGGGAAAAGGCCCCGGGGGGGGATGCATCGGCCCCCAATTGCCCCAATCATCTTCGATAGGGGCCTGACAGCCCGCTCCCGCCCAGGAACGGGCGGACTTGCGATCGGAAGCCCATCGCCGATGTATCAGCGATGTATCGCCGATGTCAGCTCAATGTTTCCCCCCTGGGCTGCTCCACCCCTGACGTTTCCCCTCGGTCCCGAGCCGTGGCATGGTGTATACATCGGTACGTTCGAAATGGGTACTGAGAGAGTTGGAACGAAGACTGACAGTTGCTCCTGTCGATTTCGAGCAGGGATCGCTGCCGGTGTCGCCGCGGACGCTGCCCATCGCTGCCGGTGTCCCCGCGGACGCTGTCCATTCGAGACAACAGATGTTGCCTGTTCAACAATATCCGCTGTCGGTTTGGGACAACATTTGCTGTTTGGGCATCGTGCCCATTTCTTCCGTACCCATGTCGTGCGTGTCAAATACAGTATCCAGTCGGGAGTTCTTCCGAGTTTCTCGATCCGAACCGATTCGATTTTGGTGATTTCGATTTCGCCGCGGGTCGACTCCAGATCAAAATTTCGGCTATGGTTTCCTTGTGTAGGCCTCGGTTCGGGCAGGCGGAGGTCGACAGCGATGTTTTCAGATCTATCTGCCGGTGTCTGCCGCTTCGAGGTATTTCGTGGAGGGCCCAGGCTCGGCTTAGTCTCGGCCTGGAGGGTGCATGCAGCATGCACCATGCCAGGGCCCAGGCCCTGGCCAGGCACGTTAGTGGTGGTGCAGACCCGGATTGCCCACGCCGTGTTTTTCACGATGTGGCTCCCCAGAGGTCTGGACCCATTGCCGCGGTCGTTTTGTTCCTCATGAGCCGTTCTTTGCAGGTCTCAGGGCCCAGTGAGAGCCCCCGAAGGCCTAAAATGGCCCCAACAGCCAACGGAGCGACGCAAGAAGGCGGGATCGACTGCGCCGGCATTCGCGCGCAAGCTGCCCGCGTAAGGTCACGCGCGACCGCCATCGCTTCCAATGTAGCGTGCCGCGCTGGCGGCCCGCGGAAGCCGCGGCGCAAGGTCACTTTGTCATGTCGCGTAAGACTCGTTTGTTCTCGTCGCTCACTGCGCTGTCCCCGGAAGTCCCGATCCTTTTCCTGGGACGGGCTTTTCATCCTGAGTCGCGTTTTGACAGTCCCTGGGCCCGGTGAGGGCCCCCAGAGGCCGAAACCAACGAACAGTTTCCCTCTCCTGATCTGTTCACGACGTGAGCTTGTCTGGTACGCGGTCCGTTACCACACGGCCTTGGGGACCCCCCCAAGCGTCGTGAACTTCCCAGGGTTCCTTTCGATTCCTCCGATACGATTCGATTCGACTTCGATATATTCTGATATCGATTCGATTCGATTTCGGATTCCGATTTGGGATCCGATTTCTCATTGGAGGCCTAATTACTAGCCTCCCGATGTCTGCCGATTCGACTTTTCCCGACTTTGCTGCCGATTTCCGCCGATCTGATTCAATTCTGTCGCCGATCGGACTTATCGATTCGATGCTGGGCTCTTCTGCCTCCTCACGGCGCGAGGATGTGAGAGCAGATTGTTCGGGGCTGGGACCTCGATAGGCTCGTCCCAGAGCGCCGCCCCAGAGCGGCCGCGGCGCCCCCCTGCGCCGTCAGATTCCCGAGATCCAGACCGGCATGGCCCCACATCGGTTTCGGTAGGGGAGGAGGAGGATCTTGGAGGATGGATCAGGAGGAGGAGGAGGAGGAGGATCGAGGATCGAGGATCGAGGATCGAGGAGGATGAGGAGGAGGAGGAGGAGGAGGAGGAGGAGGAGGAGGAGGAGGATCGAGGATGATGATGATGAGGAGGAGGAGGAGGTGGAGGCGGATCGAGGAGAAGGAGGAGGAGGATCGAGGAGGGGGAGGAGGAGGAGGAGGAAGCGGAGGATCGAGGACCGAGGAGAGAGGAGGAGGAGGACGAGGAGGAGGAGGAGGGAGGAGGATCGAGGAGGAGGAGGAGGAGGAGGAGGATCGAGGAGGAGGAGGATTGAGTAGGATCGGGAGGAGGATCGAGGAGGAGGAGGAGGAGGATCGAGGAGGAGGAGGAGGAGGATCGAGGAGGAGGAGAGGAGGAGGAGGAGGAGGATCGAGGACCGAGGATCGAGGATCGAGGATCAATGAGGAGCGTCGTGAAGGGGGCGCATCGAGCTGCGGCGCCCCATGTAGGGCTCGCTTCGATTTCTCCGATTCGATTCGACTTCGAATTCGACAGCTTCCGATTCCGATCCGATTCGAGTTGGGATTCCGATCCGGGTTCCGATGCCTCATAGAAGGCATGTTGGCCTGCCGAGGTCCGCCGATTCGATTCAGGGCCCTCCTCCTCCTCCTCCTCCTCCTCCTCCTCCTCCTCCTCCTCCTCCTCCCCCCCCTCCTCCTCCTCCTCCTCCCCTCCTCCCTCCTCCCTCCTCCCTCCTCCTCCTCCTCCTCCTCCTCCTCCTCCTCCTCCTCCTCCTCCTCCTCCTCCTCCCCCTCCCCCTCCCCCTCCTCCTCCTCCTCCTCCTAGTTCCTCTAGTTCCTACCAGAAGGCGGTCCGCTCTGCAAACCAGCCTCGGCCCCAAACGGGGATCAAAACACTCCACGGCAGACCCAGGACCCGCCAGGCAAGAGACCTGGCGCGGGGGCCCCTTGGAGTCCCATCAACCAAACTTAAACCCTCCTCGCCGCCGCCCTCGAGACTGGGAGCGGGCCGCTCCCCAGCGGCAGCCAGTCTGGGGTTCCCGCCCCGCACTGAGGCACTCGAGGGCGCGGCGGGCCAGGCGAGCCGCATCACGGCCCTTGCTGGCCAGCGGGACGCAGGGATCGGCCAGGAACTTTGCTTGGCGACTCCCGTGGGCCCCGCATGCACGACAGAACACGATGCAGCCACCCGTCTGGTGGCCGCACCAGGCCACTGCTTGCACGGCTGCGGCGTCCAGGCGGCGGCTCAGCTCACTCAGTTGCTCCTGTCTGGGGTGGAGCCTGGCGCCCTCCTTCGCCCTGAGGTCTGCCTCGCTGTTGCCCGCGTATGCCTGCCAAGGCACGTCTGCCACCTCGGCCCTGGCCCACGAAGTGTGCAACGGCAGCCACGTCAACGTGAGGGCGCCAGGGCCGAGGTCGTCGAGCCGCTGCCAGATCCGTCCCCAACGGTCCGCATACTTGTGGCCTGGGCCGCAGTAGCGTTCACGGCTCGCCTCCAAGCCGTCTTGGATCCCCTTGCAGTCCGTGTAGACCGTGATGGGCGATGGGCCGACCTCCTCCAAAACTTTGCGCAGCGCGTAGAGCTCAGCATAGCCAATCCCCTGGATCCCGCCTGGCGTGAGCCCGAGGAGGCCGCCGACGGTGTTCCCGACGTCGTCTGCCGCCGCGGCTGCCCATCCCGTGCGCGTCAGGCACGGGGCCTCGGGGTACATCACGGACCCGCCGATGCAGATGCCACCTTCGAGGAAGCCGTGCCTCGCGCTGCCTGCGCGACGGCAGAGCTCGTCCATGCCTGGGGGCGGGTCTTGGTCCAGTCCGAGGTGGACAAAGCCCCTGACCAGGCCCAGGACGTCCTGCGGCGCCCTCCTGCCTGCGTCGGCGATCTCCTGGAAACCCATGTCGTGCGCCCAGCAGGCGATGGCGGGGCATGCGAACAGCCTGTGGTGCGCCGTGCCTGGTGCGCCGATGAACTGCCCGCGGTCGTCCCTCCAGCAGTGCCACTTCAACAGCTCCCAGCCGATGCGCTCCAGCGAGAGGCGGACCGCCCCAGCTGGCCCAGTGGCCTCGCCCCAGTCGTCTGGTCTGCGCTCCAGCACCTGCAGGGCGAAGACGACCGTCCTGGATCTCTGGCCGATCTCGCCCTCGCTGGCCCTGCCGTTGATTGCTCTGGCGCGCTGCAGGGTCTTCGTGGGTACTCCCCTGACCCTCGCTCCGTGGAGGATGGACGCCAGCCCTCCTGTCCTGAAAGCCTTGGAGAGCCTCTTGGCCCCCGCCTTGCGCAAGGCCCTGCACCGCCCTGCCCTCTGGCTCAAGCGATCGATCCTCTGCCGTAGCACCGAGGCGCGCCGAATGCATGGATCATCGACACCCTTGAATACATGTGTTGCTCTCCCCTGGGCAATTCGACCCCATCGTCGCCCCCCATGTTTGACAAACGCGTCATGGATTTTGACGGTGCAGCTCTCGTGGGATGTTTGCAGCGGGAGTTCGCGTCAGATTTCGGAGTGGGTCTCGTCATTTTCATGATGGGCCCTGTCAGGCCAGGAGGAGAGTGTCCAGAGTGACACGGGTGCCAGTTTTTTTGAATTCATTCAAAACCCCCCGGATATTATTCAAGACCGGGTTTTCACAGCCACGATGTTTAGTTCTATATGCGCCAGCCTTCATGCAGCCGCGGAGTCACGGGGGAGTTTTCTCGCCAGACTCTTGTTCCCTGCTCCGCAGCCTTTTTCAGGGTTCAGCCTGAGTCCGCCAGAGGACAATAACGTTACTAAACTTCGCCTAGCGCTTGAGAAAAGTTCTATTCAGAGAGTGTCAGGCCAACCCGAGCCCTCCGAACCTGAGTCTTACGTCTCCCCGATCGGTTTCGGTAGCAATTCTCATGAGAGCCTTGTGTGCCCTCGCAACGCCGTCTTTGGAGCGCAATGTAGCGTCGATTAGTGTCGAATAGTCGATGCGAAGATGCCGATTCAGCGTCGATTAGCGTTGGCCGGCGTCGGTTTCGCGTCGGTCAGCGTCGACTTGCGAGCGCCAGCCAGATGGTGTGGGAGGCTCCCATGAGTTGTCACCGAAGACGGTCGCTGGTCTGGCTTGAGTGCGCAGACGTCTCTCGTGAGTTTCCTGCGTGAGGTCGCGCGTAAGCGCCCTCTTCTCCACGCGGTGTGCCACGTTGGCGCCCCGCGTAAGCTGCGGCGTAAGTTCGGTATGTCTCCTCAGGAGTAAGACCTTGTTCTTTTCGTCGCTCACCTGTCGTGGTCTGTTCGCGGCGCGAGGATCATTGGCCAAAAGCATATACGTATCCACAGCCTCGCGGGCCAGGCCCCTGGGCCGCGACCCCGGGGATACAGGGCGGTTCTTTGCGGATTCCCGCGCAGAACGCATCCGTGCGACTGGGGTCCGCGAGATCGCGCCCTGGGATCCAGTGCGCGAGGACGCGGATGTGGACACGTTCGCTTCCTCGTGAGAGGTCCGCCATCGGAGCCCAGACGTGCGATGACCTGATTTTTTCGGTACGGGGTCCTCGGAAGTCAAGACCCTTCCCCCAGGACCGGTTTTTCATCCTGAGTCGTTTTGTGAAAGTCCCGGGGCGCAGAGGGGGCCCTCTCATGCATGGGCCAAAACACCACAAACATGTCCGTCCCGATCTTACCACGAGGCGAGCATGTCCAGGTTCACTTCGGCCTCGCCCAACCCTGGCTTCCGGCCCATAACACGGCTCCCTGGCGGCCGTTCGGAACGTACCGCGCACCCCTGAAGCGCTCTCAACGAGGAGAGCAGCTGATGGAAGCCACCCTGACTGCGGGACACCGCCGGGACGCAGCGAGCTTCGAAGCTCCAAGTCCCGACCTCGAAGTCCTGGGGGGAGCGGGAGGGGGAGGGGGAGGGGGAGGGGGGGGAGGGGAGGGGAGGAGGAGGGGAGGAGGAGGAGGAGGAGGAGGGGGGAGGAGGGGAGGAGGAGGAGGAGGAGGAGGAGGGGGGAGGAGGAGGAGGAGGAGGAGGAGGAGGAGGAGGAGGAGGAGGAGGAGGAGGAGGAGGAGGAGGAGGAGGAGGAGGGGGCGCTCCTCTGCTCTCGGAGAGGACGCCGACGGGCGCTCGCTGGTCTGGCTCGCCGCCGGCGGGCCAGACGAGGCGGCGGCCGCGGGCGTCGTGGGCGCGCTGCTCGGCCGTGGGTGCCCCGCCGAGGCCGCAGACGCGCTCGGGCTCCGCGCGCTCGGCAGGGCTGCGGCCCAGGGGCACGCCGAGGCGCCGGGGGCGCGCACGGAAAGGGGCGGCTGGCGGCTCCAGGCAGGCTGCGAGGTATTCGGCGTAAGCCGGGCCTGGCCCTCCACAGGAGGAAGATCCAGAAGTCTTCAAACAGTAGTCTGGGGACGATGTTGCTACTCTTGTCGCAGAGGTTTGGGCCTGTTTTGACTATGTGTTAGATTCCTTCCAAAATCCGCCTGCAGGAGGACATGCCCGACCTCATATTTGGCGCGCAAGGAAAGCAGAAGCTAAAGGAAGCAGAGCATTCAGAAGAGGAAAAAGTGCCCATGCCGCTACCCTTCCCTCGTTTTCGCTTCCTTGGGTCTCTTGGGGGGCTCTCGTCGCCACCATTGTATTCGCCTCGAAATTCTAGTCAGACCGCATCCCGGGAGAGAGATGTCTGGGGAGTAGCAATATCACTATCTCGGATTTGGAGATGTCGCATTCGGATGTAGAGATGTGATCGCCGCAGCCGCCGTCGCCGTCGTCGCCATCGTCGTCGTCTTCATCGTCGTCGTTGACGGTGGCGGCGGCGGCTTCGGCGTCGGCGTCGGCGTCGGCATCCGTCGGCGGCGTCGGCGTCGGCGGCGTCGGCGTCGGCGGCGTCGGCGTCGTCGTCGGCGTCGGCGGCGTCGTTCTCGTCGTCGTCGTCGCCGTCGTCGCCGTCGTCGTCGTCGTCGTCGTCGTCGTGATTGTCGTCGTCGTTCTCGGCGTCGGCGTCGTCGCCCCCCTCCCATCCTATCCGGGGGGGGCGCCTGTGGAACGCTGGTGCCCATCCAATCTAGGGGGGCCTGTGAACCCTCGACCATGGATCATATATGCCGCCCTGGACGTATCGAAATGTTTGGTTCGATGGAGAAGATGCGCGACATAAACATACTTCCTGAGCTCCGCGCGGATGTCTTGGCCTTAGAACGGTAGTCTAAGAATTGTAGTTGGCTTTCGTTCGGGTGGGCCCTTCTCGCCACAGCTGGACGCAGTTCGGAAAATTGGTGCGTTTTTGAACCTGGGAGGGGTCCAGGGACCGATTTTGAGTTGTTGTTGTCTCAACTCACCCTCCTCCGATGAGCCTGCCTACGGTGGGTTCGTTCCGTGCTGACGCGGCAGCGACATTACCGCGAGCGTTCAAGGTCGAACGCTCTGACATACCCTGAGATCCTGGCGGTGCATGTTTACAACGGGCGGTTTTGCCTTGTCTCTGGCGCTGGGACCCTCGCGGCTCGCGGATCGACCCGGCTCGAAACGAGCAGCTGAAAGATGGGGTCCAGGCCCCCGGTCGAGTTGTTCTACGAGGCCGCATTTTTGTTCGCGACGTCGGATCTGAGGATAGATCTCAAGTGTGCCCACGGAAGGTTCGCGTCGTGCCGCCGCGGCAGCGACCGCGCCGCGGGCGTTCAAAAATTTGAACGCCCCGGGTGGAATTGGCCATTCTGAAATTATCTGGCGATCGAAAAGGCGTCGATCATTCAAGGAGGAGGAGGAGGAGGAGGAGGAGGAAACCGGTGTCAGAGCGCCAGGCGCCAGGGCCAACTGGGGTCCCTGGCGATGCGCCTCTGTGCGGAGCCCGATTTCTTCCGCGTCGGCAGCGGCGATGCGGCGCCGACCTCGCCGCCAATGCATCCGCGATGGATCGGCGCTGGCCCCTGGCGCAGACCCCCAGTCAGAAGGCCTCCACTCGGAAGAATAGGCCGCTGCGCCAGAAGCCTATCTCTGGGCACGCCGAGGTGGCCCGCATGTTGCTGGAGCACCGGGCGGCGGCGGCGCTGGCAGGGGGAGGAGTCGGGCCGGCCGAAGGGCGGGGTGTGGCCCGACAGGTCCGCAGAAACAACGCATCGTCGACTCCGAGGAAGAAAACGTTGGAAGTACGTGAAGTGGGGGGAGGGGGGAAGAGGAAGACCCGGAACATCTGGGCGGCATGGAGGGGCATCCTGGGGCTCGTGTCCATATTTGTTGCTTGTCCCTGGGCCCCGTCAGTCCTGGATTTGGTCGGGCCGGCCGAAGGTCCCGGCTCTGCTGCCCCGGAAACGCAGGCATGGATGTGGATCGGGGGCGGCAAAGAGGGGGGTGATGATAACTAGGAGGGGGTGGATTTCATGGTGTGGGCCATGATTGTTCCTCTGATTTCATGGCGCCTCTTCTTATTTCATTACGTCCCTGGCCCCCCCCCTTGGGCCGCGCACATGCCGCCGGCCATTTTTTGCACCCCCCCTCTTGGACACCCCCCTACTCTTGGCCGCCCCCGAGTGGATGCGCGGATCAGCGATGGGTCCCGTCTCCTTGCAGGCTCGGCGCGCGCCATCGCCAGATCACGTCCCCACGCGCCGGTGGATGTGGCGCCCACGCGCCAGACCCTGGATCCGTAAACCACGTTTTGTTCCGTCACGCGAGGAGGTTCGCAGAGCCAGCGGCGGTTTTCGATCCGTGGCCGCCCCACGGCACTAGACTGGGCCTCCGTGAAAGGCCGACCCGCCAGACCTGTCCAGGGGGCGCGCGTCCCGCCTCGCGAACCTGCAGGCGGGCCCAGCTCCTTGGCGACGAGGGCGCCCCCTCCCCGGGAGGCCCCAACACTTTGAGACGTCCTCGCGTCGGAATGCCATCTCGGCGGCGCGCCGAGGGGGCAGGGGCCCTGGCAACGGCCTCCGTCTTGGCTTTTTCGAGACGTTTCGTGCGGGATCTAGGTCGCAACGTGCTCCCATCCCCAGGCCTCTCCTGTGGTGCGCCCTCGGGCCAGCGGACCCCTTCCCCATTGTTTTTTGGACTGTCCTGGGGTCCGGGGGGGGGGGGCGCCCGAGGCCGCACACGGCCAAACTTTGCCCGTCCTGATTCTGTCGCGACGCGAGCACGTTCAGGAGGCCCACCTGGACAGGCGAACCAAAACGTCGGATCCTCGATCGTCGGCCTCTTCTCGAGGCGCCCTCGACGGCCCGGGGCCGCCCAGGCCCGTCCTCGGCCGGCCCCCCGGCGGAAGCGCCGCGGTCGCCGCTGCACAGCGCGGCCCTCTACGGCCACGCTGCCGTGGCGCGCGTGCTGGTGGAGCGCGGCGCGAGCCCACTCGCGGCGGACCCCGCAGGGCGGCGGCCGTGGCAGCTGGTGGCCGGGAGCGAGGAGGAGTTGGATGATGATGATGATGATGATGATGAGGAGGAGGAGGAGGAGGAGGAGGAGGAGGAGGAGGAGGAGGAGGAGGTGGAGGCGGAGGAGGAGGAGGAGGTAGGGGGAGGAGGAGAAGGAGTTGGAGGAGGAGGAGGGGGAGGAGGAGGAGGAGGAGGAGGAGGAGGAGGAGGAGGAGGAGGAGGAGGAGGAGGAGGAGGAGGAGGAGGCGGAGGCGGAGGCGGAGGAGGAGGAGGAGGAGGAGGAGGAGGAGGAGGAGGAGGCGGAGGAGGAGGAGGAGGAGGAGGAGGAGGGGAGGAGGCGGAGGAGGAGGAGGAGGAGGAGGCGGAGGCGGAGGAGGCGGAGGAGGAGGAGGGGCGGAGGAGGAGGAGGAGGAGGAGTGGAGGAGCGGAGGAGGAGGAGGAGGTGGAGGAGGGGGAGGAGGAGAAGGAGTTGGAGGAGGAGGAGGGGGAGGAGGAGGAGGAGGAGGAGGAGGAGGAGGAGGAGGAGGAGGAGGAGGAGGAGGAGGCGGAGGAGGAGGAGGAGGCGGAGGAGGAGGAGGAGGAGGGGGCGGAGGGGAGGAGGAGAGGCGGAGGAGGCGGAGGCGGAGGAGG
This sequence comes from Prorocentrum cordatum, assembly GCA_963575745.1. Lineage (NCBI taxonomy): Eukaryota > Dinophyceae > Prorocentrales > Prorocentraceae > Prorocentrum > Prorocentrum cordatum. The sequence continues at coordinate 195,569 of CAUYUJ010013414.1, forward strand.
AGGCGGAGGAGAAGGAGAGGCGGAGGAGGAGGAGGAGGAGGAGGAGGAGGAGGAGAGGAGGAGGTGGAGGCGGAGGGGAGGCGGAGGAGGAGGAGGAGTGGGAGGAGGAGAAGGAGTTGGAGGAGGGGAGGGGGAGGAGGAGGAGGAGGAGGAGGAGGAGGAGGAGGAGGAGGAGGAGGAGGAGGAGGAGGAGGAGGAGGAGGCGGAGGAGGAGGAGGAGGAGGCGGAGGAGGAGGAGGAGGGGGAGGAGGCGGAGGAGGAGGGGAGGAGGCGGAGGCGGAGGCGGAGGCGGAGGAGGAGGAGGAGGCGGAGGAGGAGGAGGAGGAGGAGGAGGAGGAGGAGGAGGGCAGGAGGCAGGAGGTGGGAGGCAGGAGGGCAGGAGGTAGGAGGCAGGAGGAGGCAGGAGGAGGAGGAGGAGGAGGAGCAGGCAAGCCGTGCGCCGCCACCTCGGGGCCTCCTCTTTGACGGCGCGCCGAGGGGGGAAGGTTGAGATTTGCACTCGAGGTGTTCGGTCGTATTCATGGCTTTCGATCATTGGGGGCCCTTACAGGGCCCCCGGAGCGTCAACAAACGCACTCAGGATGAAAGTCAGGTCCTGAGGAGAACGCGAGTCCTCCAGGGTACACGTTGTGTGAAACGATCACGACGTCAGGGGTCCGGGGAGGAGGGAGGCCTCATTAGGCGGTGGCCAAGCATCGAGGTTGTTCGAGGATCGAGGTTTTGGAACGTCGTTTGCCCTTTTCTGGGCCTTTCCCCCAAAGGACGAAACACAAGTCAGCGTAAGGCATGAGCAAGCGGAGGTCTGCGTGGATTTCTTGGATCGTCGCTGGATCACCCTGGCGCCGCCTCGGGCGCCGCCCCTGGCGCGCTCCGCGCGCCACGCAGGGGGAGGTCTAGGTCGAGTGCCGATCCAAGATATCCGCGCTGACTTCCAAAAGCCAATCATCCTGAATCATCGTGCAGGTGAATTTTCTTCTACCCCCCCAAGCATCGAGGATTGAGGACTTCGAGCGCCTTCGGCCCTTTCATAAGCCTGCTCCATGATACGGTTAAACATAGTTCTGACATCTATTGTATGCTCATTATACAACTGTTCTACAAACAACTGTTGTACAACTATACTACGACTATTCTGTATCTATTTTGAACTAGATTGGAGCGGGCCTGTAGGATTGAGGACTTCGAGCGTCTTCGGCCCTTTGTTGAGCCTCCTCGTCGCCACGGCTGGAGCTGCTTCGGAATTCTGGTCAGGGCTCAGCCCGGGAGAGGTCCAGGGGTCCAGTTCAAGTCGGGTTTGCCCCTCCTACAGGAGGAATGTTCAAACATAGTCCAAACATAGTCTGGGTACGATTTTTTGAACATGTTTGGATTATTTTGGAATTGTGTTTGAATCCTTTGTATTGTTTGCCTAGAAGCCGCCTGTAGGGGGACAGGCCCGTCCTAAGTCGAGTTTTGAGGGCCCAGGGGGCCAGGCATCGAGTTTGGTTTCCATGGTCTTGCCTCTGGTCGCCTGCGGCCTCGGCGAGGCGCAGTCGCTGGAACGCTCCCCGATGAACACGCCCAGACACCTCGACTCTGAATCTCCCAAACTTCTCTCCTCGGCGCACAGCCGAGTATTCTTGCGAAATCCCCCTGCGCCCCCCCCGCGAGGTGGCGCCGAACGCCTCCCACAGCGCGGAGCTGCTCGACCTGCTGCGGGGAAAACATGCAGACTCGCGCGCGGCGACGTGGGCCGCTGCGGCGGCGACGCTGGCGGCGTGTCGGCGGCGGCGGCGAGCGGTGGCGGCGAGCACTGCGGCGGCAGCGAGCGAGCCGCGGCGCCACCCACGGACGACGGACAGACGGACGCACGGCGGACGAGCGGTGGCGCCGAACGCTCCTCCTCATCCTCCTCCTCCTCATCCTCCTCCTGGTCGACGAGGAGGACGTGGAGGACGAGGAGGTGGCGCCGAACGCCTCCCACAGCGCGCGCGTAGGATGCGACGTGCTCCGCGTCGCCGTCGCCTGCGTCCGCACGCCCCTTTTTTGGGGGGGGGGGGCTTTCCAGCGTCTCCTGTGGAATTCACGCTGTTGGAGGTTTTGCCGCGCTTTGTGGGGACCTTTTTTTCTGCGCCTCCACGACATCACAGCTGGATTCGCCTTGAAGTTCTGGCCAGAGCGCACCCCGTGAGAGGTCTGGGGATCGAGTTCTCAGGCCTGGATCCCAGACGTCTAACGCCTTGGCAAGATCAAGGCGGAGTTTTGTCCGCTGCTTGCGGCCCTGGGGGCCCTCACCAGGCCCAGGGAACCATGCAGAACCGATTCGAGAGGAACACTGGGCCTCGGGAAAGGTTCGGGACTTACGGGGACCCCGTTACTGAGAAAATCGAGGCAGCGGATGTCTTGTGCGCGCGGTGGGATGTGTCCTTCTTCGACGTCACCTGTGTCCGCACCTCTCCTTCCCTCCGCCATGCACCTTGGGATTTGTTCACCCAGTTTCGCGCCACGGAACCCTCACGGACCGATCTGGCTCGAGGAATGCCGCAGAAAGATGCATGGGGTCGGGGATTGCCGATGTGATTGTTGCACGACGCTGCATTTGTTTCGCTACCTTTTCCTTCCCTCCTTAAGGGTCCGCTTTGATGATGCGGGGCCGTATATCTGCAATGGCATTTGTCCCAGATGCCGGCCGTATTGTGAAGGCCTTACGGCCAGTGCCGCCGACCCTGAAGGCGGGACCTCCGTTGGGATCCCCGCTAGCGCCACCCCCTGCGACCCGCCAGGGCCCTCGGGGGGGCGGTATTCTGACCCCGGACACCCCCACCACGGGCGCGGGAGCTCCCCCGGGACCCCGCGGGCGACTCCCTTGGAGGGGGTTGTCCCCTTAAGTCCCACTGCAGGGCAAAGGTGGGGCCGTCCCACCCCCCGGACCCACCTGGACCCTTGGGGGGTGGGGAACGGTAATCTGACCCGGGCCTTCCCCCCTACCTCCGCCCTGCAGCTCCCCTGTCCCCCCCTATCCCCGTGAGGGAGGGGAAGAAGGGGGGGTGAATCGACTGAACTGCGGCGCTCCTCTTCTCCGCTCGGTCCTCTTTCTCCTGGGACTGGCGACGACGACGAAGACGAGGACAGCGGCTCATTCACGCCGACGGGTCGGCAGCCTTCCATTACAGTTGATCGTTGCACCTCTTGCGTCACCGGGGCGTCTGTCTTTGGGGGTCCGTGCGGATCCCTTGGATCGGCGCCGGAGCCCCCTCCTGGGCGTGCGGGGCTCGCCCGGGGCGGCGCCAGAGGGAGCGGGCCGCCTCGGGCGCCAGTGGCGGCGCCAGAGGGCGCAGGCCGCCCATGGTTCAGTCGTGCCTGTCCTTCTACGGGAGGACAATGCAAGAATAGTAAACGTTAGTCTGGGATTTTTTTTGAATAGTGCGCGCAGAGTTCCCGTCTTCGGCACCCCCGAAAGGTGATCTTCCTGCAAGGTTCCCTTCTTCCGAGTGAGCCCGATGGCCGCGATGCCCTTGGCCAGCCCGTTCGGATGGTTTACTTTTTCGTGCGCTTCAGCCCCGCCCCGCTCAGTCCCCTCGCGTGGACATTCTTGCGGGCACCGTCACCGTCACCGACCCCCCCGAAAGCATAGAGCATCGAGGGTTCAGAGCGCCTTCCGCCCTTTCTCAAGCCTCCTCGTCGCCTGCTGGAGTGTATGCTTCTATCGTTGTTTGTTGCTCTGTGTGCTTTTCTCGCCTTCCCTTCCCCCCTCCCTGTCAGGATAGTGCAGCTCTGCCGAGAAGTGGCAGAGAGGCTCAACTGGACGGTGCTGGCCTACACTGGCGACGACAGGATCCTGAGCAACCGGCCCGATCCGCAGACGAGCCGCCTGGAGCAGCTTCGGGAGCCAGCGGTCCAGCCGGGGAATCAACGAAGAACACAGGCACAGTCAGAAGCGTTTGGAGGTCCGCGTGGATTTCTTGGGTCGGCGCTGGACCCCCTGGGCAGCGCCTCCAGCGCCGCCCTTGGCGCGCTCCGCGCGCCAGGGGAGGGGGAGCCGGGGGACCCATCCCCGACCCAAGAAACCCTTGCTGTCCTGAAAAAGCTGGTGCTCGCATGTATACACAGACACTTGCAGATATGCTCGTATACAAACATGTTCCCCAAGCAGGGCCTGCACTTTTGGGGTTCTTAACCAAGTGGCTTACTCCACTCCGCCGACCCCCACAAGGAGTGAGTGTTTGAGACGATCGCGGAGGTTATATCTTGGGTCGGGCTCCTCCTGGATTGATCGGAGGGAGGGTACATTGGGATTCCTCTCTGGGGCCTCTCGGAGAACTCTTGGGGGCATCTGGGATGCTTTCTTGGGCCTCGTGGGGGCCTCTGGCCTCTGGGGGGGCGTCTTGGAGGCCTCTCGAGGCCTCTTGGAAGGGGCCTCGGGGGCCTCTGGGTGGCTCCAGGGAAGGAGGAGGAGGAGGAGGAGGAGGAGGAGGAGGAGGAGGAGGAGGAGGAGGAGGAGGAGAGGAGGAGGAGGAGGAGGAGGAGGAGGGGGGAGGGGGAGGGGGAGGGGGAGGGGGGAGGGGAGGGGAGGGAGGGGAGGAGGGAGAGGAGGAGAGGAGGAGGAGGAGGAGGAGGAGGAGGAGGAGGAGGAGGAGGAGGAGAGGAGGAGAGAGGGAGGAGGAGGAGGAGAGGCGGAGGCGGAGGGGAGGCGGAGGCGGAGGCGGAGGCGGAGGCGGAGGCGGAGCGCGGAGGCGGAGGCGAGGCGGAGGCGGAGGCGGAGGCGGAGGAGGAGGCGGCGGAGGAGGAGGAGGAGGAGGAGGAGGAGGAGGAGGAGGAGGAGGAGGAGGAGGCGGAGGAGGGAGGAGGAGGAGGAGGAGGGAGGAGGAGGAGGAGGAGGAGGAGGGAGGAGGAGGAGGAGGAGGAAGGGAGAGGAGGGAGGAGTGAGGAGGAGGAGGAGGAGGGAGGAGGAGGGAGGAGGAGGGAGGAGGAGGAGGATGAGGGAGGAGGAGGAGGAGGAGGAGGAGGAGGAGGAGGAGGAGGAGGAGGAGGAGGAGGAGGAGGAGGTCCGTAGCCATTTTGGCTCAAGGCTAAACGTTGCGAAGGGCTATAAACGCCCGAGGTGCAGCGATTAGCTTTGGACCCATCCGTAGCGATCGGCTAAGATTGCTTGGGGCGCGCGCAGCCCACGGCACTCTTTCATTCAGGCCGAGGGACCTCATCCCTCACACCTTCACGTACTTCTTCCCGCCTGATGGCCCCACGAGCCGATGGAGCTGGATGGCAGAAGAAAACATGGCAGCAAACGAGATGGAAGTGCACACGGTGCTACTGTGCAAAGAATGAGGATTGGTGGACTTGGTGCAAACATTGCGGTGCAGGCCGCAGAGAGGTCGAGGCAGCAGCAGGAGCCCCGCCGTCGGGGGTCTGGAGCCTTGCGGTTCCGCCTGCTCGCGATGCTGCTCTCGGTCATGGTGGGGGTCCTGCACCGCCTCGCGCAGTGGGATTGCAGCTGGGGCAAGCAGCGGGAGGTGGAGGTTGGCGTGCAGGCGGCGGTGCTGTACGACATGGCTACACCATCGAGCAGTTTCCCAGCCTCCGTGACGCCCAGAAGTCCATGGCGGCCATCGGAGATGTTGTGGCCTCTCGCAAGTATGAGGCCATCATTCAGCAGCTCGAGGAGGCCGCCAAGCCCCAGTCCCCTACGGTCGGCATGGCGCAGTACTCTATGGAGCAAGCCCGCCAGCAGATGGAGTCTGCGGTCAAGCGGGCTGAGTCTTTGGAGGTCCAGGCCAAGGAAGCACGTGCTCGTGCTGCTGAGGCCTCCACCACCTTCGACAAGCGTGAGAAGACGTACAAGGAAGCGGTGGCCAAGCTGGCCTCGGAGGTTGTTGCGCCCAAGAATACCATCGTGGTCACTGACGTGCAGCGTATCAGTCTGCAGGCCCTTCTGGATGGAGAGCAGATCGACCTCGATGATAACGGCCTTTTTGGATTTGATCTGCAAGGCATTGAGGTCAGTGAGACCGAGAGGGAGGAGCTCAACACTCGGAAGGCGGTTTTGCTGGCCCTGGTGCAGGAGGCGCCACGGCAGGCGCTTGGGTCCTTGCAGGCTCAGTGCGCCAAGATGGTTGAGGAGCAGCGCAGCTTCAACCAGCGAGCGCAGGCCAAGAGGAGGAGGTGTGATGGAAATGCAGGAGCTGATGGAGGCGGTGCGCGGCCAGGCCAGGCACCCCAGGTGGCGCCCTCGAGCCCCGCTGCGCCAGCGGCGGGGACTGTGGCGGCGGAGGCTGAGGCTTCGGCGCCCAGTACTCCCCAGGCTTCGGCGCCCAGCACTCAGCAGCCAGCTCCATCCATCGATGAACTCTTCGAGAAGGCCCAGTCGTGCGTCAGCAGCGGCAACGTCACCGGCAAGGGCAGCAGCGGCGACGGCAAGGGTACAGAGGCGGCTGGAGGCCGCAAGCCAGGACTTTCACATCGGTGGCCTGTACCTGCGCACGGTGAATACCACGAGTTGGAAGCCGTGTTTAGCCTACGTTGAGGCTCAGGCGCAGGTTCGCCGAAAAGAAGCAGTTTTTTCGCAAAGCAGTCAGTTGTGGCAAAGCATTTGTTCTCCAAGAGGGCCTCAGGTTTTTCTCTTGCAGGAGGTAGGTATCTCGCAGGATCGGAAGACCGACTGCGAGCAGCTGTTGCGTGATCAAGGTTTGCTGACAGCAGTGTGCCCTTCTCGTACCACGGAAGCTGGAGGCCTTTCTGGAGGAGTTGCGATTGGGGTTCCTGCATGCATCGGAATGGGGAACCCACCAGGGCGGCCTCAACACCTTCCTTTTCCTCATCGGGTCTTGGTGAAATGGATAAATGCTGTGATACCTGGAGGCTTCCTGGCTGTATCAGTATATATGCCCACCACGGACCCCTTTGGAGCAGAAGGAACCCAGTTGTTGAGTCGGTTGGGGGAGCTCTTGCATGCGGCTTCACTCCCCTTGCTGATCGGAGGAGACTGGAATGCGCCTCCTGCGCTCTTGGGTCGTCTTGGATGGGCGAGTAAGTCTCGAGGCCGTATCATTGCTCCCGCTTCTCCTACTTGCACGGCAGGCAAGAGCGATAATGGCGCACGCTTGATTATTTTGTTGTATCTGATGCGCTGGCACCTTCTGCTGTTTCGTGCACGGTGGCGTTGAATGCAGCTATCAAGCCCCGTCGTCCAGTGCTCCTGCGGCTTCGAGGAAAGTTGGTCCCACAGTACATCACGGTTCTGCAGGCACCTCGAAAGTTTCCACGAGAACGCCCACCAGGCCCCCTTCCTGCACCACCAGCTGAATGGGAAGGAGTTATTCAAGGCTTGGAGGATGGAGGAGATCAGCAGCATATGAACACCGTCTTCAGGAGTTTTATGGGATTGCTAGAACAGGAACTTCTAGCAGCACATGGTATTCCTGAGTCTGATTGGAAGAGATATACTGGACGAGGACTGGGTTGGAAATTAAAAACCATCCCTGCCCTTCCCCCCTCTTCTGGACCCTACCCCGCGGCGTGCCCCGTCAGCAGGGCCTGGTGGAAGTGAGAAAATTGGGCTCGGGAGCTCTCCAGGATCCGACCCAGGACTTTGTAAAGGACACTGTAGGAGCTGCAGCTTTGTTCGCCAAGGTACTTCTTGGTACTCCAGAGATTCGTGGCACTGAAGAATGGAAAAGTATGTGGCATCTGGATGCAGGATATCTGGCTTGGTGCGACTCAGAAGCTTTAGATGACTTGCATGGGCGTGCTGGAGGCTATGCTATGAAGCTCGAGGCGCAGTTTGCCAGTTCCAGAGCTAAGCAGTGGCGAGGCTTTGCTCAGGAGGCAGTGCAGGCAGGAGCAGGTCCTGCCCATCAGTACACTAAGCCCCCAGTGGGCTGGCGCCCTGCGGTACCCCGACAAGGACAAGCACCTCCTGGGCCCTCAGACCTCATTGAGCAGAACCTCCAGGACTGGGAACGCATATGGGACTCCAGTGGCTCCAGCAGCCCCCTTGAAGATCCAGGGGGCGTGTTCCAGAAGCTGAAAGACATGTTGAAGGACCTCCCCAGCCCCATCATGAGCTTCAGCCCTGACGAGATCAGATCGGTCGCTAGGAAGATGAAAGCTTGGACGGCTCACGGCGTGGACAGGCTCGGACCTCGTGATTTTCTGCTGCTTTCCGATCCGTGCTTGGAAGCTTTAAATGCACTATGGAGCTGGATGCTCCGTGACGGGAGGATGCCGTCTCAGATTTCGCTTGCTTTGCAGCCAGCCTTACCCAAGCCAGATGATGAAGGTCATCGGCTCATCGCCCTCTTGAGTATGACTGTCCGTCTTTGGAGCAGGTGTACTAGAGGAGTAGCAGCGACATGGGAGTTGGATCATCCGAGGGGTTTCTCGCATGGGACGAAAGGGAAAGCATGCGAGAGAGCAGTGCGGGAGCAAGCTTTTGCAGCAGAGCACGCATCAATAAACCGGTTTGATGTTGCGAATGTGCTGATTGACCTGACCAAAGCGTACGAGAAGGCGAAGCACCTTCAGTTACTGTCTGCTGCTCGGCAGCAAAGCTTCCCCTTATACCACCTGCGCCTCTGCCTGGCCCAGTATTCTTGCCCGCGCGTGCTCCTCATGGGCCTCCTCGTTTCCAGGCCCACTGTGGTGTATGCAACTATCTTGGCAGGTTGCGGATATGCTACAACACTGTTACGTGTTCTTATCATTGCTGATCTGGATAGCATGGTTCGTTCACACAAGTTATGCAGGTTTTTAAGGTGGTCGATGACATCGCGATTCAGGTAATTGCAACCGCCAAGTTAGTCAAGGACTCGGCCGTCAAGGCCACGCGCGACCTCTGCAACAGACTCGAGGCCAGGCAGCTGGTTATTTCCAGAAGTAAAGGTGAAGTTCTTGCTTCTACTGCCGAACTGTCAGCTGGCAAATGTGCAGGGCTTAAGACGTGGGGATTCAAATCGGCGCATTCGGTTCGGAATCTTGGGTGTGATTATTTGCTTCGGAGTCGTGCCGCTCATATGCAGAAGACTCGGATCCGAAAGATCAGGTTGAGAGCTGGTCGGTTTCGTTAGCTTAAATCCCAGCTCAAAAAGTTAATTTCGATCACTTGTACGGGGGCCCCCCCAGCTGGCAGTTACGGAATTGGCGTGATGGGAGTCTCCGACAAGCGCTTGCAGTACCTCAGATCAGCAGTGGCTGCGGGTATTTCTGGCCCAGCTCGAGGGAGGACAGGAACTATCCTGTTTGCGCTCTCGGGCAATGAGGCGGCCGACCCAGTGTATATCGGCAACTCCGCTCCTTTCTGGTGTTCTGGGGTAAGGCTTATTGGGGCTCGTGGGCCCCCGTGCAGCAGATGGAGGAGGTCTTCAGGTTCTACCTTCGGAAGTTCCCAGAGCTTTCCTGGTCTGAGGTCCGCGACCCTACGGGGGCTGTAGTGTGCACTCTTCAGTGGATTCGATGGGTTCCTGACGGTTACTCCAAGTGGTTCATGCCGACTGAGATGCCGATCGACCTCAGTAAGCTTAGGAGCCGCAGCCTCAAGTGCCTCGTGGACTTGGCAACTAAGGATGTATCTGTCGGTGACCTGCAGTGGGAGCATGGCGGCGTCACCTGCTCCAGGCCCATGCTTGGGCCAATTGCCCAGGTATGTCAGGACCTCAGGAAGAAAGGGGGATATTTGGAGGCATCTTTGCTGGCTAACCATGTTGCTGGAGGATTGGCTACGCAGCTGGAATTATATCAGGATCGACGGCTTCTGAGTGGGACCTGCCAATTGTGTGGTTTTCCTGAAGGGGGTAGGTTGCACATAATGTTTGGATGCCCTGGGAACCAGTTGTTTAGACGAGGCCAAGGTTTTGACAAGGAGCTGCCTGGATGGGAACGTGGGGACCCTAATGACCCCTTCCTCGCTCGGTGCCTCCTCTCCTCCCCCACCTTAAGGTCCCCCGTGCCCAAGACTCTGGACAGGTGGAGGTGGATTGTTCCGCCGCCTGACGGATTCGTTTCAGGTGAGATTTGCTCCGATGGCTCAGCCCTGGATCCCAAGGTCAGGCAACATAGTAGAGCAGGTTGGGCATTCGCCATGTTGAACGAAGCTGGGGACATCCTGGCCAGTGCGTCAGGACCGCTCCCCCACCCCTTGCAGGACATATCTGGGGCCGAACTTTTATGCAGTGCTCATGATCCTCAGGCTTGCCGGACCTGGGAGCTCAGAAGTAGGCATTGATTGTGAAGCTCTGATTTCTTTTTGGTCCCGAGGGTGTCTCCAGGACTGCGCGGATTTGCCCTTCGGAGAGAAGTTTTTGCTCGGATTTCGGACCGAGGCCCAGAAACCGCCACTTTCTTTAATGTACCTGCTCACAAGAGCAGGACGAGTGCCGATGCCCTAGGCTGTCCAGCCTGGGCGTGGCACGGCAATCGAGCTGTCGATTATCTGTCCAAGCAGGCCGCCCGCGAGGTTCCCCACTCGCAGCATCTCCAGGACGTGGTGGCCAGGCAGGCCGCGCGTCTATCCTCTCTGTCTCGTTTCCCGGCGAGGATGCTTGGTCAGTGTTCGCGCCGTCGTTTTCCAGATGTTGAGTTTTGTAAGGCCAGGCCCAGGGCGAAACCTGACGGGCTGCTCATAGTGCCGAGCCCGAACGGTCATCAGGTTCAGCACTGTGGCGAAGGTTTTTGCTTGTGCTATCTGTCTGTCCTGATCGAGGACTTACGCGGGCTTGGTCTTGACTAGTTGTACTGGCATTCTCAAATTAATTTGTCAGGCGCACTCGACCCATCGACTTTGGGGGAGTTTCGAGTCCGTCCAGAATCAGCGTTTGTACTATTGTGCGGTGTGTGGAAGCTTTGGCAGAGCTAAGATCTTGAAGTTGGGTGCGAATTGCCTTGGGCATCCAGCGAATCGAGATGCTGCCAATAGTCTGTCCCTCCTAAAGAGGGGGATTGACCCCTCCACTAAGACATTTCGGCCACAGCATCCCCGTTCAGAGAGGTTGAGGTTGCTGTGTTGCCCAAATGTTGTTCCCCACTCTGTCCCGCTCGCCCCCTCTCTCTGCTGCTGGTCTCACGCCGTGGGATCATTTAGGTCAAAGGCTGAAAGGCTGAAAGGAGGAGGAGGAGGAGGAGGAGGAGGAAAAGGAAAAGGAGGAGGAGGAGGAGGAGGAGGAGGAGGAGGAGGAGGAGGGAGGGTGGAGGAGTGGGAAAGGATCGAAATGTCAGTTTGTCTTCCCCCTCTTGGGCTCTCTTGGAGACCTCTTGAGGCCCTCCAGGGGCCGTCTTGGGGGGCCCCTGGGGCTGTCTGCGGGCCCTCTTGGGCCGTCTTGGGCCCTCTGAGGCCGTCTTGTGGCGACAGTGGGGGCCGCTTGGGCCGTCGTGTTCCCTGTCAAAATGAAAATGCGGATGTGCTGGAAGTGTCAGTTTTCCTTGGAATGTGATGATTTGGGCATCTTGGGGCCCTCTCGGCGATCGTCTGGAAGCGCTTTTGGGGTGTCTTGGGAGCCTCGCGGGCCATCTTGAAGCCATATTGGATCGTCGTGGGGCTACCCTGGGCCGTCCTGACGCTCTGTTCGACTGTCTTGGTGTTCTGTCTGGGCCCCTGTTGGGCTGTCTCGGGGCTTTTTGGGGGCTCTGGAGGCCCCTGGGGTGCGTTGGCGAGCTCGTGCCCCCTCCCCCCTAGTGCCCCCCCCCCCCCCCCCCCCCCCCCCCCCTTCCCGAATGGCATTTTGGACCCCAGGGGGGGGGGGGAAAGGGGAAGGGAAACAACCAAATTCCCCACACGCCGTTTCACCCCCGCTTGCCGGGGATCGGCGGGCTTGTTTTCTAAGGCAGTCGGCATGTGCACCGGTCTGGAGGCCATGTAGTCGCCGTCGCCGCACCGTCGCCGCTTCGTCGCCGGCCATCGTCTGGGCCTGTGCGTCGGTCTGGTGGACATGGAGTCGCCGTCGCCGCCCCGTCGCCGCTTCGTCGCCACCAGACAGACGTCTGGGCCTGTCTGTCGGACTGGCGGCTATGTTGCCGCTCTGTCGCTGCCGTCGCCGTTAGGGTGCACCACCTGGATTGATGCGGTGCTTTGGATGCTTCGCGTTGCTTTACATTGCATGGCATTGCTGTGCATTGTGGTTTCTTGCGTTGTTCTGTCATGTTTGCATTGCGTTGCCTTGTTTTGCTTTGCTTTGCGTTGCTTGCGCTGCTATGCATGGCGTTGCGTTAATTTCCGTTGCGTCACTTTGCTTGCCTGTTTTCAAGGTGTGCGTCGGGCTGGCGTCTGTGTTGCCGCCGTCGCAACCCCGTCGCCGCCTCGTCGCCGGCCGAAGTCTGGGGCTACCCGTCGGTCTGGCGGCCATGTTGCTGATGTCGCCGCCCCGTCGGCGCCTCGTCGCCGCCAGACGTCTGGGCCTATGTGTCGGTCTGGCGGCTATGCTGCTGCCGTCGCTTCCCCGTCGCCGTCTCGTCGATCTTCTTTCCAACTCCCTGCGGCAAGTCCCGCCGCAGTGCCAGCCCAGCATTCTGGGTGCCGACAATTCGAGGGTGCACGGGAGGCCGTCACGTGGGAGAGCCATGTTGAGTATGTTGAGGATTGTGAGGATGATGGAGGTAATGACGATGATGAGGTTGTTGTTGATGTTGATGATGATGGCGGCGACAATGATGGTGACGATGATGATGTTGTTGTTGATGATGTTGATGATGATGGTGATGATGCCGAGTATGGTGATGCTGATGATGATGACGTCTGCGATGACGTCCGTGATGATGTTGATTATAATGATGTCGGTGGTGATGTTGATTATGATATTGATGCTTATGAGGATGGTACCGATGATGATACTCGTGCTACTGATTTGTTGTTGATGCAGATGATGATGCTGATGCTGATGGTGCTTCTGCTGGTGCTGATGCGGCTGCCGATGCTGATGACGATGTCGATGATGATCATGATGATCATTATGATCATGCTGATGCTGATGATGATGATGCTGATACTGATGATGCGTATGATGATGATCATGTTGCTGGTGATGATGACGCTGATGCTGATGTTGATGCTGATGCTGATTATGGTGCAGATCAGGATGATGATGACGATGATGATGATGACGATGATGATGATGTTGATGATGATGATGATGATGATGATGATGATGATGATGATGATGATGATGATGATGATGGTGCTGAGGATGATGATGATGATGATGATGATGATGATGATGATGATGATGATGATGATGATGATGATGATGATCTTATTTCATTCATTGTGCCAGAGACGCTATTTGCTGCCAGGGGGCGAGGGCGACTGTCTCGCCAGCAGACGGGCGCGTGAGACAGACTGGGCAGCAGCCAAACTCGAGAGACCAGAGAGGCGAGAGAGGGGGGGAGGGAGGGAGACTTGAGCCGAGGCGGTTGCGGCACAGAGCATTGCAACGATCAAAGCACTACAAGCAGTTATATGATCTTATTTCATTCATTGTGCCAGAGACGCTATTTGCTGCCAGGGGGCGAGGGCGACTGTCTCGCCAGCAGACGGGCGCGTGAGACAGACTGGGCAGCAGCCAAACTCGAGAGACCAGTACTTGGCATACCTGCAGACCCTGGCCCACGGCCGACAACATTATCAAACATTTACCGACGCAAGCTTACTGAGCCTCGCGTCGCGGAGGTTCGTCGCACTATTAACGAGCCAATCCGCACCCCACTGGGAAAACTCACGAGGGTATCTGTTCACGCTGAGAGCCCATGGGCGGCCAAGGGGATCGAGCGCCGTCAATCTGACGTGAAACTTGTTGTTGCCAGTGCACCTTCCACCGCGACCGTCACACAGAGGACGCGCGCTCAGTCGCGGAAAATCTGCGCCCCACGCCCACAGCTTAGTCGGGCGGGGGTGCAAGCCTCCGTACTGACAGAAGTTTAATTCGGCAGACTGCGAGGCTAGCGAGCACGCGTGCCTGAAAGAAGCGAGCGACGGCTGGGCCGAGCAGAGAGGGCATTCAGCTATAACAGGGACCCTTAATCGATGGCTCTCGAGGATCATGGTGGCGAGCGAACCCCAGAAGCCCCGAGAGCGGGAGGAGGGGGGCCCAGGACCCGAGGAAGGAGAGGCCCACACCCCCAGGACCAGGGACCCCCGAAGCCACCCCAAGATCCTCTGGCGCACCGCGGGTCGAGACCAGTCAAGACCAGGATGCTTGTTGGGATCGAAACAGATGGCGGCGAATCCCCGAGCTCGCCAGCGCCGAACAATCGGCCACGAGGCGCTTCCAATCCCAATGAAAACCGAGCGAGGAAAAACGCAGGCAGCAGCGAGAGCTGCCGACAGCTGGCGCGTCAGATAGCCGTCCACCTGCTCGTCAGTGATGGTTTCACCTGGCCACGAGACGAGACGGCCCGCCTCGCGGGCACCGGCCACGGGAAAGGCGACCCCAGCGCTGCCGCCTCGATCAGCATGACGAGGTGCGCGTCCACGCGCTGGCCGAACTCCATCACGTTGTCGGGCAGGTTGTTGATCTGCTGCTGGAGCTTGGTCCTCTTCGCGTAGCGGCGCAGTGAGGAGTCTGTGATCCACCTCCCGCGGTCCTTCACCTCGGGAAGGGAACGCCGCGCGGCCAGCAAGTCGTCGCTGGCCGCGCTGTGGCGCAGCACGTACAGAGAGGGCTGCGCCTCCAGCCCCAGCAGCTCGGCCGCCTGGTTGAAGGCGTCGCGGACCTCCGCGACGTCGAAGTCCCACAGCGCCGTGCCGCCAGGACGGGCGAGCTTGAGGGCCGCCCAGAGCGGCCACCAGTCCGTCTGATCCAGGGCCACGCTCTCGTCGGTGATCCCTGTCTTCCCAGGCCGCCCGTCCTCGCTCGGGTTGAGCACCAACCCCCACTCGCCGTAGCCCTTGCCTGCCAGCGGGTTCGGCGCCACCAACGAATCGCCTCGAAGGCGAAAGGCCTCCGAGGGGCGGAGGTACGCCGCGAAGGAGAGAAGCACGAACATCGCGAAGGGCAGCTGGCCGAGCGAGATCATCGCGCCCACGATCGCCATCACGGCAGGCCGAGGGATCGGCAGCCGCATGCAGGGCGGCTTCAGCTTCTTCCAGCCGTCCAGCGCCCTGCACGCCCTCGGCAGCGCGGCGCGGGGGGGGCCCAACGCTGGCAGCAGGTGTCGCAACGCCGACAGCGTTATCCGCCCCGTCGCCGTGTCGAAGCCGTCTAAGGCCAGGTGCGCCAGGAAGGCCGTCAAGATCACGTCGAGCTCCGACGACGTAGTCCAGGACAGGCCCATCCACAGGCACCAGGTGACCAGCCTCTGGGCGTGCGCCGAGTAGCTCTTGGCGGTGGCGTCGGTGAGCGCCGCCGCCTCCAGGAAGCTCAGGCGGCCGCACTTCAGCTCCGTCAGGGACGCCTGCGGGGCGAGCCTCTGGCGCGCCAGCGTCATGGCGCGGGGAGGGCGCCTCCCGCCCCGAGGCCCGCGCGGCGCCGTCTCCACGTGGACGATCGCCCTGCCAGTGCGGCCCGACAAAGAAGCCCGACCTCGACGGGGCATCTGACGGGTTGAACTCCGACGGCACCCAGCGCACGTACGCCCTGCAGCCCGTGGCGAGCAGCAGAGAGGTGATGCGGCGAAGAGGCCTGGTCAAATTTGCCGTCCGACCGCGGCCCTTGCCGGCACTGAGAGCCAGAGCCAAATTGTCAACGAAGAGGAGGAGGAGGCGGTGCCCCTGCAAGGGCCCCGAACGCAGGAGGTGGCGGAGGGCGAACTCCAGAGCGTCCCCCTCAGACTCCAAAATGTTCTTCCCCTTCGCGTGGACCCTGCTCGAGTGAACCACCTTCCAGTCGGTCTCCCTCAGGATCTCCACGGGGACCTCCGTGAAGCCAGGGAGCCCCGCCCCGACGTCCAGGGCGTTCTCAAAGTTGGCGACGTCGTCCAGGCCCCGAAAACGCAGGAAAAGATGCCCAGGCGAATTTCCAGAATTTGCCGGGGCATCTGTTTGCACCTTTTTCTCCGGTCGAAGTAGGCCCTCCTGACTTGATGAAGCCTCGTGAGCGTCTCCAAGAACGTGACCAGAAGGGCGCTGGACAGCAGAACTGGGGACCTCGGGTGAACCTGAAAGGGCATGTTGTCGAGCGGCTATGGCGTCATAGAACCTGTACCTGACCTTCTCGGCGAGACGACCGATCTCGGCGACGACGGGGACGGGCAGCGTGCGCCGACAGACCCCAATGCCATGCCCCGACGAGTCAGACGCGGTGACATCGGGCGCCCACGGCAACCGCCAAGACGTGGCCCACAGAGGCAATGTAGATTGGACCCACTGAAGCTCCCTGAGGACCCCGTCCCAGATCTTAGTCGGCTCCGGCGAACGACTCCGCGAGAAAGCGAAAGTGGCCGACAGCATTGACAAGGTCTCACGCCTGCTCAACATGGCCCAAGTGATGTGACCGACTAAGGATGAGAGGGCACGGGGCGAAATCTTTCCGTGGCGCAGAACCGATCGAATTCCAAGCCGCAGGCGAGCAAGGCGGGCACACGGGACCCTCATGGTCCCCTTGATGCCGTCGAACTCCAGGCCTGTGAAGATCATGGATGTACGAGCACCCTGGACCTCGTGCACGGGCAAGTGATGACGAGACACAGCCTCTGAGATGCGCTGCAGCACGCGGTCAGCTAGCTCACGCGAGCCCGCGACCACGCAGAAGTTGTCGACATAGGCAGCCACGGCCCAGTCGTCAGTGCGCTGCAGCACGGTCGGCGGGGCCCCGTCGACGATGAAGCGATGGCCCTCCACGGCCGCGTCTCGAACGATGATGTTGGTCAGAGCATCCTGGCAGAAATGCAAGGCCCAGTTCCAGCCCATGGGCATCACCAAAATCTCAGGCACCACGTCGATGTCCAGCCCCATGCCGTCCAAACGCAGAACCCGATTCGTGACGCACGGAAGGGTGAAAGCGCGGGCCAGCTCCGAAGGCAGCTGCATGTGGTAAAAGGCGCACTGGATGTCCGCTGCCGCCATATAGCCGCTGACCTCGGGGCTGATCTCCATGCCTGCCCAGGACGCTGAAGTAGGTAACTTGGTCCCAGCAGGCTCCACGAATGAAAGGTTAGCAATGCGAGTGTCGAACACCATTCTCAGGCTCCCGTCCTTTTTGATGACGAAGAACACGCCCACTGAAGGCTGCTCCCGTTGCCGTCGAGGACGAAAGCGCAGCATCCCAGCCGCATCCAGTCGACGAAGAAAGTCGGCGTAGCGGTCGGGGCAGCTCAAAAGGAGAGGGTCGACGTAAGGCTTGACCAGTCCAGACTCCTTGCGCCTGGCGTCTGCCTCGGACTCGGAGACAAGCATACTCGTCCTCCATGACTCTAGCCGATGCAAAGCGGCCTCGCTGCAGATATCGCCCAAAGGAGTGGGGGTCGTACCTGCGGCGGGCCAGGACACAGAGTCCTTGGCGTAGGGTCGCACCACGGTATCGTCTTCGCAATAACCAGGTGTATGTCGGAGCAGCTCTTCGAGGGCGGCATCCGAGGTGGCCTTGTCGACAGGCATGTCAGCAGGCCACGAAAACGATTGAAATGAATCGGCAATGTGCTCCAGCGCCAGCCTCTGCGGTAAGTTAGCTGCACCATCGGGCGCCGAAACCTCGCGTCCACAACTGCGCTGGCCGTTGAGGTCGTTGAGGCTATCTATGCACTCGTTGGCCCAGACTCGCCAGGCAGCACCACGATCACAACGTTGACGGGCACGACGAGAAACACAAAACTCCCGACGGGCGTCGACAGCGAGCCGAGGTAGGGGAAAGATATTGCGCTGGCGCTCGTCGGACGAGACCGCCATCGCGAAGCTGTGCAGCTCCTGGCCCGGGAAGTCCCAGCAGCCTCTGATGAGGGGCCTGCCACTGGAACGCGAAGCGCCGTGGGCTATTGACGCAACGCCCGCTCCTCGCGGGCCTTCCTGCGTTCTTTAGCCACCGCAGCCTCGGCTTTCAACTCGTCTGCAATCCACGTGCTGAGGAGAGGGCACACGCAAACGTTGCCGCGGCTCTCCTGCGCGCCGAGGAACAGGTTGTTCTCGACGCGATCGTCCAGCACGTTGCTCTTGTCCTTGTCCTTCTTGTCGTTACCCTTCGGCTTGAACGTCTGCTCAACCACCTTCTCTTCCAGGAGTTGGAGGCGACGTGCAGTCATCTCCAGATGCGAGAGCTCACCCACGTTGACCTGGTCATAGCACACCGCCAGCTCCAGGATGCGGCAAAGGAGGGCGTGCTCGCGCGTGATCGGGTCGTCCTCCGACATACGCCACTCCGACATCCACTTGGTGTGCCAAGCTGTCGGGGTCCCCGCCTGTCGCTGGATGTGGGCACACACCCAGGCGGCAGTCCTCGGACCACGCACAGGCCAATCCCTCCAGTTCGTCGATGAGTGGAGCATCGTTCCCTCACGGAAGTCCCTCCAGCGGTCGCCGCGGACGTCGATGCTCACGGCGTTGACGCGCAGGTCGGCTGGGGCAGCAGCCGCCGCAGGCGGGGCCGCCGCTGGCACCGCGAGCGCGCCCCCAGCCGCAGCCGCGGCGGGCACCGCGCCCGGCGCCGCAGCGGCCGGCGGCGCGGCCGCGGCCGCGGCGGCGGGCGGGGCCGGCAGTGCAGGGGCCCCAGGCGCGGCGGCGGGCGCGGCGCCCGCGCCCGCCAGGGCAGCCACCAGGCCAGGCATCGCGACGCCCCCTCCCGGCGCTGCTGCCGCAGCGCCTGCGCCTCCAGCGGCCGCCGGCGCCCCTGCAGGGGCCCCCGCGGCAGGCCCGCCAGGTGCGCCAGGCACCGCCGCGGGCTGCGGCGCAGGGTCAGCAACCACGTCGTGATTGCCCACCGCGAGGCCGCCCACGTTGCCAGCGGCCAAGGGCATGTTGGCGGGCGACGCGGGGCGGCCGCCTCCGAAAAGCGCGGCCGCCTCCATGATGCCAGCCCACACGTCGGCGTCGGACGGCAGCGCTCTGAAGCCGTACACGCGAAGCCCAGCTGGCCTCTCGCCCTGCCCTGCTATCATGATGATGCCCGCGATGTCGGCATCTGGAGTGCCACTCTCTTCATATCGATCACCGTCAGGCGTGATGACGTATACTGTCGTCCCAGGCCCGCGCCACACAATGAGCCGCTCATGCCACACGTGCGCGCCAGGCACTCGATATCTGACGAGCGCCCAATGCAACTGGTGAGCCATCTTCACGCAGTAGAGGCCTTCTTATCTCTGACGGCCCTCGCCTGGGCGCGGGCCGTTTCCTCGAAGCTGGCAGCAGGCGCCTCGGCGGCGGGGCTGCTCTCCGCCCTGCGAGCAAGCAGCGCGCCTCC
Organism: Prorocentrum cordatum; assembly: GCA_963575745.1. Lineage (NCBI taxonomy): Eukaryota > Dinophyceae > Prorocentrales > Prorocentraceae > Prorocentrum > Prorocentrum cordatum. Next base: position 214,852 of record CAUYUJ010013414.1, read on the forward strand.
TGCGGCACCGACGGCCAGGCCGACGGTCAGCGCGGCCGCCGCGTAGGCCGCGATGAGCCCCCCGCACGAGGGCTCGGGCACCTGGCCGCCAGCGCCCGCGCAGACACAGGCGGGGATGGCGGGGCAGGTGAGCTGCGGCGCGCAGGCCCCGCAACTCGGCGCGGCAGCGCGTGCCACCACGGAAGCTCCCACAGCCTGAGCCCCGTATCGCAGAATGTCTGAAAAAGATGCGACGATGTCTTGCATGGGAGCCACACAAATTATGACTTGAGCCGAGGCGGTTGCGGCACAGAGCATTGCAACGATCAAAGCACTACAAGCAGTTATATGATGATGATGATGATGATGATGATGATGATGATGATGATGATGATGATGATGATGATGAGGATGAGGATGAGGATGATGATGATGATGATGATGATGCTGATGATGATGATGATGATGATGATGATGATGATGATGATCGTGTGAGGCAGTTTCGGGGGTCCCTTGGGGCCCTCTTGGTCCGTCTTGGAGCCCTCTTGCGCCGGCTTGGGGCTCCCTTGGGGTGGCCGTCTTGGGGCCATATTGGTCGTATGGTGGGTGTCTGGGGGCTGTCGGACGGCGATGCCAGTGGTGGTGCAGTGCCCTCAATGGGGCCTCAGGAGGGGGCCCCTGTCCCTCGGCTTCCCTTCCCCTTCCGCCCTCCCCCCTCGTGCCCCCCTTCTGCTGTCCCTCATCCCCCCCCCTCTTTGATCCCTTCCTCCTCCTCCTTCTCTTCCTTCTCCTCATCCTCCTCCCTCCTCCTCCCCTCGCCTGCCCCTCCGCCTCGACGTTGTCCTCCGCTGCAGGTCGAGGTGGGGCCTGTGGACGGGGTGCCCACCTGCAAGCTCCTGTTCCTGGGAGCGCCGGCCGACGAGGACGCCATTCGCAAGGACGCGCGGACAGTGGATCGGCGAGGGGGCGGGCACGAAGACAGAGACAGCGAACGCCCTGACAAAGCATATCTGCTTCGAGTGATCCCCGCCCGAAAACGGAGGGCGGGATTCAGCGGCAGCACCCGCACGCTCTGGGCCTGGCGGCCGCGGCATGCAGCCGTCATTCGCCGAAGGCAAAGACACACCAACGTCAGGACCGATACAGCCAATCAGAGCCCCGAATTATCAGGGGTAACTCGGGTCAGGGCTAACTCGGGTTCGTTTTTCGGGAATCCGAACCCGACTTACCCCGGACCCGAGTTACCCCGGAGATTTCGGGCGTCCAGAGCCCCGAATCATCAGGGGTAACTCGGGTCAGGGCTAACTCGGGTTCGTTTTTCGGGAACCCTAACCCGAGTTACCCCGGACCCGAGTTACCCCGGATAACTCGGGCGTCCAAAAGACACACCAACGTCAGGACCGATACAGCCAAAGTCTGGATAATCGTCAAGGCGGACAGTTTTCGCCGTGTTCGGCCTCCAGGAGGGGCTGTCACAGGGACGCTGGGACTGGCAAAGCACGGCTCAGGATGAGAAGCCGATGCCCAGGAAAAGTTCCAGACTTTGTGTGATCCCTTTTGTGAAATGCCGACGTCCGATGTTTCTAGGGAACAGGAGGGTGGGCAGGAGGAGGAGGATAAGGAGGAGGAGGAGGAGGACAAGGAGAGGCAGGAGGAGGAGAGGCAGGAAGGGCAGGCATGCATTCGGGGAGGTGTTCCAGGATGTTTTGGAGTGTTCTGGGTTATCCGTAAGGGCTTCGCCCCCTGCAGCCGGCCTCCTCTCTGGGATAATGGGCAACGCAAGAGCGAAAGCATGAGGCCTTGGCGCCGCCGTGAAGCAGCGTCGGGACTTCACGCGAAAACGGTTAGTAATCGGTGAGACAAATTGAGATTCTGATGGTATTGTTGAGTTCGGTGTTGTATTTTTAGGGTTTATGGTTTCGGATACGCGAATAGCGCGCAACGTACGAGGGTTTATGGTTTCGGGCTCGCAGATATAGCGTAATTGACGCAGATGTATGGCTTCGGGGACGCGACTCGGTGTATGGCTTCGGACACGCGATTATTGCGTAATGTACGAGGGCTTATGGCTTCGAGATCGCAAGTATTGCGTCACTGACGCAGGTGTATGGCTTCGGAGGCGCGAATATTGTATAGTTTACAATGATGTATGGCTTCGGGGACGCGAGTATAGCGTGATTTGCGAGCGTGTGTGGCTTCGGAGACGCAAGTTTGGGGTGATTTAAAAAGGATTTATGGTTTCGGGGAGACGAAAATGGCGTATTTTGCGAGGGCTTGTAGCTTCGGGGACGCGAATATATGGTAATTCTCGAGAGTCATTGTCCTCGGGGACGCGAATACTGTATAATTTAGGAGTGATTATGGCCTCGGAGGCGCGAATGTCAGGTATTTTTACGCCCCCCCCCCAGGAATTCAGACAACGCGACTCGGGCGTGGTAACTAGGTTCCTTCTCGGCTCCCCCCCGCTCTCGCGGTCTATCAACAAGGAACAGTCAGCAGCAATACACATAATGGTAACAGTGGAAACTGGAAACTGGAACCGGCGCAGGGAACAGCAAACCTTGGTCCTACAGCCCGGTGGCCCCACAAGGGGTCCGGCGGGTTCTAAGCTTTTCTCTGGCCCCAGAGGACCGAGGGGTTTGAGGAGCAGCATGGGACAAGGAGGACGAGGAGGAGCATCCGTGCGGGTGCAGCGCCAATTCCTCCCTTTCCTCCTCCGCATTCGCCTCCTCCTCCTCATCCTCCTGGTGCTCGACTGCCCTGTGTGAGGGTTTGGGACGGGAGGGTGGATTCCAGCATATTTCGTGCATCTTGGGTTTACTCTGGCCCTCCTCGTCTTCCTCGTCCCCCTCGTCCTCGATTCCCTGGCCGTCGGGCGCTCGCCTTCGAGGAGGTGTCCGACATCATTGGCGACTCCGCCTCCATGACCGTCCAGGAGGGGGGAGGCTGTTCAGTCCGTTTTCTTCCTTACCCTTCTCAGTATCATTTCACCGATTCCTATCCCCAACCCCATCCCGATCACCACCCCCACCACTCCAGTTGGGGAGATGCCCCTCGAAACTCGAAGGAATAAGCCTATATCCCACCTGGGGGAGGGTAAATCGGCCAGCGGGGCCCAGGCCACGCCAATGGGGATAGGGATCGGTTCAATGATGCTCCTCCTCCTCCTCCTCCTCCTCCTCCTCCTCCTCCTCCTGCTGAGACCCCCAATCGCAACTTTTTGAGGCCGCTTTCAGCATGCAGAGACCCTCATCAGTCCCCAAAGCAACCCTGCCAAAAGTTAGCGACGTCGGAAGTCTAAGTCCCTTCCCAGGAACTGTTTTGTTCATCCCGAGTCATGCTGTTGACGGCGTTGGGGCCCGCCAAGGGCCCCAAGACGGCCGAATGTTGCCAACATTGTCTTTGACTTTGGCAACGTGAGGAAGTCTCCAGGCAGGCCTGGGACGAAGATACATCGCGCCACTACAGAACATTCCATATTGTACGCTCTCAGAGCGTTCTGGAGCGATTTGACACGGTTGCGGCACCCGATGCATCTTCCAAACCCGCCAGTTCCCGGAGATTCCCGATGTGTTCTTTGTTGGATGCTTGTCCATCCCGCATCCGTCGAAGGTCTGGCGTTCGGGTCATAGCTCGGATCTTTGGCGGCCGTCCGGGACGACCTGGGCACCGTCGGCACACACTCGGCGAGGCGGGGAAACCTCCAAGAACCCAGGAGGATGCCCGAGCACCTCTTCCTCCGCCCGCCTCGTCCCCGCTAGGGCTGAGCGCCTCGGGCAGCGGGTCCTGGACAGGAGAAACGGGGAAGCCGCCGCGCCCGAATTCGGAGAGTTCGGCGAGGCATGATTTGTTAACTCTTTCTTGATGCGTGAACGAATGCTCTCGCTTCCCAAACGGGTGTGGTGCTCCTCCTCCTCCTCCTCCTCCTCCTCCTCCTCCTCCTCCTCCTCCCTTCGCGCTTAAGGTAATTTCTCGGTTGGTTTTGTGCGAGAGTGCGCGAGCTGCTGCTGCTACGTCCACTTCCAGGACGGGCCCACCAAGACAGGATAGCTCGATCGGGTCGGCTATATATTCTTCTTTCCCACTTGGTGGCGTTCACGCCCTCTCCTTCTCCTCCTCCGTCTCGTGCGCCTCCTCCTCCTCCGCCTCCTCCTCCTCCTCCTCCTCCCCCTCCTCCTCCTCCTCCCCCTCCTCCCCCTCCAGGGTCTGGACTGTGTAGCCTCTCCCCTCCTGCTGGTCGCTATCCCTGGCATGGTGGAGGCGCTCCCCCGCCCGGCTCTCCTTGCGAAGGAGGAGGAGGAGGAGGATAAGTAGGAGTAGGAGTAGGAGTAGGAGTAGGAGTAGGAGTAGGAGTAGGAGTGGGAGTCAAGCTAGCCAGCTCGAGCGAGTCAAGCATGGCATGCCCAGTCCCACCCGCCCTCCCACAACATAAGAAGCAAAGCTGGCACAACTGGGGGCCGAAGTCACACCGGCCAGCCGGTTTGGTACAGCTGATGCGGCCGCGATGGCGGTTGCTGACGGGAACTGGCGAGCGCGTGTTGAATGCCGCGCACGCATTGCCGTAAAAACGGGGTGTGCGCCGCATCCCATTCCTGCCAAGCATTTTGCGACGTGGACGACAGGACGTCCATGCTGAGAGGAAAAACGTTGGTGCGCGGCGCCGAGGCGAGAGCGACATGTCACCCCTTCGCGCGGGGTGTGCGCCGCGTCCCATTCCTGCCACGCATTTTGCGACGTGACGACAGCACGACCATGTTGACAAGAAAAACAAAAACTGTGTATTGTCTTTTGCAGATTAGAATGGGACGGATTGGATGGGCGGGCGCGGGGTGTGCGCCGCGTCCCATTCCTGCCATGCATTTTGCGACGTGGACGACAGGACGTCCATGCGACGGTGCCAATGACGGCGACGACTCTAGAAGGATTTGAGCATGCGCTCGCGGCGACGCGCGCGCATGTCGCCCGCGTGGTATTTTTTGCACAGGATTCGCGGCCTGGGTGCATGACAGAGCATCGCGAGTGCACCGCGCGATGACGTGAAATCGCTGGATTTGACCGAATTCTTAAGATTCCTATGGTTTTCCTATGATTTCAGCAAGAGAGCCCGGGCAGGAAATTTGTAGAATTGTTTGTGAAAAAGCATTGGGTTTTTGATGTTTTTATGTTGAAATGCTTGCAAACACACGGTGTTCGGTAGGATTCTGACATGAACGCGCGCGTGTGCTCTTTGTGGTATTTTTTGCAATGGATTATCGCCGTGGACGACAGGACGTCCATGTCGAGAGGAAAAAATAAGAAAAATGTTGATTTTGTATTGTTTTTTACAGGTTAGGATGGGACCACCCGGATGGGGCCCCTATCTGCCGGCCTGAGGGGGGAGTAGGAGTATATTCTAATAAGGAATAAGGATAGGAGTAGGAGTAGGAGTAGGAGTCAAGCTAGCCAGCTCGAGCGAGTCAAGCATGGCATGCCCAGTCCCACCCGCCCTCCCACAACATAAGAAGCAAAGCTGGCACAACTGGGGGCCGAAGTCACACCGGCCAGCCGGTTTGGTACAGCTGATGCGGCCGCGATGGCGGTTGCCGACGGGAACTGGCGAGCGCGTGTTGAATGCCGCGCACGCATTGCCAGACGACCTGTGTATTGTCTTTTGCAGATTAGAATGGGACGGATTGGATGGGCGGGCGCGGGGTGTGCGCCGCGTCCCGTTCCTGCCATGCATTTTGCGACGTGGACGACAGGACGTCCATGCGACGGTGCCAATGACGGCGACGACTCTAGAAGGATTTGAGCATGCGCTCGCGGCGACGCGCGCGCATGTCGCCCGCGTAGTATTTTTTGCACAGGATTCGCGGCCTGGGTGCATGACAGAGCATCGCGAGTGCACCGCGCGATGACGTGAAATCGCTGGATTTGACAGAATTCTTAAGATTCCTATGGTTTTCCTATGATTTCAGCAAGAGAGCCCGGGCAGGAAATTTGTAGAATTTTTTGTGAAAAAGCATTGGGTTTTTGATGTTTTTATGTTGAAATGCTTGCAAACACACGGTGTTCGGTAGGATTCTGACATGAACGCGCGCGTGTGCTCTTTGTGGTATTTTTTTGCAATGGATTATCGCCGTGGACGACAGGACGTCCATGTCGAGAGGAAAAAATAAGAAAAATGTTGATTTTGTATTGTTTTTTTACAGGTTAGAATGGGACCACCCGGATGCGGCCCCTAATGGCCGGCCTGAGGGGGGAGTAGGAGTATATTCTAATAAGGAATAAGGATCGGAGTCAAGCTAGCCAGCTCGAGCGAGTCAAGCATGGCATGCCCAGTCCCACCCGCCCTCCCACAACATAAGAAGCAAAGCTGGCACAACTGGGGGCCGAAGTCACACCGGCCAGCCGGTTTGGTACAGCTGATGCGGCCGCGATGGCGGTTGCCGACGGGAACTGGCGAGCGCGTGTTGAATGCCGCGCGCGCATTGCCAGACGAGTCGAGAATGGCCCGGTACACCGCAGGAAGCCAGAAGGCCCCAACTTGTACTCTTTTTTTATAAAGGGGGGGTTTGGATGGGCGGGCGCGGGGTGCGCGCCGCATCCCATTCCTGCCAAGCATTTTGCGACGTGGACGACAGGACGTCCATGCTGAGAGGGAAAACGTTGGTGCGCGGCGCCGAGGCGAGAGCGACATGTCACCCCTTCGCGCGGGGTGTGCGCCGCGTCCCATTCCTGCCACGCATTTTGCGACGTGACGACAGCACGACCATGTTGACAAGAAAAACAAAAACTGTGTATTGTCTTTTGCAGATTAGAATGGGACGGATTGGATGGGCGGGCGCGGGGTGTGCGCCGCGTCCCATTCCTGCCATGCATTTTGCGACGTGGACGACAGGACGTCCATGCGACGGTGCCAATGACGGCGACGACTCTAGAAGGATTTGAGCATGCGCTCGCGGCGACGCGCGCGCATGTCGCCCGCGTGGTATTTTTTTGCACAGGATTCGCGGCCTGGGTGCATGACAGAGCATCGCGAGTGCACCGCGCGATGACGTGAAATCGCTGGATTTGACAGAATTCTTAAGATTCCTATGGTTTTCCTATGATTTCAGCAAGAGAGCCCGGGCGGGAAATTTGTACAATTTTTGTGAAAAAAGCATTGGGTTTTTGATGTTTTTATGTTGAAATGCTTGCAAACACACGGTGTTCGGTAGGATTCTGACATGAACGCGCGCGTGTGCTCTTTGTTGTATTTTTTGCAATGGATTATCGCCGTGGACGACAGGACGTCCATGTCGAAAGAGAGAAAAATAAGAAAAATGTTGATCTTTAGGCTTGCGCACACCGCCGACCCCTGTTTTTTTTGGAGGCAATCTTGGACGTCTTGGGGGCGTCATGGCCCGACTTTATCCCCCGCATTCCTATCGTCGTCGTCTTTGCTCCTCCTCCCAGTAGTCGGCCCATCCCGCCACCGTGCCTGAGTTGTGGTTCAGAGGCCTCTCAGATTCAGGAGAAAGTCCAGATTCGGTGCGCGAAGTGCAAGAATTTCTTGAAGACGGAGGCGGAAGTGGCGGCGAACCAGTAAGACTCGAACTATGCGGGGGAGAGGCTTTGCAGGGCGTGCGCCCGCAACGAGAAGGGTGGGCGGAACGAGAAGGCGGATGCAGAGAATCGCAAGCGGAAAGCAGAGGCGGACGCGAAGCCGCTGACGTGCGCGGCGTGCAAAGGCGCGTTCTCGGACACGAAACATTTGAAGCAGAAGCAAGTGGAACATCATCGAGCGGCGAAAGGAGCTAAACTGGTGTGCAGAAGCTGCGAGGAACTCGGGTTCACAACGCGCAGTTGCCAGGCTTATCAGTGCAGCGGCGCGTGCAAGAGAGGACTACCAAAGTCGGCGTTCCCCGACCCTCACAATGTCCCGCGCGACGCAAAGAAGGGCACCCTAAAGTGCAAAACGCGCAAATGATGCCCAATCGGTTGCGCGTATTGGGCAGAAAGGGAGGACGGGGAGAGGAGGATGGGGGGTGGGGCGGGAAATGGGGGGGAGAAGCATCGGTGAGGATGAGCTGAAGCGGGGCAGGAAGAGGAGGAGGGGAACGAGGAGGAAGTGTAGGAGGAGGAGGAGGAGGGAGAGGAGGAGGACGGGGACACTGAGATGAGGCTCCGGGTTATGGGGCTGGGCGCGACTCGAAAAACCAGTGTGTTCAGGGATGTCCGTTGGGATCTTGCGGGGGGGCTTCTTGCGGGCCTCTTGGAGCAGTTTCGAAGGCTCTTGGGGGCCGTTTTGGGACCTCTTTGTGGCTTCTTGGGCGCCTCTTGGAACGTCTTGGGGGCCTCTTGGGGGGTTCTTGGGGCCTCTTTGGGGCCTCTGGGGGCCTCCTGGGGGCCTCTTGGGACGTAAGGCTGGGTTTTCCGGTGCGTGGTCTCTCTCTGGAGCCCCTCTTGGGCCCGTCTCCGGGAGGTTCTTGGGCCGTCTTGGGCGGCTCTTGGGCCGTCTGGGGGCTCTCTTGGGCCGCCTTGGGCGGCTCTTGGGCCGTCTGGGGGCTCTCTTGGGCCGTCTTGGGGGCGTCGAGGAGGCCTCTTGTGCCGTCTTGGAGCAGTCTTGGGAGCTTCTTGGGCTGTCTTGGAGCGTCGGAAGGCCGAAAAGGCGAAAATGACGAACACATCGAAAAAACCAATGAAAATCAACGATTTTGGCCTCTTGGGGCGCTCCTCGGGGGCCTCTTGGAGGTCTTTTGGGGCGTCTTGGAGGTCTCTTCGGGCGTCTTGGGGCCCTCGTGGGGCGTCTTGGAAGCCTCTTGGGGCCTCTTGGGCGCTTCTTAGGGCGTCTAGGCGGTCTCTTGGGGCGTCTGGGGGCCTCTTGGAACGTCTGGGAGGCCTCTTGGGGCCTTTTTGGCCCGTATTTGGGCCTTTTTGGGCCCGGAAGAGCGTCGTGAGTCGCTCGTGGTCGGCCCCCCCCCCCCCCCTCCAAATCGACCGGACCGGGTTCCCCGGGGAGGGGTTTGGGGAGGGGGAAGCATCTCACACGCCGATGACCCAGGGGGTCGGCGGATTTTGTATTGTTTTTTACAAGTTAGGATGGGACCACCCGGATGCGGCCCCTATCTGCGGGCCTGAGGGGGGAGTAGGAGTATATTCGAATAAGGAATAAGGATAGGAGTCAAGCTAGCCAGCTCGAGCGAGTCAAGCATGGCATGCCCAGTCCCACCCGCCCTCCCACAACATAAGAAGCAAAGCTGGCACAACTGGGGGCCGAAGTCACACCGGCCAGCCGGTTTGGTACAGCTGATGCGGCCGCGATGGCGGTTGCCGACGGGAACTGGCGAGCGCGTGTTGAATGCCGCGCACGCATTGCCAGACGAGTCGAGAATGGCCCGGTACACCGCAGGAAGCCAGAAGGCCCCAACTTGTATTGTTTTTTTTTATAACGGGGGGGTTTGGATGGGCGGGCGCGGGGTGTGCGCCGCATCCCATTCCTGCCAAGCATTTTGCGACGTGGACGACAGGACGTCCATGCTGAGAGGAAAAACGTTGGTGCGCGGCGCCGAGGCGAGAGCGACATGTCACCCCTTCGCGCGGGGTGTGCGCCGCGTCCCATTCCTGCCACGCATTTTGCGACGTGACGACAGCACGACCATGTTGACAAGAAAAAACAAAAACTGTGTATTGTCTTTTGCAGATTAGAATGGGACGGATTGGATGGGCGGGCGCGGGGTGTGCGCCGCGTCCCATTCCTGCCATGCATTTTGCGACGTGGACGACAGGACGTCCATGCGACGGTGCCAATGACGGCGACGACTCTAGAAGGATTTGAGCATGCGCTCGCGGCGACGCGCGCGCATGTCGCCCGCGTGGTATTTTTTGCACAGGATTCGCGGCCTGGGTGCATGACAGAGCATCGCGAGTGCACCGCGCGATGACGTGAAATCGCTGGATTTGACAGAATTCTTAAGATTCCTATGGTTCTCCTATGATTTCAGCAAGAGAGCCCGGGCGGGAAATTTGTAGTTTTTTGTGAAAAAGCATTGGGTTTTTGATGTTTTTATGTTGAAATGCTTGCAAACACACGGTGTTCGGTAGGATTCTGACATGAACGCGCGCGTGTGCTCTTTGTGGTATTTTCTGCAATGGATTATCGCCGTGGACGACAGGACGTCCATGTCGAGAGGAAAAAATAAGAAACATGTTGATTTTGTATTGTTTTTTACAGGTTAGGATGGGACCACCCGGATGCGGCCCCTATCTGCCGGCCTGAGGGGGTAGGAGTATATTCTAAATAAGGAATAGGAAGGAGTAGGAGTAGGAGCAAGCTAGCCAGCTCGAGCGAGTCAAGCATGGCATGCCCAGTCCCACCCGCCCTCCCACAACATAAGAAGCAAAGCTGGCACAACTGGGGGCCGAAGTCACACCGGCCAGCCGGTTTGGTACAGCTGATGCGGCCGCGATGGCGGTTGCCGACGGGAACTGGCGAGCGCGTGTTGAATGCCGCGCACGCATGCCAGATCGAACTGTGTATTGTCTTTGCAGATTAGATGGGGGGGATTTGGATGGGCGGGCGCGGTGGTGCGCCGCGTCCCGTTCCTGCCATGCATTTTGCGACGTGGACGACAGGACGTCCATGCGACGGTGCCAATGACGGCGACGACTCTAGAAGGATTTGAGCATGCGCTCGCGGCGACGCGCGCGCATGTCGCCCGCGTGGTATTTTTTGCACAAGATTCGCGGCCTGGGTGCATGACAGAGCATCGCGAGTGCACCGCGCGATGACGTGAAATCGCTGGATTTGACCGAATTCTTAAGATTCTATGGTTTTCCTATGATTTCAGCAAGAGAGCCCCCCGGGCAGGAAATGTGTAGAATTTGTGTGAAAAAGCATTGGGTTTTTGATGTTTTTATGTTGAAATGCTTGCAAACACACGGTGTTCGGTAGGATTCTGACATGAACGCGCGCGTGTGCTCTTTGTGGTATTTTTTGCAATGGATTATCGCCGTGGACGACAGGACGTCCATGTCGAGAGGAAAAAATAAGAAAAAGTTTGATTTTGTATTGTTTTTTACAGGTTAGGATGGGACCACCCGGATGCGCCCGCTATCTGCCGGCCTGAGGGGGGAGTAGGAGTATATTCTAATAAGGAATAATGATAGGAGTAGGAGTAGGAGTAGGAGTAGGAGTAGGAGTAGGAGTAGGAGTCAAGCTAGCCAGCTCGAGCGAGTCAAGCATGGCATGCCCAGTCCCACCCGCCCTCCCACAACATAAGAAGCAAAGCTGCACAACTGGGGGCCGAAGTCACACCGGCCAGCCGGTTTGGTACAGCTGATGCGGCCGCGATGGCGGTTGCCGACGGGAACTGGCGAGCGCGTGTTGAATGCCGCGCACGCATTGCCAGACGAGTCGAGAATGGCCCGGTACACCGCAGGAAGCCAGAGGTGGCCGGAGGAAGCCCGACGGTCTGACAGGACACCCCAAAGCATTTTTGTGAAAAAGCATTGGGTTTTTGATGTTTGTATGTTGAAATGCTTGCAAACACACGGTGTTCGGTAGGATTCTGACATGAACGCGCGAGTGTGCTCTTTGTGGTATTTTTTGCACAGGATTCGCGGCCTGGGTGCATGACAGAGCATCGCGAGTGCACCGCGCGATGACGTGAAATCGCTGGATTTGACCGAATTCTTAAGATTCCTATGGTTTTCCTATGATTTCAGCAAGAGAGCCCGGGCGGGAAATTTGGTACAATTTTTGTGAAAAAGCATTGGGTTTTTGATGTTTTTATGTTGAAATGCTTGCAAACACACGGTGTTCGGTAGGATTCTGACATGAACGCGCGCGTGTGCTCTTTGTGGTATTTTTTGCAATGGATTATCGCCGTGGACGACAGGACGTCCATGTCGAGAGGAAAAAATAAGAAAAATGTTGATTTTGTATTGTTTTTTACAGGTTAGGATGGGACCCCCCGGATGCGGCCCCTAATGGCCGGCCTGAGGGGGGAGTAGGAGTATATTCTAATAAGGAATAAGGATAGGAGTAGTAGTAGTAGTAGTAGTAGTAGTAGTAGTAGTAGTAGTAGTAGTAGTAGTAGTAGTAGTAGTAGTAGTAGTAGTAGTAGTAGTAGTAGTAGTAGTAGTAGTAGTAGTAGTAGTAGTAGTAGTAGTAGTAGTAGCAGCAGCAGCAGCAGCAGTAGTAGTAGTAGTAGTAGGAGTAGTAGTAGGGAGGGAAAGAGAGGGGGGAAGGAGAAGGAGGAAATGAGGGAAAGAAGGAGGACGAAGAGTGCCGTGGAATGGGGGGAAGGAGGGAGGCGATGGAGCGGGGAGGACTCTGGAGGAGCACCGAGGAGTGTAATGGAATGGGGAGGGACGGAGAGAGGAGAGAGGAGGGAGGAGGGTGGAAGAAAGAGGGAGAGCGAGGGAGGAATGATGAGGAGCCAGGAGGAGGAGTGCCATGGAATGGGGAGGCAGAGCGAGTAGTGCGATGGAGCGGGGAGGACTCCAGAGGAGTGGCGAGGAACGCCGAAAAGCAAGATGGAAAGAGTTTCGAGGAGTGGGGAGGGATGCCGAAGAGTGCGGTGAAGTGCGGAAAGGTTTAGAGGAGTGGGGAGGAGTGCGGAGAGGGGGGAGGAATGGAGTAAAGTACGGAGCAGTGCCAAAGAGTGCGATGGAATGCAGAGGAATTGGAGGCTCTGGAGGGCTCTTTGGAGGTTTCTGGAGGCCTCGGAGAGCCCAAGAGGCCTTTCGGCTGCTCCAAGAGGCTCTTCGGAGAGCCCAAGAGGCTCTTCCGCGGCTCCAAAAGGCACTTCGGCGGCCCCCGGAGGCTCTTCTGAGAGGCTCTTCAGTAAAGGGGGGGGAGGCTCTTTGGAGACTCCCTCCCTTTTCACCGTATCTGTTGATTAATACCCTCCAAAAGAACCTTGGCCATACTAACACCCACCGGGCCGCACTAACAACCAACGGGCCACAATAATACCTTATCTCCCTCCCCTACCCCCCCCCCGGAAAACCGAAGGGGGGCCACTACTTGTTCGAACTTCTCCCCCTCCTCCAAAAACCGTGGGGGTCACTACCGGTTCGAACCCCTCCCTCCCAGAAGTCCAGAGGGGGTTCACTACCGGTTCGAACCCTTCCCCGCCCCTCGAGAAAACCGGGGGGCCACTACCGCTTCGAACCCCTTTGCCCCCTCCGCTCGAGCCTCCCCCCCACGTTCACCACCAGCAAACGATTCCCCAGTCCCTACCACCGTCCACACCACATCCCCCATTGTTGTTCCCACCACGGTTCGTTCCACTCTCTCCACTTTCTCCACGGCCCCGACCATTGTCCCCATTGTCCCACTGTCGGCGCTGTCCCACTGTTCCCACTACTGTCCCATTGTCCCCACCACTGTCCCCACTGCACCTCTGTCCTATTATCCCACCGCCGTCCTCGCTATCGCCCTCATTACTGTCCCCACCACCATTGTACGCTCCAGTCCCAGTGTTTCCACCATATTCCCCACCACCACCGTTCCCACCACTGTCCCACTCCCACCCTTGTCCTTGATGTCCCCACCAGTGCCCCCACCAGAGTCTCGCTGTCCCCACTCTCCCCACCACATTATCCCACCACGGCCCCATTCTCTCCATTTTCCCCACGGTCCCCACCATTGTTTCACTGTCCCCGCTATACCCACTATTGTCCCATTGTCCCCGCCGTTGTCCCACTGTGCTGTCCCACCGTCACCATTGTCCCCATCATTATCCCATTGCCCCCGCAGTCCCCACCACTTTCCCCACGGTACTGCTGTCCCACCATTGTCTTTTCTTTTGCCTTCACCATTGATCCCACCATTACCGTCCCCACCACTGCCCCACTGTCCCCACCATTGTCGCGTTATCCTTTCACCATTGTCCCCACCACTACCGTTTCCACCATTGTCCGCACCATTGCCCCATTGTCCCCGCACCAACGTCCCCACCACCACCGTTCCCACCCCACTGTCCCAGCATCCCCACCATTGTCCAATTGTCCCGATTGGTTTCAAACCGGTAATGACCCCCTATCAGTTATCGAGTAAGTGAGGGGAAGCTTTTCATGATTGATTGGGGGGGGAAGAGAGGGGCTCGAACCGGTAGTGACCACCACCGAGGTTTTCGATAGAGGGGGGAGGGAGGGACGGGTCGGAAACCACCAGTGACCCTGCTTCGGTTTTCTAGCAGTAGCAGTAGAGCACGCTCTTTCAAGTATGAGAATGTTAGTTTTATTATCCCATCCTGGAGGCCCAGAAGCCGAATAATCGGAAAATCTAGGTTTCGAAATGTTAATACCGGATTTTCCTCTTAAATCCATCCGGCGGCCGACCGATCCGAAATTCTAGGTTGAATTGTTTGTCTTGCTTTGGAAAGATTTGCAGACATTAAACCGGAGATGCATTGCTCCTGAACTCCTTGAATTATTTTGTCGAGCTTCGGTCCAAAATCATATCGAAGGCAGTAATCGCTGCATTTCATTAGCTTTTTTCACCCTTTTACATTCAGTCCACGCGTTTGGTGCATATTATCATTCGGTCCACGCGTTTGGGATCAAAAATTTAGAATAGTATTAGTCCACGGACTCAAAATAAATGTGGATCGCAAGATCCAACACACATCAAACCGTGACGGAAAATATTGCCGACAAATAAACACAGAAACGAAAATTATCGGCAACAAAATGGGAATGCCAAACACGTGGAGCGAATGACAAAAAACACCACATGCGCGCAATGAGTGATAGAACGTTTTGTTCATCGCGCCAATCGTTTCGTCTTTATTTGCGTATGTATAATAATGGTCATTTCTTTTGTTCTTTTCCCCCTTCACCGTTTCACGCGTCCATCTACCAATGTATTCAATTCGTTTTGTCTTTCGCTCCTCGCGCCCCTTCTCCACAGAAAAGAAGAATAGGCAGCAGTCTCAATGAGCAAAGGAAATACATTCACTCAACGAAACATAGAAAATAGAGACATAAAACAAACAAATAACATAACACATGGATTTGCCATGGCTCACGTCAATCGTGAATTGAGGCACGATCAACGAATACATATGTTCAATTAAACTACTTCGCTCTTACGTCCTCCTTGATCAAATCCCACCAGCCTTCTGGGCGTCGGTGGTTTAGAGCGTTTCCTCTTCCACCTCTCCCTCTTCTCCTTCGGGGATGGGTTTACCTCTCACCCTGCCCCCCCCACTGACCTGGACAGGAGGGGCGGGGAGCGGTCAGAGCGTCCAAAACGGCCTCGGCGAGGAAGCCAAAATCATTGATTTTTTTATGGTATGGGATCCATTTTGGCCTTCTGAGGGGGCAGCGCTAATTAAAGCTCCCCTCTTCTTTGATAGATTTTCTCGACGATGGCCGCAAGAGGCCCCCAGGATGCCCCAAGAGGCCGCAAGATGGCCTCAAGATGGCCCCAAGAGGTCCCCCAAGAGGCCCCCAGGAGGCCCCCAAGAGACCCCCAAGAGGCCCTAAGAGGCCCCAAGAGACACCCCAGAGGCACCGAAGGTGCTCCCAGAGGCCTCGGCGATAATGTCAAAGCATTGTTTGCACTAAAGTTTTGGCCACATGTTGGCCTCTCGGGAGGGGGCACTGATTAAGATGACTCCAAGAGCGCCTCGGAGAGCCCAAAATTACCTCCAAGATGGCTCAAGAAATCCCAAGATGTCTCATACTGGCTTCCCTGATCGAGGCAATCCCACCAGCCCTCTGGGCGTCGGTGGTTTAAGGCGTTTCCTCTTCCACCTCTCTCTCTTTCCCTTCGGGGATGGGTTTACCCCTCCCCCTACCCCCTCCCCGTGGACCTGGAGGGGCGGGGCCGCGAGCAGTCAGAGCGTCCAAAACGGCCTCGGCGAGGAAGCCAAAATCATTGACTTTACTGAGATTTTGGCCCCATTTTGGCTTCCTGAGGGGGCAAAGATTGCCCCAAGAAGCGCCCAGGAGGCCTCCAAAGGCCCCAAGATGGTCCCAAGAGGTTCCCAGGAGGCCCCAAAGAGGATCCCGAACGGCCCACAGAGGCCCCCCCGAGGCACCTAAGACGCCGAAAAACCTCTTAGGACAACCCTCTACTCGCCTGGGCGTCGTTTCTGGACGGGCTGGTGGGGATACGCGAAGCGTCTAGAATTTGGTGTTGCTCTTCTTGGTTCCGGTTCCATAGTGACACTACAATCTATCATATCAATTTAAAGAATCGCAGCTTTCATTCGCAATTATATTGATTTTCCAAGAATATCAAGACGAATTGCAATAGCAGTTCGAAGATTTCCATTAACAGAATTTCCTGCGTCGAGAAAATATCTAGGTGATTTCATCTGAATAGTCAAACCCAGCAATTTCTTTGTTGATTGTTTTCGTGTTTGTGATCTCTTTAAACATTTCATCCTCCAAATGCATGATTATTCATATTAAAAGATTCATGTATACCCAGATAAAGATCTGTTTAGATCGCCGAAACTACACGACTGTAATCGGCAAATTATATGTTCCATGTCACGCTAAAATAAATACATTTGTTATACGTTCCTAATGTTGCCGCGGTAGTATTTAAGATATCAATTATTTGCTCATATGTTTTGTGTTTCGTCTAATTTCAGAATGTTATTTTTTCCGCGCTTCAAGATTGAATCGGCATATGATATAATTTTTTGGTGCGTTTGGGCGTCAAGCAAAATACGGAACCCAAAGTACCGCAACATAACATGAATAAAAGAAATACAGAGAATATGGGCGACTACAAAAATTATTATGAACCAAGTTGAAGTTTTGGTGCCCAAACTCGCCCAAAATGGTGCACGATGGCTCCTAACAGGAAGATACCAAATGCAAGTTTGCATAAGAGACTTCTGACACTGCCCAAGACAGCCCCAGAGGGCTCCAACAGACCCCCAAGACGTCCACGAGAACAGAAGTCAAAATCAATGTTTTCCTCCGGGAAAAAATGATGTTCTTTTCAAGCCTTCTGACGCCTGGCTCACGACGGGCCAAGGAAACCAAAAGATCGCACCCAAAACGCTGTAAAACCTCAAAGATGGCTCAACGACGGCACTAAGAGGCACCAAACCGGCGCCAAAAGAACGCCAAAACAACTCCAAAGGCCTCAAGACGCCCAAGATGGACTCCAAGACGGTCAAGTTGGCCCCTAAGACAGTCAAATTGATCTTCAATCTAGCCAAGATGGCCGCCAAGTGAGCCAACATAAGATGGGCCCGAAAACATCCAATGTTGTTCCAGAGCTAAAAGGTAGTCCAAGAAGGCCTGAGGGAGCTAATATCTGTATTTTTTTCCGAACATGTTTGATTTTCTTTTGTTTTCTCTTAAATTTTAGCGCTCCGATCGCCTAAGACGGCCTAAAAAATCCCCAAACTACAATGAAACGCGCAATCGAATCGACCGATGAAGACCCCACGGAACCGGAACTCATCAGAAACCCGACGTGGGCCGAAACCAAACCGAGGCGGAAACAGTGGAACGAAACGGGGAACCGGTCGTGGAGGTGGACCCTGGGGAACTGCCCGATGCGAGCGCCCACTCGCGTTTGGTCCATCCCACCTGCCCCCAACTCCTCCCTTGCCTCTCGAATTCCCCCATCCTGTTTTGCTGCTTGTCCAGGGCCGAACTGAGGGCGGAAGGGCGGCGGAAAAGCTCGAATCGAATTGTTGGACGGTTCGAAAATGCGATTTGGGCCCCCAAGTGGTTTTCGGAGAATCCAAACTTGTTCTGGAATGGCAGGGCGGCGGAAAAGCTCAAATTGCATGTTTGGACGATTCGAAATTGGGCCTCCAAATGATTTCCGCGGCCTGCAGGGCTGCATTGGGGACGGACGGGCGGCGGAAAAACTCAAATTGCATTTTTGAACGGTTGGAGAATGCGCTTTGGGCTTCCACGGGTCCTCGGGGCTCCAAGGCCAAACTGGTGGCTGCGACCAGGGCTGGGCCCCCACCATCCTGCGCGCTCCCGGTGAGGGCGCGAGTAGCACCCTTGCCTTCCCAATTGTCTTTTGGGAAGACCCATGCCAAGATTGAGCGGTCCGTGCCGTCCCAGACCGTAATCCAAGCGTTTTCTATCCTGGCGCTGAGGAATCGCCCGCTGTCGCCAGAGCCTCTTGGTCCAGGGGGCACGACGCTGTCGACTGGTCCGTCGAGGGCACCATGCATAACGTCTGCGCCCAATGGCTTCCCTGGCTCGTCGGGTAGCTGGGCCCAGTGGCTCCCCTGGCCCCAAGGCTCCTCCTGACTCCTGATTGAACTGAACCTCCAAACGCCTTCATATGATCATGTAGACGCACACGCGCACACGTCATCTGCAAAAACCGAGAACCGAAATGGAACCGGCTGAAACGGAACCGCCCTCTGAACGGGAACCGCCTCGAATAACTCCGAAACCAAAACCGTACTGAACCAAACTAATTTCCCCCCAACCGAAACGAACCGAACGGAACCGGGGACACGCTGAAACTAGTCCGAGAAAGGCCTCCCAAATGGCTCCATAACAAAACAAAAGGCCCCCAAGAGGGCCCCAAGAAGACTCCAAAACGGCCCAATAAGCCCCCAAGATGCCCAAGATGACCTCCAAGACGGCCAAGATGGCCTCCAAGATGCCACCAAGACGGCCAAAAAGCCCTCAAAGACAACGAAAATTGCCCCAAGAGGCACCCAAAACGACCCCAAATGGCCGGAAGATGGCCCCAGACTGCCCAAAAAGCCCGCCAAAGGCCTCCAACACGGCCCCAAACCCCTCCAAAACGTTTTCCAGGAGGCCCCAAACCTCGGAAACCACCTGGTCTGATAGCTCGCCCGACTCCGTATTCCCCGAAAGCTTTCGAAACCCACTCGGGGAACACGTGGCCCGATAGCTTGGCCAAGCTCAAACCTAATTTTCGGCCACGCAGTCGCTTCCAGAAAGGCAGGGAGCGGCTATGATTCGCCGTAGGCGTCTTCGATCTAAATACAAGCATAAGTCACGCAACACTCAAAAGCAACAACAGCGGCTCTCCCTCAAAAAGTCGGCGGTGCGGCATAATCCAAATAATCACCCTTCGTCCATCAAAGGAACAACGCAGCGCAATCCGAGGAAATACGCTGGACAAAAATGCGGCCTTGCATAATCTACGTGATCACTGGTTGGAATCATAAAGAAATTCATGAACCATTGCGGGAAATGTTTATTGTAACGGTTTGCAAATAAGGGGACACGTCAAAGCCGAGCAACTACAGGCCCATCTGTTTACTGGCAATTTGATACAACGTGCTTGCAAGAATTATTTTGCATCGCCTCAAAATCAGGGGCGTTCAGACACGACTCGGGGAATCCTAATACGATGTTTGACCTAAGAGGGGCACTTCCGACGCTTTGTTTCTGACGCGCCGCCTCATTGACGCAACACTTGACACATACGAGGTTCGATCGAATTGAGCTCGACGGGCTGCTGCACACACTACGTCATTTCCACATCCCGGAGGCTATGATTGCGCGGACATTTGTTGAAGAGAAGGGCATCACACATCTTCACAGCGTTCGCCAAATGCTGGCGTTACCATATATTTTCATACGGAAGCCGTTGCCAACGAGCTCAACGCCGAAACGTGCAACACGAGCTATCTCATCATGAAGGACATTTGTATACCGACGACACGATGGTTCTCGCGGACAAGCATGACGCATTACAACGACATCTGGATATCGTGGCGACCGCTGGGAAAAGACTTTGGTTGGAATTGAACGAAAGACAAACGATTTGAAAGAGGATTCGCTCAGACGCTGCTATATGAGCCTGGAGGTGAAGAGATCCGATGCAAACAAAGATCATGCAATCGGGCTTCTAAATTCCGATGGGAACCCACGCGCTGAACTTACAAAGCCGCTTGGGGAAACGAAGGGCACCTTCCAACAGCTGCGCACCCTGGAATCATGCAAATGTCAGCCCGTAGAAGAAAACACGAATGTTGGAAGCATGCGTATTTTCAGTGGCGGAGGACGATCTGGAACGTTTGCAGTATTAGTTGCGCTCCCCACACAAAGTAAACTGCAATTGATCAATACACACAGACATTATAGCTTCTAACCGTGTTCGCCTTTGCGCCTCCTGTTGGTCCTTTGAGCTGGTTTAGATACATTTCCTACCTAATTTGTCTCGTTCCCAAGGTCCCTCCCTCCCTCCCTCCCTCCCTCCGCCTTTTCCGGAACGCCGCGCAAATGTCCCTCGCACTTCGTTGGCACAAATAATACAACGACCTATCCGAGGCACTACGCAGCTGTTCATTTGCATACTCTTGCGCGCCACCGCACATGTACATTACGGGCTGCCGAATCATCTGCCGATGCGCCGCCTAGGCGCGGTCTTTTCCTGTTCTGTCCTGTCCGTCAGTGGATCGGCATCTGATCTGAATACAGCTGGGAAGGCGACGCCAGGTAACCCCATATGTTGGCAATTTAAGTCAGTATCGAGTCGAGGAATCGGATCGGATCGAAATGTGCTTCGAACCGGGCCGCATGACATTATCCACTTGGTATGTGCCCTGGGTCAGGCAACACTGATTTTAGCAAAAACGCGAAATGCTACAAACTATGTGATGGTTTCCATACCGACATTGGCGTGGAGAAGCTTGTACGTAAGCTGAAGCAGAATTATCAGGCCGTGCCCCGCACACGTGTGGTCGAGCTGTTGGATAACGATCAACCCACCAGAAGAGCGGGGAGTGCGAATCGTGGGAACGACGCTGGGGCGCGTCGTATATGCATGCAGTGGGGTTGTGTCGGCATGTTTGCGATAGTGGCGAAGCTTACTGGGCACACTGGGCAAGTGCCTTTTATGGAGCTCCTGGCCAAATCAATCTCCGCTTCATGGCCAACGTGCCCCCTGCGGACCTACGACTAACAGAAGCAATGCAACCAGACAAAGTGCACGTTGCACCAGAGTGCGTTGCAGCCGCAGGGTACAGCTGAGGCTAGCCCACGAGAAACCTTCCACGAAGACACCCAACCCTGAGACCCCAGGACGTCCATGGATTTTTGGCGTGGGAACGTCGCGCCTTCCATCGCGAAACCATCAACACCCAAGACACCCAGGGCACCCTGGAAGCAAGCAAGGTGTTTCTTGGCATGGATCTCCACTGTGCAGTCAAGTCGCATAACAAGGATGCGCTGTAAGGATACAAGGGCCTTGGAAGGCCATGTTGGCGTGTTCGAACGGGGTTTACCAGCGAAAGCGGCCAATGATGAGCCGAAGGGTCAAGGATGAAAGGGTAGCCTTGGAAAATCGCTCATCCTTACTATGCGACTTGACTGTGGATGGCAGGGGAACGGTACACTGGCCGAGGTTGCCAGGAACGACCGCTATCAAACGACATTGCGGTTAGAGTCCGACGCCAGCAGGACAACTTCGTAGGAGAATAGCTTCGCGCACCCAGCGCTGTCGGCTGCGCTGTCAGCGGTAGCAGCATGAGCGCAGGGGCAGGCGGTCCTACCAAAACGACCCTCCTCCTCCTCCTCCTCCTCCTCCTCCTCCTCCTCCTCCTCCTCATCCTCCTCCTCCTCCTCCTCCTCCTCCTCCTCCTCCTCCTCCTCCTCCTCCTCCTCGTCCTCCTCCTCCTCCTCGTCCTCCTCCCCCTCCTCCTCGTCCTCCTCCTCCTCTCCCCTCTCCGCCCCCCCCCACGATTCCGAAGAAGCGGTGCTCTTCGAGACCGGGCCACGGCCGTCTCGGCGACCGTTCCGCCACGCTAAGGGAGCGACTTCCGCCCTCGTCCTGGGCCTGCCAGGCCTCCCCCCCTCCATGCTCCTGCTGCTCCCCGCGGGACGCCCCCAAACCCTCCAATGCCAGAGCCAAAATCGGGGATGGACAGACCTCCCTTTAGTAAAACGTGGTTTTGTGAAAACGACCTGAGGCCCAAAGCTGGCGGGCGCAGGCCTGGAAAATGACGGCCGCGGCGCCCTCTCGGGAACCGAACACGGACAATTCACTAATCGACGTGTCACTGTTGGGGGTTCTGTCCACCCCCGACAAAAACGCGCCCCCTGAGATCCGACGCTGCGGAAGAGCACGTGGCGGAAATTCGCGATGTGGAGCCCTGTACGCCCCATCTTTCTGCTTCACGTTTCGAGCCAGATCGATCCGTGATGGTTCTGTCGGGAGCGGCCAAGAGGGGGGTGTCCAAGAGGGGGAGGTGCAAATCATGACCGGCGGCATGTGCGCGGCCCAGCGGGGGGGCCAGGGACGTAATGAAAGAAGAAGAAGAGGCGCCATGAAATCTGGGGAAATATCACAGCCCACTCCCAACCCCCCCTAGTCATCCCCCCCTCTTTTCCGCCCCCGATTCTGGGGCCCGAGCCTGGGCGAGAGCGCCCGGATCTCAATAAGGGCTCCCAACTTCGCGCTTCGCGCTGCGCGAAGCGCGAAGTGCGAATAACTTCGCCCTCTCGCGCCGCCTCCCAGGGGAGAGGAGGAGGACGAGGAGGAATCGGAGCCGAACCGCGAAGCGCGAAGCGCGAATAACTTCACGCCCTCGAGGGCGCCCTTGGGTCAGGGGCTCGCCTCGGCCACGCTCCACGTGCCGTCCGCCCGCAGGACGACCTCCTCGGCGGCCAGCTGCTGCGTCTCGCGGAGTATGCCAGGGGAGCGGGCGGGGCGCTCTGACTTCTGCTCGCCGAACGGCAGGCGTGGACTCACGCGCGAAGCACAAATGGAGTACCCATCGGTGAGAAGTAGGTAGAACCATGAAGCAGGACTGCGTCGGAAGTAGATTGGGTCTCCGCCCGCCTCCTGTAGAGGAGGGAGGAGGGAAACCCACTCGGCTCTTGAAATAGGAAGGCGGCTAAAGTAGACTGGGCACTGGGAGTCCCAAAATACTTACTTTCAACGACCGATGGGTAAGACTGTAGGCGCGCCACCCTTGCAGACGTGCTGCAGCGGATTTGTGCGTGGATTTCTGTCCATGCAAAACCCCGAAACGGCGAGTGAAAAACGGCATGAATTGCGCGTGGATTTGTTTTAGTCTTCATCCCTGGCCAACAAAAAAAAACGCACGAAGCTCACCTCGAAACCCGGAACGAACTTCTCCAGGACACTCCGGGCCCATCCTGTCGTTTCCCGAAAGAAATCCGCTCTGCGACGTGGGTGCCACGACACTGGGTGGGAGGCCAGGATTGGAGGCCTGGAACTTGGCACCAACACCAACACAGGGGGGGGGGTCAGCCTCCACCGGGGGAAGATGCTCCTAGACTTCGGTGCTGGTGGCAATGGTTCGGTCCCCTTGGAGGCCAGCACATTACCACCACCACCGAGATCGGGATCCTCCTTCCTCCTCCTCCTCCTCCTCCTCCTCCTCCTCCTCCTCCTCCTCCTCCTCCTCCTCCTCCTCCTCCTCCCCCTCCCCCTCCCCCTCCCCCTCCCCGATGGTGGTGCTGGTGTCAACCCCGAGGCTCGAGGCCTGCGACCGGAGGCCCGCCTGCGGCGAGGCCCGAGCCCGAGAGGGCGGGCCTGCCGCGGCGAGCAGAAGCCTGGCCCCGGCCCCCAAAAAGCCCGCCGGCCCGCCCGCCCGCGACCCGTCCCCCCGGGGGAGGGCGAGGGGAGGCGCAGCCCTCCAGCTGAGGCCGCTCACGGATCTTGTTTTCACGGGGTGGGGAGGAGGAGGAGGAGGAGGAGGAGGAGGAGGAGGAGGAGGAGGAGGAGGAGGAGGAGGAGGAGGAGGAGGAGGAGGAGGAGGAGGGGAGGGGGAGGGGGAGGAGGAGGGGGAGGAGGAGGGACCATCGCTCGGAGGGGAAGACAAGAAGGAGGGAGCAGTCTGTTACTCGGGGGGAAGGGGGCCCCCCGCTCGGAGGATGGGGAACATGGGCACACCGCGATCCCCATGGGGGGTCTTGTTTCTTCCAGTGCAATTCAAAGCAGTTCCGAGCCATGCAAACTACATTGTTTGGTACTCATTACTTGGCGTTGCTTGGAATCGTTGCTTTGCATTGCTTGGCGTCGGTCGCCATTACTTGGCACTATTTTGCACTGTTTGGCGCTGGCTGGCATTGTTTGGAGGCGTCGCTTGGCATTGCTGTGCATCGCTTGGCTTTGCTTGGCATTCATTAGCGCTGCTGGACAATGTTGGGCACTGCAAGGATCAGAGACCCCAGGAAACAAGACCGGGCAACCCAAAGAACACGACCGGGGACTCCGAGGAACGCATGGAGAAAGACCCTCTTTCTTCTACTGACCCGAAGCAATGCAAAACTGGGTCAATCGGGCTTCACAGGATCCTGCAAAATCCTGCAGAATCCTGCGCACCAGGCCCCGGTCAGTGCAGCCCTGGCTCTGCAGAATCCTGCAAGATCCGCGCTCTGGCGGACCCCCGTTTGCATTGACCCCCGCCTCAATGCTACCGAGACGTAAGGGCTCCCAACTTCGCGCTTCGCGCTGCGCGAAGCGCGAAGTGCGAATAACTTCGCCCTCTCGCGCCGCCTCCCAGGGGAGAAGAGGAGGACGAGGAGGAATCGGAGCCGAACCGCGAAGCGCGAAGCGCGAATAACTTCGCGCCCTCGAGGGCGCCCTTGGAGACGGGGGAACCGAGGAAGGACCGGGAAGCCCAGGGAGGTACGGGAGCAAAGGACCCAAGACACTGGAACTGGGCCACGCCGAGGGCCGCCTCGCTCAGGCGCCTGAACACCCGCTGAGTTCTGCACAACGGACCCCTCAGGCGAGCCTGGATTGGCGAACGTGCAGGAAACAGGATCGCCGCGACTCCCGCTTCGGCCAGATTGGGAGACTGTGGGACGGGGGGGGGGGCGGGCGCGGGCGGGCAGACGAGCCAGGCCTTCCGCTCCCCCCGATGTGCTCGACGTAGCTGTCGACCTCGAGGTCGCAGGGCCTCTCCTCTATCCATTTCCTTATACTAGGCGACGAGCCCAGGGGGGAAATGAGAAGGAGAAGGCCTTCTCAGAAGGCCGCGGGACTTCTTAGAAGTCCGGGGGGCTTCTGAGAGGTCTCCTTAGCCTATTTCGAATACAGACAGAACTTCTCAGAAGCCCTCTCAGAAGTCCGGAAACTTCTCAGAAGCCTCGGAAGTCCCGCCCCTTCTCATTTCCCCCCCGCGCCCGCCGCCGATATACGTGTGAGCCAGGGTGGGCCTCCAACAGTGTTCTTTTTTTGCAGTCTACGCGGCGCAATCTAGGTAGGGCAATCAATGTGGTGCAATCTAGGCCGTGCAGTCCATGTGGTGCAACAAGAATGCAAAGCAAAGCAGCGCAAAGCAAGCAATGCAAAACAAGACATTGCAAAACAACGCAAACCAGTACAAAATAACGCAACGCAATTCGAAGCACTACAAAGCAATTAATACCAATGCCAAACAATGCGAAACAATGAAAACCAAAACAAAACAATGCGAACCAATGAAACGTAACAAACATAAACAAAGCAGTGGAAAGCAGTGCAACTTAATTTAAAGTAGTGTCAAGCAACGCGAATCATACAATGCAAATTAATGCAATGCAGTGTACAATAGCGCCAAGCAATGCGAGGTGACGCAAAGCAATGCAGAGCAATGCGGAGCAACTCAGAACAATGCAAAGCAATGCGGAGACCAGGCGGCGGGCGGCGATGGTGCGACGATGGTAACCACAAGCGGCGGACCCGACGCGCAGGCCCAGACGACGGGCGGCCACGACGCGGCGACGGCGACCACATAGCCGCCAGAACGACGAGTAGGCCCATATCTTCAAAAACCGAATGAGATACCCTAAGTGCAACCACTGTTTGGGGAATACCTCCTCCCTGTCGCACCGCCAGACGTGTCAGCATGGCGGGATGGGCGTTTCGCCTGAGACTACATCACCATGTATGATCCTGAAGCTTGAAATTTGCAACAGGTTCACAGATGGATGGCGGGTCATTTCAAACTGTCTCTCGCAATAACGCCGAATAAGCAGCATTAGTTGCTATGCTATGCTATGCTATGCTATGCTATGCCATGCTATGCTGCGCTATGCTCTGCTATGCTATGATGCGTTATGTTATGCTATGCTATGCTATGCTAAGCTATGCTATGTCATGATGCGCTGTGCTATGCTAAGCTGTGCTATGCAATGCTATGCTAAGCTGCGCTATGCTATGCTATGCTAGGCTCTGCTATGCTATGCTATGCTGCGCTGTGCTATGCTGTGCTGTGCTGTGCTGCGCTGCGCTATGCTATGCTATGCTATGCTGCGCTATGCTATGCTATGCTGGGCTATGCTATGACATGCTGTGCTGCGCTATGCTGTGTTACGCTATACTATGCTCTGCTGTGCTCTGCTATGCTAAAGCTCAGCGAAGCTAAGATGAAGGTAAGCTAAACTAAAATAAACCTGAGCTAATATGAAGCCAAGCTAAGCTAAGATGAAATAAGCTAAGCTAAGATGAGATAAGCAACGCTAAGGTAAGGGGACGTAACTGGGGGAACCGCGGGGCGGATCCTGGGGGAACCGCCAAGGGCGATTTCCACTGCCTGGCCCTTTAAGCTCTAAAGTAAGAACCCTTCTAGGCAGAGTCTAGGTAGGGAATGAAGTGCTCAGCAACTTCAAGGATGAAAGGCAAATCCTCTACAAAATGTAGCTCTCGCCTTAGCGGCGCGCACATTTGTTTTCACCAGTGTAACATATTTGTCTGTTGGAGGTCCCAGGAACGGTCTTCTGGCACATTTCGGATTGTCTGGATGCAACGGTCACGTTAATTCGCGTTGTTCAAATCCGAGGGGTTGTGTTCTGGCGCGATTTAGGATTGCCAGGACGCACCAGTCACGTTGATCTGCGGCGTTAAAATGCCAGGGATTATGTATTGGCATGATTGAAGACTCTCAGACGGCTGTCTTCCGATGGGGCACTCCACGCAATGAACATACATCCTCTGGAGGGATATTGATTGCAACATCGTTTATGCGTCTTGGGTTGGCACTGGACCTCCTCCTTCTCCTCCTCCTCCTTCCTCCAGGCCTCGCCCTCCTACTCTTCATCCCTTCTCCTCCTCTTCCTTCCTCCTCATCGTTCTCCTCCAGGACCTCGCTTGCCTCCACTTGCCCCGCAGCCATTCGGCTCAAGCCGTTTTGGCTCAAGCCATTCGGCTGAGCAGCGCTTCTGTGAGGGTGCAGGGCCGCGGACCACCTCCGAAGGTGGGGGGCACTCAAGGCGCCGCGCCGTCGCTGCCCTCAGCCGCCCCGGCAGCGGCAGGCGCGATCGTGGGCCCCCAGGTGCTAGACTTCATGCTCGAGCAAACGTGCAGCTGTGTGGCTGCAGCGGCGCGCGGCGTCAGATAGCTCGCGCCCAATGAGCAGCAGCTCATGACGCCGATCACCGCCGTGGAGGCGGTCCTGGGCGCGGTCGGATCAACAGCCGGTGCCGCGGAATCCAACCGTGACGCGACGCAGACGATGGCGCCACACGAGAGCGAGGTGCTCGAAGTGCCGACCTGACCAGCAGGCTGGGAGCGCTCACAGAGATGAGGAACAAGAACGTCCACATTGACGCGGGGCTGGCGGGGTTGGCGGCCAGGTGGAGGAGGGTGTGGACAAGGCACCCCCCGCGATCTGGGACCGCGCAAATCATTTCCCCAAGATGGAGATCGCACGGAAGCAGGGGAAGCTCGACAAGCAGCTGGAGCAGCACGAGCACATGGAGGAGTTGCCGGAGCGGCGCCTCGCGCAGCCGGGGCCGGGGGACGACTAGGAGTGCAACCACCAGCTCCGGAAGAACTGGGATGGTTTCGAGACGTGGCAAGATCAGCTTCAGCAGCAGGCTCAGCGCTGGAGCAGCAGTCCCAGCAGCACGCCGGGGGCACGGTCCGTCGGCGGCGGGCCTTGTCGGACGGCTCAGACGCTGACGCTCGGGGACTGGGACGGGGACAGCGTGTCACGCCGAAGCGTGATGGGCCAGCACTGGCGGCTTTTTTTTTTTTGTTCCAACCCCTGAAAGCTTCATCACCACTGGAGAGAGAGAGGCGAACCAGAGGTGAGGGTTTGGTACAACTGAGGGGCGGCGAACCCCTCAGAGGACGCTCGTTTCGCCAGCACTGGCGGCGGTCCCTGACCGTCGGAAGGAGCAGGCGGGGAATCGCCGCCTGCGGCCATGGGCTCCCGGCGCGGAGGCCGAGGGCGCCCGGAGGAGCAGCAGCGCCGGGGCCGGCGGAGGCCAGGCGTGCAGCTCGGCGGGCACGCGCGGCAGCGGCCGGTCATCGCCCGGGCGTCCCATTCCCTGGGATTTTTTGCTTGTCACGTGCGTGTTTTTTCCCAGATGAACCAGGATGCTCCTCGTTGACCCTCGCCGAAAAAATGCACACGTCCGAGCGAAGCCACGGCAGATGCTCCTGCTTGAACGTCGTGTTGAGCATGCTGCGATGCCCCCCGTGGGTGGCTCAGTATCGGCAGCTCCCTGCACCGGCCGCTGCCAGTCCTCCCTCTCCCGAGTCCCCTCCATTGCCCCCGCTGCTGCCTGCTGCGCCTGCTGCTGCTGATCGACCTCCTCTCCCCAACCCCCTTCTCCTTCCCTGCCTCCTCCCCCGTCTCCTCCTCACCCCTCTCCTTTGCACTCCCCCGTTGCACAGGAGGGCGAGGGGGCGGGATAGAAAGGGACGGGGAGCAGAGGAGGGAAAGCGAGCAGGTAAGAGGGGGGGCGGGAAGACGAGGAAGAGGTCCAGCACAGGAGGATGCGCACCTGAAAGTGAGAGGGAGACTCCCCCCTTGTTTTATTTCTCCTTCTTTTCGTCTTCTTACTATTCTGATTATTATTACTACTCCTCTTCTTGTCCTCCAGATACGCGTCCTCTTCTTCTTCTTCTTCCTTCTCCTCCTCCTCCTCCTCCTCCTCCTCCTCCAGGCCGTGGGGCCTCACCCCGCCGCCGCACAGAGGGCACTCCCACCGCTTGTTGAAGGCCGACATGCCTGCGGGCTCTGCCGAAAACAAGCACACGCAGACATGCGCAGACAGTCACACACACAGACACAGACACAGACAGACGGGCAGACAGACTGACTGACTGAGACAGACTGACAGACTGACACAGACAGACAGACAGGCAGGCAGACAGGCAGACAGGAAGACAGGCAGCCAGGCAAACAGACAGACACACAGACACACACACACATACTGCTACACAGACACAGACACAGACACACACACACACAGACACACAACACGCACAACACACAACACACAACACACAACACACACCATACCCACCACACACACAACACACACAACACACACACGATAGCACACACACACATCACACGCCCCCCACACACACAGACACACAGACACACAGACACAGAGACACAGAGACACACCGACACAGACACACAGAGACAGACAAAGACGCACCCACAGACACAGACACACACACACACTGACACAGGCATTAGCACAGACACAGACACACACAACACACAGCATCGGGGCGGGGGGAGGTCCTCCTCCTCCTCCTCCTCCTCCTTCACGTCCTCTCACGATTGATGTTTCTCTTGCTCCTCCTTCTCATCATCTTCCTCCTCACTCCGATCACCGCTGTTCGTCCTCCTGCTCACCATCCGCTCCCTTCTCCTCCTCCTCACCATCATAATCGTCATCATCATCGTTATCATCGTCGTCGACGTCATGATCATCAACATCAGCGTCGTGATCATCACCTTCATCACTGCCCACCATCATCATCGTGACCATCAATACTATCATTCACTATCATCACCAACACCACCATCAGCATCAACATACTCATCATCATCGTCATCGACGTCATCATCGTCGTTGTCGTCGTCATCGTCACCATCGCCATCACAACCACCAACGTTTGCAACAGCATCAGCATCACCACCTACCGTCAACATCACCATCATCAGAATCATCACTTACCACCCCCGATCATCACACCCAACAACACCATCATCATCATCATCGTCATCATCATCAACATCATCATCGCCATCATCCCTGTTACCGTCATCACCATAGTCGTGATTAGCACCACCATCATCATCAATCACCACCACCAATCATCACCACCATCATCATCATGATCACCACGGCAACCATCACCATCATCATCATCATTATCGTCATCATTATCATCATCATCATCATTAGCATCACCATTACCACCACCCCACCATCACCGCCGTCATGACCATCATCACCATCACCATCACAATCACCATCATCGCCAACACCATCACCATCACCATTACCATCATAATCACCACCATCATCACCGTCATCACCAACAGCATCACCATAATCACTATCATCATCATCATCGTCGTCTCCACCATGATCATGATCATGATCATACTCATGCTCATCACCACCACCACCATCCTCCTCCTCCTCCTCCTCCTCATCATCATCATCATCATCATCATCATCATCATCATCATCGTCGTCGTCGTCGTTGTCGTCGTCGTCGTCAACGTCGCCATTGTCATAGCCATCGTCATCGCCATTGTCATAGTCATCATCGGTCATCGTCATCGTCATCGTCATCGTCATCGTCATCGTCATCGTCATCGTCATCCTCATCCTCATACTAATAATAATCATCATCAGCATCAGCATCAGCAACACCATCTTGATCACCATCTCTCCTCTCCATTCCCAATCGTCTCCTCACTCGACGCCGCCGCCACCTCCTCCTCCTCCTCCTCCTCCTCCTTCTGCTCCCAGCCCTGGTCCTGTTCCTGCTGCTGGCCCACCCTGGGCGCGCCTTGGTTGCTCCTGCAAAAGGCGCGCAGCCCGAAACACTGCAGGTGGCGGCATCGCGCGCCTCTTGGGCTGGGCGAACAAGCAAGAGCATCACGACAAGAAGTGTTCGACCGTGTTCTGCTCCTGGGGGGCCCTTGCCGCGCCTGGGACCATCAGAGGACGACTCAGGGCAAGAGGTCGGACCCGAAGAGTGGGTCCGCACCTCTGGGGGAGCCCTTTGTGAAACATCCGCCGACCCTGTCGGCGTGTGGAAGACGCTGTTCTGTTTGACTCGATGTCGTTGTCGTCGTTGTCGTCGTCGTCGTCGTCGTCGTCGTCGTCGTCGCGTTTGACGCTCCTTTCCCTAGGCCCGTCGCGGCTCCCCATTTTCACTGGGCTCTCCTCCTCAAGCGAGCCACCCACAGCGGAAACCAAACCGAGATTGAGCAACGTCGTAGTTGAGTCGACGGGAAGCCCCCTTCCTCTTGATCCCTCCCCCCCGGGAAAGGTGTCCTGGGGGGGTCCCGGGTCAGAATGCCATCCGCCCGGGGGAGCATGGGGCCCAATAAGGTCCCAAGACAGCCCAAGAGACCCCCAAGACGGTCCAAGAGGGCACCCGAATCTCCGAACAATCCGTCCAAGACGCCAAAGATGGCCTCCTGACAGCCCAAGCGGCTTCCAAGACGCTTGAAGAGGCCGTCAAGAGCACAACAAGAGGGGCCCCTAACAAGCAACATTCAACTATTTTTCTCAGGGTTTTTTGAAACATTCTGGCGTTCCCGCCCTTTCGGATTCCCGACGCCCCAAGACGGCCCAAAATGCCACCAAAATCGGCGCAAGAGGTTTTTCTTTGAGCTCAACGCCCGCACAGCCTTGGTGAAAAAAGCACCGCAATGGTGGCTGGGAAACCACTGCTGGAAGTGAGGGAGACCTCACTGACCGAAAGAATACCTCCAGCAGCCCTGTGGGCTAGGAGGCACTGGCCACACGACGGGCGACCGCCCCGTGGCCAGAGCAGGAGCCGCAAGAGGTTCCCAAGACGGCCCAAAGACGACCCAAGAGGGCCCCAAGAGGACCCTGGAAGCCTCCCAGACGGCCCAACGAGCCCCCCGAACGGCTCCAAGAGGGTGCCCACGCGAGAGCCCGAACACGACACACGTCGAGCGGCCCGAGAGGCTCGCGCTCTCGCGCGGGAGTTCCTCGCCATCTATTGAACCCCCGTGCCCTCGACACTCGGGAATCACGCTCTCGCTCTGGCCGTTCTCGCGATTTACCTGGGAATCGCGCCATCGCTCGAAACCTCCTCGCGATTCGCGCAAGACTCACGCTTCCGCAACCCGCCTGCACGAACTGGCCGCCTGCGCCCGCCTTACTCGACCCGCCCGTTAGGGTCTACCCGCCGGATCTGCCCAGCTGGTTCTGCCACGTGCTTTCTGCTCTAAGCTCCCCTCCTGCTAATCTCTCTCGTGCTGCATCCTTCTCTCTCCCCCTTCCATCCGTCCTCTCTTCCTATGTTTTAGGGGCTGCGCTAAACATACGTGGCAGATGTGTAAGGAAGATCTGTCCCCAAAAAGGTATGACCGAAAACGAAGAGGGCGGGTGCCCAAGGTTCGGGATACACGTGTTGAATGGCACGCGAGCAGATAGGAGCGAACAATCTTAAAATGGTTGTTGCTCTTGTCGTCGTCCTTGCCCGCGACCCGCCCGCGACCCATGCGCGACCCACACGCAACCTACCCCGCGACCCACCACGCGATCCAACCCGCGACTCACCCGCGATCCCCCCCCCCACCCCGCGACCCGTCCGCGACCCACCCACATTGCCTTGACGAGAATTCGGCGCCTGCGGCAAGCTCGTTGTGTACCAAGTGGGGAGTCGGCGGAGCCTCTCAGACTGCCGACGACTCCTGCGCCCCCTCACGAAACTTAAAAGAGGTTACAGAATCGGTACCGTCTCCTACTCTTACTTTCGCCCGACCCCGGGCCTCTCACGGGCTCCCTGACGCGCTCCAGCGTGATGGGGCACCGCAGCTTCAGACGGTCCGAGCCCAGGCACTCGACGCCGTCCTGAGAGGAACGAAAAGCCACACACAAAGCAACACGAATGTCAGCCAGCGTAGAACCCAATCAGTAGGTATTGCACTGTGGATGTGTGAGCTACTCCTGTGGTGCAGCATGCGCGGTGCAAGCTCGCGGCGGCAACGGGTGGCAGCGTGGCGAAACCTCGCCAGACCCACCAAGCGCACGAGGCGGCAACGAGCAGCGAGGCGGCAACGAGGCGGCAACGGGCGGCAACGTGGCGAGACCTCGCCTGACCCCCACCCAGCGCACGAGGTGGCAACGAGGCAGCAGTGGGCGGCAATGGGGCGAAACCTCGCCAGACCCGCACAGCGCACGCTGCGGCAGCCAGGAGGCACCGTGGCGAAACCCCGCCAAAACCTCTCCGCGCACGAGGCGGCAACGAGGCGGCAACGTGGCGAGACCCCGCCAGACCCCACCGGCACACGCGGCGGCAACGAGTCGGCAACGGGCGGCAACGTGACGAGGCCTCGCTAGCTAGACCCACCCAACGCACGAGCCGGCAACGAGGTGGGTCCACGGGCGGCAGCGGAGCACAAATGTGGCGGCACCTCGCCGGACCGGGCGGCAACGGGGCGGAACAACGAGGAGCCAACGTGGCGGAGCCTCGCCAGACCAACCTGCCGCACGAGGCGGCAACGAGGCAGCAACGGGACGTGGAGAATCCACGCTGGACCTGACCCAAGTCCTCGGGGGGATCAGAAACACCGAGTGCAAGCACTTCTTCGGGAACTTTGGAGCTCCGCGCGGATCTCCCGGATCGCCGCTGGCGCCCCCTTGGAGCGCACCAGGGGGTCCAACGCCCATCCAAGAGATCCGCGCGGAATTCTCCAGAAGTGTACGCTCATTCCATCTCTTCTCCGTCGATCGGCGGAGAGCCCCAGGGGCTCCGAAATCGAGCGAGACGCTGGGGGCAGCTTGGCCCAGGGATACCTTCAGCAACCCCCTCGAGTCCTCTGCGCCAGCGCCGCCGGCCCGCAGCGCGAGGAGGTGGGCGCGGCACGAGGCCTGCGGCCGCCTGGCGGCCACCACCTGGCAGCACAGCTGGCGGACGCTGCGCGGCGCCACGCGCACGAGGGCGAGGGCGAAGCCGCCGAGGAGCCCGTCGTCCTCGAGGCGGAACTCCAGCGTGTTCTGGCCGGGCCTCAGGCCCGCGGTCACGTTCTGCGGCAGGTCCCGGCGCCGGCGCTCGGGCCCGGGCGGGCGTATGTGGAAGAGCGCGCGCCCGTTGGCCTCGGCCGTGACCTCCCTCGGCCAGACCTGTGGGGCCGAGCCTGCGCCGCGCACGGCCACGCGCTCTGGCCGGGTCCGTCCCTGGGGTGGACCTCCCTGGCCTTGCGACGCGGGGCAGCCGTGCGCAGGCGGAGGGGCCAGGGGCCAGGGCCGGTGGCTGCGCTCGGAGGACAGCAGCGGGCACAACTTATAAGCTTTACACGGTCTGCCAGGGTCTGCCTGGATTTCTGGGATATGAGCTGGACCCCCCTCCCCGGCGCGCGGAGTGCGCCAAGGGGGCCCAACGCAAAACCCCAAAAAGTCCGCGAGGGCCGTCAGCCATCAACCCGTACGAGAGGGACGCACGATGAGGATGCCAGGGCCCGGAAGGGCCATGCCAACACTCTGCGGGTGGGGCGCGGCCAGCGAAAGCGGCCAAGGACGGACCGAGGCGGCAAAGATGCAAGGGCACCCTTGGGAAATCGAGCAGGGGCCGACCGTCCCAGCATTCCTATAGCCCTACCAGAAACTTTCCTTAGAACCAGAACAAGTTCTAATAACAAAAACAATGTTCTCATAACATAAACCCGATGTGATAAAGCAAGACAGACTCCGCCAGAAATGTTCTGAGAACATGTCGTGGAAACCGCAAAAGGTTCTTAGAACATTGTTTGGTAGGGCTACAGGCGAGCCAGGACGCTTCGCCACTGCTTGATGTATGCCATTGTTTGCTCTTCGATGTGCAGGGTTGCTCCGAGCTGCTCGAAAAGCGCCGGGAGGGCGCCCCTCCCCCCGCCGGCAGCCTCAGACGGACCCCCGCCGCGGACAACCACCGCGCGCGACAGGCGTTCCAGCACCGAAGGGGCCCAGGGGCACGCAAAAAACAGACGCAGATCCGAAGCTCCGCCACCTTTTCTGGACTTCCGTTTTCCCCCCATGTCTCCCATATTTTAAGGGCTCCCAGCTTCGCGCTTCGCGCTGCGCGAAGCGCGAAGTGCGAATAACTTCGCCCTCTCGCGCCGCCTCCCAGGGGAGAAGAGGAGGACGAGGAGGAATCGGAGCCGAACCGCGAAGCGCGAAGCGCGAATAACTTCGCGCCCTCGAGGGCGCCCTTGTTCTCCTGGGAATCGGCGATTCTTAGTGCTTGTGCTTCTGTCCCTCCGGAAAGACACGGCGCGGCGCGCCGACGGTGCGAAGTTGATCCCCGTCGGGGGGAGGGGGAGAGCCCGCGCTCCCTGTTTGGGCGGCGAGCCGGGGGGGAAATCCAAGCTGAGTGCGCGCTCGCGCCGTATCTTTCGTCAGAGCCCTCCCTCCCAACCCTTACCATGGCGCAGATCTCCTCTTTGTGCGCACAGGCTTGGCTGATGCCGAGCAAGGCCATGATCCCGAGAGGGTTTGCGATGCATGGTGAAGCACGGCGTGGCATGGCGTAGAAGAGCGCGGCAGAGCAGAGCATGTCATAGCATGGCTTGGCATTGCGTAATGTATCATTGCATCACAAAGCGTAACATCGCAACACATGATGGCCCGACGACTTCCAGAAACTCCAGGGAACGCACAGAAATTGCCGACGGCGACAACGACGCAAACGATGACGGCGGCGATAGCGGGGGAATGCGCGGCGGGCGAGGACGGATGTCAGGGAATAGTGCGGCGGGCTGCCAGGCTCGATGGTCTGGCTTCCTTGAACAATCGGCTCACGCTGGACCCCTGAACCCCTCAAAGGGTCAAGTCGGATCGGTGCTTTCCAGCCGGATCGTTCTTTAAAGAAGGGGGGTTCTACGGCCCAAACGATCAACGAAGCGACACCGAATGTGTAATCACTTCCCATGGTTTTCTCGGAGGGCAATTTTCTAGATTTGAGGGCTTAGTTGGAAGGACCGAAAATCATGCCGTGACATGGCGCTGGAAATATCAATGATGCCAGTGCTGCAGCGGGAACACGATTCGGAACGAGCAGTAGCCCGAAAATGAGGCCAGCGCTTCAGCGAGAGCAGCATTTTGACAAACAATCCAAGCGAAAACCGAACTCCGGGGAATCCTGTGTAAAAAACTATAGTACGCGGAGGGGTGCTGGACTTTCCCGGACGTCACCAGGGGAGAAGAGTAGTATTCATATTGAGTAATTGTAGAAGGAGAAGGCCGTCTCGGAAGGCGGCGGGGCTTCTCAGAAACCATCTGGTCCTCTGAGAGGTTTTCCGTGCCTTCAGGGACGGCTTTGGAGTCTTCTCAGAAGGCTGGGGGACTTCCGAACCTTCAGGAATGCCCGCCCCTTCTCACTTCTCCCCCGGGCTCTCCACCGACTGCCTGAGGTCGCAAGAGGTCTTCCTGGCCACAGGGCCCCCCCAGCTTTTCGCACCCTTCTGGGGCTCCCCACGCCCTCTGGGCCTCGCGTGAGGGGCAACGATGGGGGGGGAACTGGCATAGGAGGGGGGGAACATCGGCCTGGAGTAGGCGATGTGCGATCAATGGATCAGCGATAGGTCCCCGATTGCCATCCGCACGTTCCTGGGCGAGGTGGGACCATCAGACCCTTATCGGCTATCGACGATCAATGGGCGATTGGGGGTCGATGCATCCCCCCCTGAACCTGTCTCCACCTGTCAATGCCCCTGATCGTGAGTGGCCATCTGGGCCTCCCTGAGAAAGCAGGGGCCACCCTGGGCCAAGGCCGGCCCTGGCAACACGAAGCTCTACCGAGCGCGGAGTGGGCTGCCGGTCTCCGAGGACCTGGTGCAGCGACGCGCTGTCCACCAGGAGCATCCGCGCCTCTCGGAGTGGCAGTGGGTACGGAAGGAAACGGTACGAGATGCCCAGCAGCAAATCTCGCCCCCAAAATCCACCGCGGCCGCTGCTCTTGTGCGGGCGAGCTCGTTTCTCAAACGGGTGTCGCTCGCGGCGGCGCAGGCCGCGAACCCGGTTCACAGTGGACAGGAGCGAGCGGCTGCTGGTCTTGGGCGCCCGAGTTATCCCTGACCCGAGTTACCCTTGATGATTCGGGGCTCTGACGGTCGTCGTCCCCACTCTCTCCGTGCCCACTGCGGTCGTGTCGATCGGATGGCACACGCGGGAGCGACCTTGGGCAGGAAGGGCCCTTGGTGCGCGGCGCGAGGGGGGCGCGAGACGAGGGGGCAGGCGCGCAGCCGGGCCGATGCTGTCGCATCGCGGTCGGCGATCGGGTGAGGAGGGACGGACGAGGACGAGGACGGGAAGGGGGAGGAGGAGGAGGAGGTGGAGGAGGAGGAGGAGGAGGAGGGATGATGATGCTGATGCTGATGCTGATGCTGATGCTGATGCTGATGCTGATGATGATGATGATGATGATGATGATGATGATGATGATGATGATGATGATGAGGATGAGGATGAGGATGAGGATGCGGAGGAAGAGGAGGAGGAGGAGGAGGAGGACGGGTGGGCCCGCGCCAAGAGGTCGCTCTCCAGCGAAGGGCCGCCCGGCTCTCGGGTCCTGCCTCGGGTCTGCGGCGGCCGCTCGGGACGACCCGGGCACCCTGGCCGAGGCGCGGCTGCCGCGATGCATCCCGAGGCAGGAACGCCTCCAGGCACCGACGAGAATACCCGAGAACCTCAAGGATAGAAACCCGGTGGCTCTGCGCTGAACTGGTAGCCATGAGCCGGGAGCTTCTGCAATCAAGCCAGCCGAACGGGAACCCGGACCGACCTGGTCGGAACTGGACCAGCCAGTCCGAACCGACCTGGTGGGCCGAAACCAACCCGAACGGCCAAACCGGTGGGCCCTGGTGGGGTCCGAACCGATCTGGCCGAACCGCCCCGAACGACTGTACCGAAAAACCGAACGGGCCCGAACACGCCCGCCACCGAAACCGAACCAGCGCAACCGAACCGGCCCGCCTCCGAACTGGCCCGAACCGACGCGGACTGGACCCTTCCTGACGAAGGAGGGGCGCTCAGGCGAAGGCGCGCAGAGCGGACATAACTAAGGGCTCCCAACTTCGCGCTTCGCGCTGCGCGAAGCGCGAAGTGCGAATAACTTCGCCCTCTCGCGCCGCCTCCCAGGGGAGAAGAGGAGGACGAGAAGGAATCGGAGCCGAACCGCGAAGCGCGAATAACTTCGCGCCCTCGAGGGCGCCCTTGATAACGCACCCCCCTCATATCGCGCTGTTGTGGTCGCTGTTGTGAGCACTGCTTGAGCGCTTTTTGGCGCCACTTGGCGCTGTTGGGAGCTACTTGGCCATCTGCCGATATACGTTCGGTCCAAGACGAGGCAGGGCAACTCCTGGGATCGGCGGTGGACAAACCTCCCTTCAGTAAACCACCTTTTAATGAGAACGGCCTCGGACCGAAACCGACGGACCTGGACCCGCAAAAATGACGGCCGCGACGCCCTCTCGCGAACCGAAAACGGCCAATTCGCTCATCGACGTGTCAGGGCAGGAGGTCTGTCAACCTCCGATAGGAACAGAGCCGACGAGGACCTCGGACAAAACCCTGGGGAGGGAGGGGCACGCTGGCGAAGGGGCCGCTCTCCCCAGACGCGCGGTGTCCAGCTGTCGTCAGTACGGTCGGGTGCGTCCGAGAGAGGGGTGTCCGAGAGGGGGGCGCGCAGATCGTGGCCGTGGGCGTGTGCGCGGACGAGAGGGGGGCCAGGGGACGCACCGAAGCAGAAAGCACACAATAATGATACCAATGAGAGCGATGCCACTTCTAATATCGTATAAGAAGAATAGTAACACGCATACTAAGACTAATATCAACACTAATGCGAAAACTGTACTCAGTACTAATCGTACTATTTAACATACCAATAATACGAAGAATGCGAGGAATCCGAATATCAGTGTTAATAAAATAGTTTATAACCGTATAATGCGAATGACACTAATGACAAAAGAAAAGAAGACGGGGCCATGAAATCAGGAGAGATATCATGGCCCCCGCCATGATATCCACCCCCCCCTAATCATCACCCCCGCTTGGCCGCCCCCGATACGGAGTCCCTATGAAGTCCCGATGTGCTTTCCCTGGTGACGGCTTTTTCATCGCGAGTCGTTTTGTGACAATCCTGGGGCCCAGCGAGGGCCGCAAGATGCCGAAAACGGCCAAGATCCCTCGGGATCGTGTATTTTTCGCGACGCGAGCATGTCTCGGGCTGCCGCTCTCGCGCGCAGCCGCCTCCACGGACTCGCCCTCCTCTCGCCACAGGCCGAGCCGCGGCAGGTCCAGAGCCAGCTGCACGCGTGCGCCGTCCACCAGGGCGCAGTGCAGGACGCCGCCGTCGGCCGGGACCTCGTTGAAGGGGTCCATGGCCTGAGAGGCGGAGCGGGAACAGGGCAGGGTCCTGCTCGTCTGGCTCCTCCCCTCCTCCTCCTCCTCCTCCTCCTCCTCCTCCTCCTCCTCCTCCTCCTCCTCCTCCGCATCCTTCTCCTCCACAATTCCCAGACACCCTCGCGTCGTGAATAAAGTCACGACGGACGGC
This sequence comes from Prorocentrum cordatum, assembly GCA_963575745.1. Lineage (NCBI taxonomy): Eukaryota > Dinophyceae > Prorocentrales > Prorocentraceae > Prorocentrum > Prorocentrum cordatum. Next base: position 254,243 of record CAUYUJ010013414.1, read on the forward strand.
CTTTTGGCCTTCTGGGGGCCCCCCGAGCGTCGTCCAAAAGCGGCTCCGGGTGACGAGCAGGTCCCCGGGAAGGGGCCCGGACCTCTCGGGGTCATGTTGTGCACACATCCTGACATCGAGGGTCTGGGGGTCCTGCTCCTCTGGTTGCTCCTCCTCCTCCTCCTCCTCCTCCTCCTCCTCCTCCTCCTCCTCCTCCTCCTCCTCCTCCTCCTCCTCCCCCTCTCCTCCTCCTCCCCCTCCTCCTCCTCCCCCTCCTCCTCCTCCTCCTCCTCCTCCTCCTCCTCCTCCTCCTCGGCTTGGGGCTCTTGGGGCCATGCCTCAAAAACTGTCGTTTTGGAGTCACTGTCCGTGCTTCCAGAGAGGCTTCTTGGCGGGCTGCTGGTGGGAAGCACGGTCGAGAATCGTGGGTACCTTTTTTGGGGGAAGGTCCGGCCCGAAAGCCTTTCATGGGGGCAGCTTGGAGGCATGTTTGAAGCTCTTGGGAGTCTTCTGGGCCTTTCTGGCCACCCCCCTTTTGGACCTCCTGGGGCCCTCTTGGGGGCCTGTTGGGCTTCTCCTCCTCCTCCTCCAGTTCCTCCTCCTCCTCCTCCATTTCCTCCTCTGGTTCCTCCTCTCCTCCTCCTCCTCCTCCTCTCCTCCTCCTCCTCCTCCCCCACTCCTTCGCTTGCGTCAGGCAAACTTGCATCGACTGGAATCGCAGCGTCAAGAAGATGGCAAGCGTACTCCCCCTTTTTGCCTCCTCCTCCTCCTCCTCCTCCTCCTCCTCCTCCTCCTCCTCCCCCTGCTCGTCCGGATCAACACTGACCCACCCTGTATGGCCACTCGTCCTCCTCCTGCTCTTCTGCGTCCTGCCTCCCCCCTCCTCCACCCCTCCTCCTCCTGTGATTCCTCCTGTCGTTCCTCGCAGACACTCCCCTCATCCCCGTACGTGCCTGGAACCTGCAGCTCGGGCACCAGAAATCGCCGGCGCCCTGGGAATACTGCGCCCTGCCGACGTCGAACAGCACGGAGCACCTCCTGCAGCGGAGCAGCCGGAATGCGACCTCCGGGGGAGCGAGGTGGACGAAACGGCGATGGAGCGATACGGCATCTGGGTGATGAGAGGAGGAGAGGAGGATCACTGCAATGCTCGCAGGGCACCAGTTATGATGTTGATGGGGAGGGCAACAAGTTCGCGTTCTTCTTCCTCTTGATGTGCTGGAGATGCTTGCCTTGTGTGAAAGATTTGCAGGCTGCACGACCTGCCCACGAAAAAAAGGCAAGGAGGAGGAGGAGGAGGAAAGCTGAGTGTGGAGCGATGTATTGATTGTTACTTGGGCCTCGCCGCGTTCTTGCTCTTGTTGATGGGGAGAGCTGCGTAATTATGGCCTGCCAGCACGAATGGACATCATATGCCGCCACGGCGCAACAAGACGTGGGGTGCAAGGGGTACGAAACAGCAGCCGAAGGAAAGAGCTGGCACCTTGCCGGACCCACGGCTTTCACAAGATGCTTGGGTGCTGGCTTTCGCGCCGCGATGCCGCCTGACGGAAGGCCGGCAAAGCCGAAAACCACGCCTGCGAACATTCGCCAATAGGCCTCACGGCAGAGTGACGGGTGCGCCCGCACGCGCGGGCAATCGCGCGCCTCCAGTCAGCGCCCCTCAAACGGGGACTCCACTAACGGGTACTTTGGCCAGTGACCCAGCGAACCCAGCCCTTCCCGATGTGGGCAAAGCTGCAATGCAAGAGAAAGGCCCTAAAGTGGCAACTTTCGGCAAAAATTCAAAGTACCCGTTAGTAAGTACCCGTTACGGTGCCGTTGATCCAGACGGGCACAGCACCTGCCGTAAGTCGCTGCGTCGCGATCTTCGTCGGCGGATCGCGCGCCGTGCGCCGACGGTGTTTTTGTTGCAGCGTGGGGTGTGGCGTCCGCCCCCGCGTCTGCACGATGTGGAGCGTTCGGCTGGATGTGCACGCCGGTTGGAGGACGGGGGTAGCAACATGAAACAGGAAGGCGTTGGAGGCAGATTCGGCGTCCGCCCGCCCCCTGAGGAGGGAAGAGGGAAAGCCGCTCGACTCTGGAAGTAGGAAGACGGCCAAGGTAGATTGCGATCTGGGAGTCGAGAAGCACCTACAGTCAATCCGCGTAGCAAGGATGACCCACTTTCCAAGGTCACCCCTTCGCATCCTTCCCTTTCGGCCCGTCCTTGGCCGCTTTCGCTGGCCGCGCCCCGCTCGCAAAGTGTCGACATGGCCTTCCAGGGCCCTTGCATCCTTACCGCGCATCCTTACTACACCCTGCGAAATGCTTAAGAAATCATGGGTTAAGAAATTCATAGTCTCAGAACTTGCGTAAAAACCCAACATTTCTACTCAAATCTTAGGATTTGCATTGAAACATTAAGAATAATCGAGACTCTGGCCGAAAATTTACGTTTTCTTAAGCATCGCCTAAGGTGTACACGGGCTGACCGTACTTTTAACGAAGGGCGTGCAGACTGCCTGGCAAGGGTTCTGCGCCGATTTGCGGCCGCCCGTCCCTGGGGGAGACCGCCCTCGAGCTCTCTCGGGAGGCTGCTCGCTCAGCCGCCGCTCGCGGCACCCCCCCCCGCAGGCGGCCCGAGGTCGCTCTGGAGGCGGCCCCGCGGTAGTACCCCGAAGGACGAGTCCGAGGCGGCCCAGCGACTCACCCAGAGACTCTGAGGTGTCCCCCCCATGGCTCAAGCTGAGCAGTGTCTTTCGCTTTGGCTTCGTTTTCGTTCTCCTTCGCTCCGTCTTCGTTCTGCCTCTGCTGCGACACGAAATCAAAACGCAAACGGTCCACGAAGTTGCCAAAACACTGTTTGGCTCGAACCCTGGTTCCCCCGAGATGCCCCAAGCTGCCCCAAGAGATGCGAAGAGGAAAATGACCCAACCCTGCCTGCTGGCCTCTTCTCTGAAACCTTGAACAGATCTCAACAAACTACCCGGGAACTTGTGATTCGAGCAGGGACCGACCGTCCCGGCATTCCTATAATCCTACCACGAAATGTTCTTAGAACCCCCAAATAATCTAATAACAAAAACAAGGTTCTTAGAGCATTAATCCGATGTGCTAAAACAAAACGGTTTCAACCAGAAATGTTCTAAGAACATTTCGTGCAAACCACAAAAGGTTCTTAGAACAACGTTTGGTAGGGCTAAAGGCGAGCCAGGACGCTTCGCCACTGCTTGAGTGAGGTTCAAAACCCAGACAGCGAAGCGACATACGCTTCTGTCGGCGGTGGACAAACCTCCCTTTAGTAGACCTCCCCTTAGTGAAAACGGCCTGGGACCGAAACCGACGGACCTGGACCCGCAAAAATGACGGCCGCGACGCCCTCCCGCGAACCGAAAACGGCCAATTCCTGAATCGACGTGTCAGGGTAGGAGGTCTGTCCACCCCCGATTCTGGAAGGTCCCTCGAAGGAGCTCTGGAAGCTCTGGGAAGCCCGAAGAGGCCTCCTGCGAATTCCCGTGGGGCCGAACTCTCCCACGGCGGCGCGGAGCGCGAGGCGCCGGGCAGAACTGGCCGGGGCGTGGCAGGACTGACGGCGCAGCGGTGCTACAAGGGGAACAGGGAGGGCGCCGCAGAGGATGACGCCGGCAAGACGACGCCAGGACGAGGACAACACTGGGTGAGGACAAATCGGGGATCTCTGAGATCTGGCGGCTCTGGAGGGTGTCTCGGGCGCCGCGGCCCTCTGAGAGCGTTCCGGGACGCTCTGAGAGGGACGCTCTGAGAGCGTTCTGGAGCGATCTGGAAGGGCTAGCCCTAGCCCCGCCCGAAATGGGAGACTTCGATGAGGCTGAACGCAATGACGCGCACAATAAAAATGAAGGGGCCCCAGGACACACACACACACATAAATACACACAAATAAAAGGATTCCGCCTATTTTCCAATCTTTGTTGGGTTTCTGTCTTCCCCCCCACTTCCCAGATTTTCCCATATTTTCCTGGGAGTCGACGACTAGTTGTGTCTGTGTGTCTCTTTCCCTCCTGGAAAAAACACTGCTCTCCTGGAGAGAAGCCTCCGAGACGTCTCCCAAGTGACCTACCTCCTCCTAGAGGAGGAGGAGGAGGAGGAGGAGGAGGAGGAGGAGGAGGAGGAGGAGGAGGAGGAGGAGGAGGAGGGAGGAGGAGGAGGAGGAGGAGGAGGAGGTAATAATAATAATAACAACTCACAAGAGCGATCGTTCGAAGACCTGTCGATTCAGCCTGGCAGAAAGGACTTAAACAGGGGCTCATACGCTCAGAGACGCGCGACTGTAGAGGGGGTGACACGAGCAAGGCCCACCGACGACAGTGCACGCAAGCCCCGAATCAGCACGAAGCGTGAGGGGCCGCGAACGCCGTACACTCGTACCTGTAGCACAAGTGCACCACAAGTCTTATCCCTGTGATCTCGATTTAGATCGCTCATGTTTCAAACGAGCCTCCTGAAACCGTGACGACAGTCGAACTCCGTCGGACACACTCAAAACTGGAAGAGGAGGAGGAGGGGGGGGACGAGGAGGGGATCTGTCTCTCGGCTGGCGGCAGGGGCCTGGAACATCAGGCACAGCACGAGCGTCAGCAGGCCTCACTGCGTGCCGAACTCGATGATCGGCTGATGTGACAGGCACAGCACGAGCGTCCGCAGCAGGATGATCTGCCTGCTGTACTCGTCGGGAGCCTGGGTCAGGCACGTTTTTGTTCCATCCAGCCAGAGGCAGAGTTGAACTCTCAGCGCCGTGCGCGGGGCCGGGGAGCAACGGTGCGAGGGTCACTAACGGCGCACCGCCGGGCAGTCCCCACTCGCACCGCGCCCCCCGCCTTGGGTCAGGCACGGCACGAGCTGCCTCTGAGGGTATCACTGGGCCTCGAACTCGTCGATCGCCTGCTGAATCCTGCGCTCGAGGTCCCCTGGTGGCGCCACTCCTTCGAGCTTCACTGCTTTGTCGCGTAGCCACAACGGAACCAGGATTTGCTGCAATACCTTCTCGCTGTCGCTGTTGGGCTTGACGTTGACCTCCAGGCGCTTGGTCTTGCTGTCGTAGGTCTTGCAGCATCGTGCATATTGAACTTCTTTCAGGAGATTGTGAAGGTATTTGGACGTCTCGGGGCTGCCTTGTTTCATCTTGTCGATGTACTGCTGAAGACTGGTGGCCTTCGGCGGGTCGAGGTCTTTCACTCCAAGAGACGTCTTCGCCACGATGATCCATGCATTCCAGACGTGTACGTGAGGATGAGCGAGGGCTGCGATCTTCTGTTGCTTCTGGTCCTTCCCGTACTGCTTCGCAGCCTCCGCATAGCTCTCGGTAGAATTCTTCCCCTGGACGAAATACTCGGAGCTCTCGCTCACCTGATAGTTTTCCAATACGATGGCCCTGAGAATCCTCGACGACATAGCAGTACTGAGGGTCAACTTTGCTATGAGAAGAACGAGGGCCTGCAGGTCGTGTTGATTGGCTCCTTTGCGTCGCTCCTTCTGTGGCGGTCTGGCGCCGCCTGCTGCTAGGCCGAGATCCATCAGCACTCTCTGAGGGACCAGTAGGATGAAGAATGCTGAGAGTATCGGATGCTGAGAACTCCAATCTTCTTGGACCAGAGAGATGCTTGGTACGGATATGATGATTGTACACGTATATGTCGTCGCACTCGTAATTGTTGCCGTAGAGCTTGCATATAGCGCATGAATATGTTGTGTCCGATACAATAGGAGGCGAGGGGATAAAGCTCTGGTCGACAATACATCTACCATAATGCCAACTACGCCTTGCGTGATCTTGTGCAATTTTACGAGTAGAGAAGTGTGTAGAACACCATGGACATACTGCCTCTAACACGATGGAGTCTAACGTAATCATGCCGTGCATGGACTGTTCGCGTGCCCGGTGTAATCTGAGTGCTTTCATGGTGGGGAACGTAAGTGTGCATATGTTACCATCAGTGCGCATGAGACCACAATAATATTCACCTGTAGGTAAAGAACATGATGATGTAGTAGGATTTAGCGTGTCATACTCATGGTGATGAGGAGGTATGTTGACTGAGAGGAACTTAGCACGCAATGCTGAGATATCGATCTCGAGAAAGTCTTCCTGCAATGTGCCAGCGTCTAGCAACTGCCGCGGGGATACATCTTCAAGAAAATAAGCACACTCCAGCAACGATAATGCCTGCAAGTCTTCATTCAGCTGCTGCAACCAAGGGTGAGAAATCGCATCTTCTGGGGGGTCGTGAGGAAAGCGACCGAACATAGCGGTGACGTACAATTGATGATGAAGAGGATGACTGCATATCTTCTGAAACCATTTCAATCTCTGTATACGTAACTCTGTAAGTGTGTCTGCCATGCCGATGTTGCGCCACACTTCGATCGATGGAATGGGTCGATACTTAATCGTGCCGTCGTCGAGAAGGGTCTTTTGGGTAGCCTTGCCTTTCATGAGTTTACGTGCCTTGTACAGTATATATTTGTCGAAGATGTTGTAGTCGTGCTGGGTGAGGACGAAAGCTGTGAGCCCTGAGACAAGTGCTGACCATACTGTGCATCGAAATACGAGAACGCGAAAGCGAAGATCAGTGCGAGTGAACCAAAACCTTTTGAATATAAACCATGCTTTGTTGGCAGCTTGTATCCTTAAGTTTCGCTCGACATAGAAGCAATTGCGGTAGTGTAGATATGGCCCGAGATATCGTGCTGCGCTGAGTACTTTGTATTGTGACTGTTGTGCATGTACTTGTCGTTGATATGTATGCGCAAGCGTGCCGACGAAGTGTACGGTGGACTCGCTCTTGCCCGTGTGCTGCGCGATCGTGTACTCGTCGAATATGGTGTTCAGGACAGTGTCGTGCCGTGCTTGAGTATCGTAGAAGCTCGTAGGTGTAGTAACCGTGTACTGCTTACATAGATCGTCGACGAAGGAGGTGATGGACATGTCGATGACGGCCGCATTGAGAGGAGATACGGCCAGTAGATGATGATCTTTCGTTTTTTCCTCCCATGCGTGAACAGCTTGCCAGTACGGTACGTGAAACTCGTTGGTCGCGACACTGTTGCCTTGGAACGTGCCGCTGCGAGGATAAAATTCTGCGGGAATATCCGATGTCTGTAGAACACACGTGGCATGTCGGTGATGCTGTCGTAGTAGCCGTTCGTCCTGTTCAGCGACGTGAGCTGGCGTAGCCTCCTCTTCTTCGGGAAAGTCATCGTCGGGTTGAGGCAGCATCAGAAAGTGAGTAGCTTTGTCCATAATGTCATGAGACGGCGAAGCGAACGCGTTGACCACATCGTAGTGGTGATTGGCGATACTGATACCATGTTTGGAGCACCGATGAGAAACCAATATCTTGACAAGAATAGCTTCTTCTCGACGGCGGCCAGGAACAGCAAACGCGTGATGAGGTGGAGGCCGCGAAGGTTTGCCAGGCCGACGTAAAAGACCTTTGTGATAAGCCTTGGAAAACGATGATATGCTGTGAACGATTCGAACGTCATCTTTTTTGGGAATTTGAAAACCTTGGCTGCGATGAAACTGAAATGGACTGTGACCAGTAGCCCGTGTCATGTCGAGGATGTGCTGAAGGCGTTTGACGAAAAGCTTCGGCTCGTAAAGTGTGGGATCATGACCAACTCCATGTGTCTCCTGCTTGTAGACTGCCTGGGGCCACAATATCATTTTCCAGACTTCGTTGGGGACATCCCAGGAAGGAGGCGTTCTACGATTTGAGCTTTTTCGTATCCACCAGCTGACTTGTTTGAGGTCATATTCACCAAGTAAGTGGCACTGATAACTAACGTGAACTTCGTCATCATGATCGTCGAAGAATTCCTGACGTACTTGTGAGGTAGGTAAACGTATGCAATTCCAGCCGCCTTGAGAACCAGGTTGAGAAAGTTTGGCAAACCATTCGGCTTCTGAGCGCCGTCGAAGTGCAGCTTTGTGATAATTACGAAGTCTTCGTCCAATGCGTCTGCCTGTAAGAAGTCGTGCCAATTGCCATGCTTCAGCCAGTCGTCGTTGTCGCCAGGCGTCTTGAAGCTCGAGACGTCGTTGTTCGTTAAGTTCTTTGAGACGTGCAGCGTGAAGGCGACGAATATTACGATTGACACGAAACAGTGATGCCAGATTATGCCAGTGCTGAAACGAGTAGTAAAGAATGCCATGTTGTGAAACGACAGGCGCTTGTAGGCACTGAACTCGTAGCTCCCGTCGTTGTCGAAGTAGCTCTTGACGTTCATGAGAATGCGGTCCAGCTTGTTGAGCCTGCTTGCCGTAATGTGATGCAGCAAGAGAGAGAAGACCTTTTTCAACAAGCATTTCCCATTGTTCAGATGAGCTCTTGTTGGCGATAGCATCAAGTACGAAACGGTTGTCCTCGGTCCACTTGTCAAGAGCGATGAGAAACTGTTGTCTTTTTGAACCCTGCATAACAGATTGTACAAGTCGGTCGAAATCCCAGCGAACGTGACACTCTGCTTCTTGCCCTTCGTATCGTAGATTGTGCTCAATGAGCGCATAGACTGGGTGATGATCGACTCGACGCGTGTCAGGAACCAGCTGCAAACGATCCCCAAGAGAACGTAAAGTCTGACATTTGCGAACGTGCTGCGCCAAATAGAAACTGCGAGGCACAATGATGAAATCAATGTAACTTGAGGAGCCAGACACTCCATGATAATATGTGGGGAAGGTGGGGTAGAACGTGTTGAGTAAAATCAAGTCATGCTTGAGAAGAAACTCTATGAACTGATGGGTGCGAGGTTGCTGAAGCCTCCTGTTAAAAGGCCCAGTGCAGGAATCGTCGGTAGGTGTGGGGCCCGCTGGGGTCCTGATGAGCCCGATATGCTCATTAGAGTCGATGCCCAGCACAGGTAGTGTACGGGATGGTAGGGAAGAATAAAGTTCTTCAAGCCACGCCAGCGTTTTTTGATAATCTCGTCGGGATCTGGCCGTGTCCGTGTTGGGGGGGAGGTAGGCGGAGACGAAGGTGATGTCCGACTGGTGACTTTTGCATCTGACAGCGCCCCCCCGACCCCAGAGATACTGCTGCTTAGGGTAGGACACGGAGATGATGTTAGACCTCGAAAACCTCTGGGAAGCTAACGCGATAGTGACGCCAGTATGTGCATTGCCTTGTTTAGGATGATACCCAAAATGAAATTGATGGTATTCAGCAGAAGTATGTGTATCACATGGATCTTGTTCATGAGCGCGACGACGTGTGCCCTGGATGAGTATGACGCTGGTGCGTAACGTGCGAGATATGTCCTGGAATCTGTCATGCTGCAGCATGCTGAGACAGTTGTAAGAGGAAAGGGAGAACGTGTGAGCGACCATGGTGCACGTGCGAGTAGAGAGCGAGTGCTCACCACCCGTATGCCATGTACGCGAGTATAGACGCAGATACGGTGACAGGTATGCCCAGCAAAAGGGGTGTGCTGAAATGGGCTGAGGAGGAGGAGGAGGAGGAGGAGGAGGAGGAGGAGGAGGAGGAGGGAGGATGGAGGATGGAGGAGGGAGGAGGAGGAGGAGGAGGGAGGAGGAGGAGGGAGGAGGAGGGAGGACGGAGGGCTCGAAGATAGCCCCAAGACCCACCCGGCCGCCCCCAAAGCGGCTCCCTCCGATCCCCTTCGGGCGAGCCCGGCAGCACCGCCGAGCTCCGGTCGGCGTCCGGGCGGCGCGTCGAGCGCGAGGCCCTCCGCCAGCTCGGGCAGGGCGCCAGAAGCAACTACACCACGCGAAATGCTTAAGAAATCATGGGTTAAGAAATTCATAGCCTCAGAACTTGGAGAAAAACCCAACATTTCCATTGAAATCTTAGGATTCACATTGAAACGTTAAGAAAAATCCAGACTCTGGCCGAAAACTTGAGTTTTCTTAAGCATCGCCCAAGGTGTAGGGCTCCCAACTTCGCGCTCTCGCGCTCCGCGAAGCGCGAATCATTTCGCGCTCTCGCGCCGCCCCCCCAAGAGGGAGGAGAGGAGGACGACGAGGGAGGGGGAGAAGGCACGAGGACCGCGAGGCGCGAATATAACTTCGCGCCCTCGTGGGAGCCCTCGAAGAAAGCGTGTCCAAACTCAGCCTCCTTCCTGCTGCGCTGCTGCGCTGGCACGGAGGCGGGGCTTGCAGCGGGCAGCTGACTGATGCCGCCCCCCTACGCAAATGGGTCCTCGCACCTGCGAGCAGCTCCGATCACGGTGGCGGCACCACCAGCCTGACACTTCCGGTTCTTCCTGGTGCGGCGAATGGTCTGTACACCGCTGGCGCACATCCTGAACACGTCCTCCTCCTTCCTCCTCCTTCTCCTCCTCCTCCACCTCCTCCTCCTCCCTCCCGTCCTCCCCCTCCGATCTGGAAGAGGCAGATGCAGACCTGCCCTGCTCTTTTTTTACCATCATCATCATCATCGTCGTCTTCATCATCATCATCATCACCACCACCAACGCCAACGCCATCAGCATCATCATAATCACCAATACCACCACCATCACCAACGTCGTCAGCATCATCATAATCATTGTCATCATCACCATCGCCACCATAATCCGCATCGGCATCCGCATCCGCAAGTCAATAATCATCAGTATCATCATCAGCATCATCATCATCAGCATCATCATGATGCTCATCATCAGCACCACCATCACCATCACCTGCACCATCACTATCAGCATCAATCACCAACAGCACCATCACCACCATCACCATGACCATCATCATCATCAACATCATCATCATCATCATCACCATCATCATCATCATCATCATCACCATGACACATCATTATCATCATAATCAACATCATCATCTTCATCTTCATCATCATCTTGATCGTCCTCTTCACCTTCATCGCTATCATCATGATCATGATCACCACCACCAGCACCAACACCATAACCACCATTATCACCATCATCATTATCATCTTGATCATGACCATCGTCGTTATCATCATCACCATCACCATCACCATCATCAGCATCGTTGTCGTCATCATCATCATGCTCATCACAATCAGTATCATCATCATCACCTGCATCAACATCACCAACGCCCTCACCATCACCCGCACCACCTCCATCACCATGACGGTCATTGTCAGATTCATCCTCACCCTTATCCGCATCCTCAGTTTCCATTCCCTGCACATGTAGATAGCACCTCCCTGGCGCATCCCGAGGCCGCTTGAAAGGGCGGGCCAGGGGGCTCGCCTGCGACTTCCTCAACGTTGACAACGGTTGCACAACTGGTGGACGGGCCGTCTCCAGAGTGATGTGGCCCTCGCCTTTGCGCCGCGCGCGTTCGTTTCAGAACATTGCAGACACTTTCCCCGGTTGAGGGCGGGTGGTTTTCAACATGTGGCTCTCGCCTGGGCGCCGCGCACGCTCGTTTAAACTACTTGCACAGAGTTGCAGGGCTCGAGGGCGGTTCGTTTTCAACATGTTGCTCTCGCCTGAGCGCCGCGCACGCTCGTCTGAAGAATTTGCAAGGGTCTGACGGATTGAGGGTGGGTCGTTTTAAACATGTGGCTCTCGCCTTAGCGCCGCACACATTCGATGTCAACGCTTCAACGTTTGCAAGGGTTTCACTGCTTCTCATGGTTGACGTAACAGAACTTGTGCTTTGGAGCGATTCAGGACTGTCAGGGCGCGTCTGTGACATTGATTCGCGGGGTTGAAGTCCCAGGAAAGGTGTTCTGGCACGATTAAGGATCGCCAAGGCGTAACAGCCAGGATAACTCGTAGCGTTGAGGTCCTGCGAATGGCGTTCTGGCACGCTTCAATATATTCACACAGTTGTCCCCCAACGGGGCATTTCCCTCAATGGGAATGACCCCTTGTAGGGGCCTATGAAGAGGGATCTTGGAGGAAGGATGCATGTCAATATCGTTGATGAGTCTTGGCTTTGCACTGGTCCTCCTCCTCCTCCTCCTCATCATCTTCATCATCATCCGAAGGGCTGCTCGTCACATGGCTCCCCGGAGACCTCGGCGTAAGCCCGCTACGACGCGCGGGTGGCTCTCAATCCCGACCGTTCCTCCCGCTGCTCGCAGCCTCCCCTCCTCCCCTCAACTTCCCCCTCCTGCTCCTCCTCCTCTCCCTCAACCTCCCCCTTCTCCCCGTCCTCCTCCTCTTTCCCCTGCTCCCCAAGGTGCTCCCCCTCCTCGTCCGCATCCGCGCAGTCGCCCTCGCAAAAACCCTCTGGCTTGTTCATGTCCCCTTGTTTTCGTTCTCGTCCTCCTCGTCACGATCGCCGTGCGGATCCCTCCCCTTCCGCTTCCCGCCCTCCATCCTCCCTCTTCCGTCTGGCGTCTTCCGTCCTCCACCTGCTGTCCTCCCTCTCGCCGTCTTCTGCCGTCCGCCCCTTGCTTTGCTCCTCGTGATTCATGTGTCCTCCGTCTTCCTTCATTCTTCCTCCTCCCTCATCCCCCTACCACCCTCAGCGCTGAACTGAAAAACGCCGCTGTGGACACAAACTCTGCAAAGGGAACTTACAATAGGTAGGTACCAACAGTATACCTATACGACCACCCTTCGGGTGATAAGGAGGTTATGTGTGGGGTGTGGGGAACAAACGTCTGATTCAATCGATCTCACTATCGATCTCACGATCGATCGCACTATCGTTTTTACTGGTATCACCATCGATCTCACCATCGATCTCACGATAGATTTTACGATCAATCTTGCGCAACTGGACACCGCGGGATACCTGTTGATCTCACAATTGATCTCACTATCGATCTCACGATCGATATCACTATCGATTTCACTCACAACGGGAGACCACGGGACACCACAGGACACCTGTCGATATCACTATCGATCTCACGATCGATGTCACTATCGATCTCACTCTCAATGGGACACCACGGGACACCACTGGACACCATGGGACACCTGTCGATATCACAATCGATCTCCATCAGCCGGACACCACGGGACACCACGGGAAACCACCGGACACCTGTCGATCTCACTATCGATCTCACTATCGATCTCACTCAACGGGACACCACTGGACACCATGGGACACCACGGGACACCGCGAGCCACCGCCGGACGGACGGACGGGCGGGCGGGGGATAATCATTTGTCTTGACTTCGCCCTAGCAGCGGCGGGGCACTACGGGACACCGCGGGCCACCGCCGGACGGGCGGGGGATAATCATTTGTCTTGACTTCGCCCTAGCAGCGGCGGGTTCATTCCTTTCGCGCGCCCACGCAGCTTCGCCTCGCCCGCACGCGCGACACGAACGAAACGAAACGATTTCCCGGTTGGGGGTCTCCGTTCCGCTGCGATCTCACCCCCCAACCTCCGATTTCATGTAGTTTACAAATTTTCGTTTGTCAGCGGCTGCACCCAACCGGCACCCTGTGAATCCGAAAGCTCTGCGATTAGCTTCGTAAACCGATATTTGGCTTCGGCCGGCATGCGCTTTACTAAATGTCACTGGCATCATGCCACGACTGCGAGTCCACTCAACGAAGGTCGAGCACTCGACTAAGAAGCCTCCCAGCATCTACCTGCGGCTAGGGAAACAAATCGCTGAACGCAACGCAGAGCAGCGCGGGATCGGGATCGCGATGAGCAACGCGCTCGGGCATGCAGGCACTCTGGGGCGCCAACCCCCGCCCGCGCGCTCGAGCAGCGGGGCACACACTCGCATCGTCCGGCGCGCGCTGACGGAGCGTGACGCAGCAGGAAGCCGCGCCCATAGCGCCGAGGCGCCGTGCCCAGGACAGGCCACCTGCACCGAATTAGGGGGGGGAGGGGAGGACCCCCACGACCCCGGCCAGCACAGGGGAAAACATCTCTGCCACCGTGCCGCGGGGCACGAGTTGGATTGCCCTCAGGCCCATGGGCCCCTTGTGCATCAAGGGGCCTGGGCCCCAGATTCTCAAATGCCCTGGGGTTCCAGGAAAGGTTCCCGCGGTTCCACGGCACTTTCTGCGCGACGTTTTGGGAGCCTCGGGCGCTCCAAGAAAACGGGCCACGAGGACCCCGAGAGGCCTCTGACCTAGACCCAGGCGCTGTGGCGAGATGGCCCGAACGCCAGCAAACAGAACGCGTGATCACAGTAGCGAGCGAACTGGTACACATAAGGGGCAGGGAAGACGGGGCGCACGAACCTGAGAAAGTAGAGGCGCAGAACACATGGTGCACGGGACCAAATCTACGCTGAATCGGTGTGGTCGGAATTATGGCTGCTCGTGTTGCTGGTGATGGCTGGTGATGGTCGGTGTCCTGAACTTGTGGTGTTGTTTGGTTGTTGTCGGTAGTGGTGATCGGTGGTGGTCGGTGCTAAGAGGGTAAAACAGATTGGTGTTGATGCTGCTGTTGGAGAGTCCGCACAGTCAGCTGGCGTCCACGAGGAAGTGCTCTTGATTGAGCTCCACCCGTCAGATGCGAGACTGGCGGGTGCTTCCAGGAACAGGCACAACCAAACGGCTCCGAGCCAAAACCCCTGAAGGCGGATCGGCGCACCGCCCTCGCCCTCCCAAAGCCACGTCCTCGTCACCCCCCCGCTCTCCCTCCCCCCTACCGCTTTCCTTCCACTCCCCGTCCCCTTCCCCCTCCCGCCCGTCCTCCTCCTCCTCTTCCTCCTCATCTTCCTTTTCCTCCTCCTCCTCCTCCTCCTCCATCCTTTTCCTTACGCACCTGTCGCACCCCCAAACGCGTTGGTAGGGCGGGCGGGCTGGGCGTTTCGCCCGCGACTTTTTTTTGAACCATATCCGATCCTGAAGCTTGAAATTTGCAGCAGCTTCAAGTATTGAAGGCGGCCCGTTTAGTAAATGTGGTTCTCGCCTTGGCGCCGCGCGCGTTCGTCTCAAAAGTTTGTAGCAACTTCAGGGATGGAGAGCAATCCGTTTTCAAATTTGGGTTCGCGACTGGTGCTGAGCATATTCGTCTCCAAAATTTACAACAGCTTCAAAGGCTCGTGCGATTGAATTGCAAGGAGTGGTGTGCTGGCACGGTTTAGGAATGTCAGGACGCAGCAGTCACGTTGATTCGCGGCTTTGGAATCCCAGGAACTGCATTCTGGCACTAGGACTGCCAAGATGCAGCAGTCGCGCTGATTCGCGGTGTTGACGTCCCAAGAACGGTGCTTTGGCACGACGATCATAATGCGGTTATCTTCAGATTCATCACTTCCCGCAGTGATGACATAGTCTGGTGTGGGCATATGGAGAGGGGAACGCAAAAGGAGGGTTTACTGCAACATCGTTGATGCGTCTTGGGTTTGCACTGGTCCTCCTCCTCCTCCCGCTCCTTCTCGTCCTCTTCCTCCTCCTCCTCCTCCTCCTCTTCCTCCTCCTCTTCCTCCTCCTCCTCCTCCTCCTCTTCCTCCTCCTCCTCCCCCTCCCCTTCGCGCTCCTCCTCCTCCTCCCGCTCACCCTCCTGCTCCTCCTGCTCCTCCTGCTCTTCCTCCTTTTCCCCCTCCTCCTCCTCCTTTAATGCGGCATGCAAACGCCCACTGGGGCCGTAGGTGGAGCTCCCTATGGGGCGCGTCGTGTCCGTAGGCACGAGGCACCGCGGGCCCTCGGTGCAGCCCGACGGCGACCTCCGGGGGGCGCGGACGGAGCTCGGGAGCAGCAGTAGCAGCCGCACGGGGCCGTGAGTCAACCGGGAGGGAGGGGGGTACACGTGGCACACGAGGCAGGCAAATGGCAGCCGCAGCGCCAGCAGCACGCTGAGGATGGGGATGCCGCGGCGGCGAAGCATGCGGGGATGGGCCACCGAAGGGAGGGGGGGGAGGGGCATGAGGGGAGCAGGGGAGAAAAGGAAGGAGAGGACTCTAAGTGCGCGTGAAGAACATGCGAAGACGAGGGGAGGGGGGAGGGAGGAAGTAAGAGAGGGGAGCACCGATGGGGGAAAAAGAGGGGGGCGAGGAGGGGCACAAAGCAGAATCCGCAACCATTGTTCCAAGAAGTCCCGAGATCGTCGAAGATTGCCTCTCAAGGTGCCCCCCGAGACCGCCCAAGCTGGCATCCAGGAGCAACACGTCCTTCCAACGTTTATCTGTGGTCTGGCCTGTCGCCCGTGTTGCTCGCCCAAGGTCCCAAGATGGCTCCAGGGAGGCCGCCAGACGGCACCAAGATGCCCCCCAGTGTCCAAGACAGCCCACGATGTGCCACCAAAGGCCCTAATACACCTCCACCGTCGCCCCATCTAGCCCAACAAGGCTCCAAGACGGCCCCGAGTTGCCCCCCAAGAGGCGCCGATATGTTCCCCAAGCCTCAATCGACCCCAGGGTGTTCCCGAAGTGGGCCCCAGAGGCCCCAAGATGCCGCCGAGAGTCGCCGACGATACCGGTGAGCGTCAGTCGAACCTGATTGTCAATCAAGCATGCTTGGAATACACAAGGTAACCTCATTCCAACAGAAGCTACATAGCACTCACGCCAAGCCCAGAATTCTTGCGGCTTCCGCCCTTCAAGCGACAATGTATCACATTACAAGCTCAGGTGGGATTTCCGAAGGCCCTCGCCCCCGCAAGCCGCCCCCATCCTCTTACGACAGGCGATGATGCGGCCACAAGACGACCGCAGATCCACAGAAATGCAAACAAACACGCCTAAGAGAAGCTCGCGAGACGCTCTCAAGCAAGCCCCCTGGAGGCAACAATTATGCTACCCGAGTTCCCTATATAAGAATGTCAGTGGAGCCTCAGTGGGCAGCGGGGTGGGGCCTCTGTAGGCGCGCTCGGGGCAATGGGCTGTGTCAGGGGCCTCAGTGGGCAGTGTGGCGGGGCCTCTGTGGGCGCGCTCGGGGCCTCTGTTGGCTGCGAGTGGGGCCTGAGTGGGAAGCGTGGTGATAATTCTGTGGGTGCGATGGAGCTTCTGTGGGCTGTATCAAAAGCCTCAATGGCACTCGGGCGGGCCTCCCTGGAGCAGCGGGAATGGCACGAAACCGTGTAAATAGTATGGTGTTGTGATGCTCTCCTCGCTCTGGCGGGGCCTCCCTGGAAAGGCTGGGCGGGCACGAAACCATGTAAATAATACCGTGTTCCGATGCCCTCCAGGCTCTGGCGGGGCCTCCTTGCAAAGGCAAGCGGGGCACGACACCGTGTAAATAGTATGGTGCTCCGGTGCCCTCCTCGCTCTGGCGTGACCTCCCTGGAAAGATGGGAGGTGCACGAAAACAACAGCTTGCAATTGTTAAGTGGCAGTAGTCGCAGTACTAGTAGTAGTAGTAGTAGTAGTAGTAGTAGTAGTAGTAATAGTAGTAGTAGTAGTAGTAGTAGTAGTAGTAGTAGTAGTAGTAGTAGTAGTAGTAGTAGTAGTAGTAGTAGTAGTAGTAGTAGTAGTAGTAGTAGTAGTAGTAGTAGTAGTACCACGTAGTAGTAGTAGTAGTACTAGTAGTAGTAGCCGTAGTAGTAGTAGTAGTAGTTAGTAGAAGTAGTAGTAGTAGTAGTAGTAGTAGTAGTAGTAGTAAAAGTAGGAGTAGTAGGAGTAATACGAGCAGTTGTAGTAGCAGTAATAGTAGTAGTAGTAGTCGTAGTAGTAGTAGTAGTAGTAGTAGTAGTAGTCGTAGTAGTAGTGTAGTAGTCGTAGTAGTAGTACTAGTAGTAATAGTAGGGATAGTAGTAGTAGTAGTAGTAGTAGTAGTAGTAGTAGTAGTCGTAGTACTCGTAATAAGTGTCGTATTAATACTACTAGTAGTAATAATATTAGTAGTAGTGGTCGTCGTAAGTAGTCGTCGTAGTAGTAGTAGTAGTAGTAGTAGTAGTAGTAGTAATAGTAGTAGTAGTAGTAGTAATAGTAGTAGTAGTAGTAGTAGTAGTAGTAGTTTTAGTAGTAGTAGCGCGTAGTAGTCGAAATCGTAGTAGTAGTGGTAGTCTTTCTCGTCGTCGTAGAAGTAGTCCTCGGTCATCGTATTATTAGTCGTGATAGTAGTAGTGGTCGTAGTAGTAGTAGTAGTAGTAGTAGTAGTAGTAGGAGTAGTAGTAGTAGTAGTAGTAGTAGTAGTAGTAGTAGTAGTAGTAGTAGTAGTGGTAGTCGTAGTAATAGTAGTCGTCGTCGTGCGTAGTAGCCCTAATCGTAAACGACGAACGCTACCACTAGTAGTAGTAGTAGTAGTAGTAGTAGTAGTAATAGTCGTCGTAGTAGTAGTAGTAGTAGTAGTAGTAGTAGTGGTAGTAGCAGTAGTACTAACAAGAGTCGTAGTACTCGTAGTAGTGGTAGTCGTACTCGTACTCGTATTCGTAGTCGTCGTCGTCGTCGTCGTCGTCGTCGTCGTCGTCGTCGTCGTCGTCGTCGTCGTCGTCGTCGTCGTCGTCGTCGTCGTCGTCGTCGTCGTCGTCGTCGTCGTCGTCGTCGTCGTCGTAGTAGTAGTAGTAGTAGTAGTCGTAGTAGTAGTAGTAGTAGTAGTAGTAGTAGTAGTAGTAGTAGTAGTAGTAGTAGTAGTAGTAGTAGTAGTAGTAGTCGTAGTAGTAGTAGTAGTAGTAGTAGTAGTAGTAGTAGTAGTAGTAGTAGTAGTAGTAGTAGTAGTAGTAGTAGTAGCAGGGGTAGTAGGAGTAACAGTAGTAGGCGTCTTCGTAGTAGGAGTCGTAGTAGTAGCAGTAGTAGCAGTAGTAGTAGTAGTAGTAGTAGTAGTAGTAGTAGTAGTAGTAGTAGTAGTAAGAGTAAGAATAAGAGTAGTAGTCGTAGTGATACGAATAGTAGTAGGAGGCGTCGTCGTCGTCGTAGTAGTACTAGCAGTCGTAGTGGTAGTAGTAGTAGTAGCAATAGAAGTAGTAGTAGTAGTGGTAGTAGTAGTAGTAGTCGTCGTAGTAGTAGTAGTAGTAGTAGTAGTAGTAGTAGTGGTAGTAGTCGTAGTAGGAGTCAAAGTAGTAAGACTAGTAGTGGCTGTAATGACAACATAATGCGCGTCATCGTCCTAATCGTGAAATTCGTAGTCGTACTCATAGTAGTAGTAGCCGAACTAATAACAGTTCTAGTAGTCGTGCTTGTAGTAGAAATAGTAGTAGCCGTAGTAGTAGTAGTTGTTGTTGTTGTTCGTAGTAGTAGTAATCGTAGTAGTAGTCGTGATAGTAGTAGCAGTAATAGTAGTAGTAGTAGTAGTAGTAGTAGTAGTAGTAGCAGCAGTGACCTTCACACTAGAAGTAATAGTGATTGTAGTCATGGTCGTAGTAGTAGTGGCCGTAGAAGTGGAAGTAGTAATGGAAGCAGTACTGGTAGTACACGTAAAAAAAGAAGTCGTAGTACTAGCGCTTGTAGCGTTAGCAATAATGATCGTCGCCACAATAGAAGTAATCGCAAAAAGAACCGTAGTCGCAGTAGCAACAAGAAAAATGGTCGTACTAGTAGCACTCGTAATAGTAATAGTAGTAGTAGTAGTAGTAGTAGTAGTAGTAGTAGCCGTAGAAAAATAATAGTCGTAGTCGTAGCAGTCGTTCTTGTGGTAATGGTAGTAGTAGGCGCAAACAAAAAAAAAGTATTAGTCGCAGCAGTAGTAGTAGAAGTAGTAGTAGTAGTAGTAGTAGTAGTAGTAGTAGTAGTAGTAGTAGTAGTAGTACTAGTAGTAGTAGTAGTGGTGGGAGGATTAGTAGTAGTAGTAGTAGTAGTAGTAGTAGTAGTAGTAGTAGTAGTAGTAGTAGCAATCGTAGAAGTAATAGTAGTAGGTAGTAGTAGGTAGTAGTAGTAATAGTAATAGTAGTAGTAGTAGTAGTAGTAGTAGTAGTAAATGTAGCAAGCGCATTAGTGGTAATAGTACTAGTGGTCGCTGTCGTATTAGGAATAGGCGTATCAACATCAGTCGCAAGAGCAGTAGCTGTAGCAGTAACCGTGGCAATGGCAATACTAGTGATATCAAAGGTGGTCGTAGTAGTGGTAGTAGTAGTAGTAGTAGTAGTAGTGGTAGTAGCAGTCGCAGTAGTGGTAGTAATAGTAGTAGTAGTAGTAGTAGTAGTAGTACTTGGTCGTAGTAGTAGTAAAAGTAGTAGTAGTAGGAGTAGTAGTAATAGTAATGTAGTAGTAGTAGTAGTAGTAGTAGTAGTAGTAATAATAGTAGTAGTAGTAGTAGTAGTAGTAGTAGTAGTAGTCGTAATAGTAGTCGTAGTAGTAGTAGTAGTAGTAGTAGTAGTAGTAGTAGTAGTAGTAGTAGTAGTAGTAGTAGTAGTAGTAGTAGTAGTAGTAGTAGTAGTAGTAGTAGTAGTAGTAGTAGTAGTAGTAGTAGTAGTAGTAGGCGTGGCACTAGTAACCGCAGCAACATAAGTAGTAACGATAATAGTGCTAGTAGTAGTAACATCAGCGGTAGTACTAATCGTCGTCGTCGTCGTCGTGGTAGTGGTAGCCGTGACCGCAGTCGTAGTAGTAGTGATAGTAGTAACTAGTCGTAGTAGAAGTAAAAATAGTAATAATGGAAATGATACCCATTGTCGTAGTAGTAATCGTAGCAGGCGTAGGAACCGTCGTGGAAGCAGTAGTAAATCGACATAGTGGTAGTAGAAGCAGTCGTAGTAGTAGCAATAATGGTAGTAGTAGTAGTAGTAGTAGTAGTAGTAGTAGTAGTAGTAGTAGTAGTAGTCGTAGTAGTAGTAGTAGTAGTAGTAGTAGTAGTAGTAGTAGCAGTCGTCGCAATACACGTAGTAGTCGTAGAAGCACAAACAGTAGCAGGGACGATGACAGTAGCGTTAGTACCCGTGCTAGTAGTAATCGTAGTAGTAGTAGTAGTAGTATTAGTAGTAGTAGTAGTAGTAGTAGTAGTAGTAGTAGTAGTAGTAGTCGTAGTCGTAGTAGTAGTAGTAGTAGTAGTAGTAGTAGTAGTAGTAGTAGTAGTAGCAGTGTAGTAGTAATAGTCGTAGTAGTAGTAGTAGTAGTAGTCGTAGTAGTAGTAGTAGTAGTAGTAGTAGGGGTAGTAGGGGTAGTAATAGTAGTAGTAGTAGTAGTAGTAGTAGTAGTAGGGGTAGTAGTAGTAGTAGTAGTAGTAGTAGTGGTAGTAGTAGTAGTAGTAGTAGTAGTAGTAGGCGGCGTAGCAGCAGGGGCAGTAGTAGTAGTAAAATGAGTAGTCGTCGTCGTAGCCGTAGTAGTAGTAGTAGTAGTAGTAGTAGTAGTAGTAGTAGTAGTAATGAGTAATAGTAGTAATAGTAGTCGTAGTAGTAGTAGTAGTAGTAGTAGTAGTAGTAGTAGTAGTAGTAGTACAATAAGAATAGTAGTAGTCGTAGTTAAAATGATAATAATAATAAGCGGAGTAATAGCCGTAGTAGCAGAAATAAGTGTAGTGGTAGTAGTAGTCTTGGTAAAGACAATACTAAAAAATATACTGGCAGTGATAGCAACCGTGATCGCAGCAATGGTGGTCGTAGTCGTAGAAATTAATCGCTGCAGTACTCGTAGTGGTAATGGTAGTCGTACTCGTAATCGTAGTCGTAGCGATCAAAATAGTAACAATAATAATCGGCGCCGGGATAACAATCATCGTAATCTTAAGAATATCAAGAACCGTACTACAAGTAATACTAACAACCGTATTCGTAGAAGTAGTAAGATTTGTAACATTGGTTAAGCAACCTAAATCAGTATGAACAACAATAACGGTAGCGCTAGCAGTCGTAGTGGTAATAGTCGTAGTAATGGCAGTAGCAGCAGTAGTAGTAGTAGTAGTAGTAGTAGTAGTAGTAGTAGTAGTAGTAGTAGTAGTAGGTAGTGGTAGTGGTAGTAGTAGTAGTAGTAGTGGTAGTAGTAGTAGTAGTAGTAGTAGTAGTAGTAGCTCTAATGGTCGTAGTAGTAGACGTGGTGGTAGTAGTAGTCGTAGTAGTAGTAGTACTAGTGGTAGTAGTGGTCGTACTCGTAGTGGTAACAGTAGCAGCAATAGTGTAAACATAGTGGTAGTAGTAGTTGTAGTCGTAGTAGTGGTAGCAGTGATCGTAGTAGTAGTAGTAGTAGTAGTAGTAGCCGTCGTAATCCTGTTGCTCGTAAGCGCCGTGGCGACAATAGTCGTGGTCGTAAACATAGGGGTAATAATAGTCGTCAGCGTAGGTCGTAGTAGTAATCGTATAAGTAGGAAAAGGAATCGTAATACTAATAGTTGTAATAATGGACGTACTAACTGTAATAGTAATCGTAGTAGTAGGAATAATCATAGTAGTAGTCGTAATGGTAGTCGTGCCCGACAAAGTAGTAGTAGTAATCGAACTAAGTGTGGTAGTAGTAGTACTCGTGGAAGTAGCAACAGTAGCAGTAACAGTAGAAGCAACGATAGGGAGTAGTCGTAACAGTGGAAGTAGCCGTAGAAGCGGCAGTAGTTATAGTGGTAGTAGTAGTAGTAGTAGTAGTAGTAGTACTACTCGTAGTAGTAGTAGTAGTAGTAGTAGTAGTAGTCGTAGTAGTAGTAGTAGTAGTAGTAGTAGTAGTAGTAGCCACCGCCGTCGTCGTCGTCGCCGTAGTAGTCGCGGTATCAATACAAGTAATAATAGTTGTAAGAGAAGGAGCAGTGGTAGTCGTATTGGACGTGGTAGTAGTAATACTAATAACAGTAGCAATAGTGATAATAGTTGCAGTGCCCGTCGTAATAACAATCGTAGTAGTAGTAATCGTAGTCGTTATCATAGAAGTAGTCGTCGTCGTCGTAGTAGTAGTAGTAGTAGTAGTAGTAGTAGCAGTAGTAGTCGTAGTAATAGCAGCCGCCGTAGTATTTGTAGTAGTAGTAGCAGACGTGATAGTAAGAATGCAATTAGGTGCGCCAATAGTACCCGTAATAATAGTAACAGAAGTAGCCGCTCTAGTCGTAGTCGTAGAGGTAGAAATTATAAGCACAACAAAAGTAGCAGTAGTAGTAGTGGTAGTAGTAACCCAAACCATATAACAATTCAAAATCCAACTCGTAGTAAATGTAGTCTGGGTGGTCGTAGTAGTGCTAGTAGTAGTAGTAGAAGTAGTAGTAGTAGTAGTAGCAGAGGTAGTAAAAGACGTAGTCGTAGTCGTAGCAGTAGTATTAGTAGTCGTAATAACAATAGTCGTCGTAGTAGCAATCGTAGTAATAGTAGTAATAGTAGTAGTAATAGTAGTCGTAGTAGTAGTCGTCGTAATTGTAGTAGTAGTAGTAGTAATAGTAGTAGTCGTAGTAGTAGTAGTAGTAGTAGTAGTAGTAGTCGTAGTAGTAGTAGTAGTAGTCGTAGTAGTAGTAGTAGTAGTAGTAGTAGTAGTAGTTATAGTCGTAGTAGTAGAGGTCGTATTAACAATAGTCGTCGTAATAGCAATAGTAGTAATAGTAGTCGTAGTAATAATAATAAACGGAATAGTAGTCGTAGTAGCAGAAATAAATGTAGTGGTAGTAATAGTAGTAGTCGTGGTAGTGACAATAATAATAAAATACTGGAACTGATAGCAACCGTGATCGCAGTAATGGTGGTCGTAATCGTAGAAATTAATCGCTGCAATACTAGTAGTGGCAATGGTAGTCGTACTCGTAATCGTAGTCGTAGCGATCATAATAGTAACAATAATAATCGGCGCCGGGATAACAATCATCGTAATCTTAAGAATAACAAGAATCGTACTAAAAGTAATACTAACAACCGTATTCGTAGAAGTAGTAAGATTTGTAACAGTGGTTGAAGAAGAAACCTAAACCAGTATGAACAATAATAACGGTAGCAGTAGCAGTCGTAGTGGTAATAGTCGTAGTAGTAGTAGTAGTAGCAGTAGTAGTTCTAATGGTCGTTGTAGTAGACGTGGTGGTAGTAGTAGTCGTAATAGTAGTACTAGTGGTAGTAGTGGTCGTACTCGTAGTGGTAACAGTAGCAGCAATAGTGTAAACATAGTGGTAGTAGTAGTAGTCGTAGTAGTGGTAGCAGTGATAGTAGTAGTAGTAGTAGTAGTAGTAGTAGTAGTAGTAGTAGTCGTAGTAGTAGTAGTAGTAGTAGTAGTAGTAGTAGTAGTAGTAGTAGTAATAGTAGTAGTAGCCGTCGTAATCCTGTTGCTCGTAAGCGCCATGGCAACAATAGTCGTGGTCGTAAACATCGGGGTAATAATAGTCGTCAGCGTAGGTCGTAGTAGTAATCATATAAGTAGGAAAAGGAATCATAATAATAATAGTTGTAATAATAGACGTACTAACTGTAGTAGTAATCGTAGTAGTAATAATAATCACAGTGAAAGTCGTAATGGTAGTCGTGTCCGACAAAGTAGTAGTAATCGAACTAAGTGTGGTAGTAGTAGCACTCGTAGAAGTAGCAGCAGTAGCAGTAGCAGTAGAAGCAGCAATCGGGAGTAGTAGTAACAGTTGAAGTCGCGTTAGAAGTGGCATTAGTTATAGTGGTAGTAGTAGTAGTAGTAGTAGCCACCGCCGTCGTCGTCGTCGTAGTAGTAGCGGTATCATTACAAGTAATAATAATTGTAGGAGAAGGAGCAGTGGTAGTCGTATTGGATGTAGTAGTAGTAATAGTAGCGACAGTAGCAATAGTGATAATAGTTGCAGTGCCCGTCGTAATAACAATCGTAGTAGTAGTCGTAATAGTAGTCGTGATCGTAGAAGTAGTCGTCGCAGTAGTAGTAGTAGTAGTAGTAGTAGTAGTAGTAGTAGTAGTAGTCGTAGTAATAGCAGCCGTCGTAGTATTTGTAGTGGTAGTAGTAGTAGTAGCAGACGTGATAGTAAGAGTGCAAGTAGGTGCGCCAATCGTACTCGAAATAATAATAACAGAAGTAGTCGTTCTAGTCGTAGCCGTAGCCGTAGAAATTATGAGCACAACAAAAATAGCAGTAGTAGTAGTGGCAGTAGTAACCCAAATCATATAACAAAAAAATCAGACCCGTAGTAAATGTAGTCCGGGTGGTAGTAGTAGTGCTATTAGTAGTCGTCGTAGTAAAAGTCGTAGTAGTAGTAGTCGCAGTCGTAATAGCAATAGTCGTCGTAGTAGCAATAGTAGTAGTAGTAGCAGTCGTAGTAGTAGTAGTAGTAGTAGTAGTAGTAGTAGTAGTAGTCGTAGTAGTAGTAGTAGTAGTACTAGTACTAGTAGTAATAGTAGTAGTAGTAGTAGTAGTAGTAGTAGTAGTAGTAGTAGTAGTAATACTAGTAGTAGTAGTAGTAGGAGTAAGAGTAGTAGTAATAATAGTAGTAGTAGAAGTCGTAGTAGTAGTAGTAGTAGTAGTAGTAGTAGTAGTAGTAGTAGTAGAAATAGTAGTAGTAGTCGTAGTAGTAGTAGTAGTAGTAGTAGTACTAGTAGTAGTAGTAGTAGTAGTAGTAGTAGTAGTCGTAGCCGCAATCGTAATAACAGTAGTCGTCGTATTAGCAATAGTAGTAGTAGTAGTCGTGGTAGTAGTAGTAGTAGTAGTCGTAGTCGTAGTAGTAGTAGTAGTAGTAGTAGTAGTAGTAGTAGTAGTCGTAGTAGTAGTCGTAGTCGTAGTAGTAGTAGTAGTAGTAGTCGTCGTCGCAGTAGTAGTAGTAGTAGTAGTAGTAGTAGTAGTAGTAGTAGTAGAGGTCGTAGTACTAGTAGTCGTAGTAGTAGTTGGAGTAATAATGATAGTAGTAGGTCGCAGTAGTAATAATAGTGGCGGTAGTCGTCGCAATAGTAGTAGTAGCAGTAGCGGAAATTGTCCTAGTAGGAATCGTAGCAGAAGTAGTTCTACGAAGGGTAGTAATGGTAGCCGTAGTCGTGGTAGTAGCAGTACTCGTTGAATATTTGTCATAGCAGTCATAATGGTCGAAATAATGATAATAGTAGCTGCAATCGTAAGAGTCGTAGAAGTAATCGTAGGAGCAGTTAAAGTGTAATAACAGCCGTTGTAGGAGCAGTTGTCGTAGACATCGCCGCAGCAGTACTAG